>JADLZN010009883.1:0-102550 GCA_018155175.1 Sinocyclocheilus anophthalmus
TAAAATGCTCATTCAGTCAATTAAAATAAATACATTTTATAAATAAAATGTATACCTTATATAATAATTTATACAATTATTTACACCGCAATATTATTTACGGTCCTTTGTCCATGAACTCTCCATAAATCCGTTCTAGAACATTAATTTGATCATTTCAAAGTGACGTCCAGGTGCACCCTAATATTTATGCTTTTGGGGAAAAAATATAAAAATTTGAAAAATAGACTGATATAGTGAAAAGAATCTCAGTGGAATAAAAATGAACTGTTTTTTTTTCTGCAACCATCATCTATTCTTCTTGGAAGGGTCAGACAGGCTTGATTTCATTTTTATGCCACTAGAGGGCATTCTGCTCATAGAATTCACACACACACACACACAACCACATCCAGATAAACTAACACACACACACACACACCACTATGTGGGCAATGGTTTTGTTAGTATATGCCATTTTTAAAACGATAATTCGTCAGAGTATAGTGCTCATAGAGTCACGTGTGTTCGTAATCGGACGTGTTCATACGTCATTCATCTCTACCTGATCTCCACGTCTGCTTGCCAGTCAGGAGCATTGTTTGGTTCTGTTCAGTCAGAATTATGCAGTGCTCCTAAAAAGAACAACAGCAATAAAGTACGTGAAAGTATTGAAAGTATAGATTTAAAAAATGTAAAAAAGAAGAGCAGCAGTTTTGCGAAAACACTATGAAGCGATCCAGAGAGCTCAAAAAAACAAAATTGCGATCTAATCTCAGTTGCTTCATGCGTTATTTGCACAAAAACATCAGTGTTAAATGACAATCTTGCTATACCTAATTCTAATATTAAATCCATTGACATGAACAACGGAACGGTATTTAACATTTATGACACCCAGTAGAAATAACAACAAGCAAAATTTGTATTGTTCAAATTGTATCCGGAATTAAAGTGCATGGCATACCAAATAGAAAAGATGGGTGGATTGGTTATGGCAGTGGTTCCTAGCCCTGGTCCTGGAGGCACCCCAACACGGCACATTTTGCATGTCTCCTTTCTCTAACACACCAATTTCAGGTCTTGGAGTCCCTACTAATGAGCTGATGACCTGAATCAGGTGGGTTTGATTGAGGAGACGTGCAGTGTTGGGGTGCCTCCAGGACGAGGGTTGGGAACCTCTGATGTATATGACCCACAAACATACATTGTGATAGTGATGCAAATCTTTATAATTTAAAATGGTAAAACTTTAAGGTAATGGAGTTACAGATGTACATACTATAATAATAACAGTAAATTGTGCATAATTACAAGCAACCAACCCTAAGTCAACCCTAATCAAAAACTTAGTTGTGCATGTAGTTAATTAATATTATTCGGTAAGTATTTGTGTTTTAACACTGTAAAAGTCAAATCAAGTCAAGTCACCTTTATTTAAATAACACTTAATACAATACAGATTTTGTCAAAGAAGCTTTACAGTGTTAAACAGGAAAATAGTGTGTCAATAATGCAAAGTGACAATAGTAAACACATTCAATTCACATTCAATTCAGTGATGTCATCATCCAGCTCAGTTCAGTTTAAATAGTATCTTTGCATAGATGTGTTTTGCATATATTCAGGGGTCAACGATATCGCTGGAAATTAAGTGTCCCCAACCAAGCAAGCCAAAAGCAACAGCGGCAAGGAACTAAAAGTCCATCGGTGACAGAATGGAGGAAAAAACCTTGGGAGAAACCAGACTCAATCGGGGGGCCAGTTCTCCCCTGGCCAGAAGAAACTAGCATGGTGTGGTTTAATTCCAGGCTGCAACAAAGTCAAATTGTGCAGAGGACTCATCTGGTTCCTGTGGTCTTGTCCCGATGGCCGTCTGAGACACCACCAGGACAAACATCACCGGTAAAAACATCACCTTAAAATAAAATTTAACATTTAATAAATATCCGAACATGTCATTTCACACAAAGACACCTTAAATGAGGAATTCCTAGAGTGTCAGATTGCAAGACAAATCATTTAAAAATGATCAACCCATCAGATTTAGCAGAAAAACCCTACAGTAGGTATAAGAGAATCCTGGGGGTGTTGTAACACATTAGGTTTCAAGATTTCTAACTCAATATTTCTAAGTGTTGTTTTGCACTGTGCATCTTAAACTTTTATATAATATTCCCATTTTTGTTTGTAATAAACTGAAGTAGATTACAAAAGTAAAACTTATTCCTAAACTGTGCATGTACAAAGAGTGCTACAAACTACCTCACTACAGGAGTGGACTATAACAGCAACACAAAACATGCACATGTAATAGTTTTTGGCTGTATTGTGGTAATCACATTTACTTGTTTGAAATAATTATTCCATCCCTCATCAGCAATCTTACCGCAACACACTCTCATTTCATTTGAAACAGTTTCATTTAAATGCTATAGGAAACCCTTTCTTTTCTAAACTCTGTGTGTGAGAGAGTGCCTATTTTCCATTTTATTTTATTATAAGTCCCATTTTGTCCTATATAATGGCATATATCAAATTAAACCACATAATCTGATGATTTGGATTCTACCGAGTTCTGTCATTAACATGATCACAAATCAGATTATTGAATAATGCACTAAAACATAATTATCATCATTTCAAGATTATAAAAAAAATAAAAATTCTAGCTAATTCTAAGTTGAGTGGTGGTCCTAGAACCAATTAAATCTACTTAAGGACTATTTTACTACTAAGACATGAATAACTAAGGTAAGCAGGTAAATGAACTTATTAGCTGAGTTTTTTTTTTTTTTTTTTTTTTTTTAAGGAACAAAAAGTAAGATTATTACTCATTGCTAGTATTAGCACAATCATTGCTCATAGAATCAGTGTGCACTTTCACGTAGCCACAACCAAACACAACCTAACCACAAGCACTAGCCTGCTGTTCAGCACAATGTTAACCACAACAACTTCAAAACAAAACCTCTCTTAAATGTCAAATTAACAGCATTAAACACAAATGGGTCTTTCCCTTACAAAAAAAAAACAAAAAAAAAAAAATATATATCTATATTATATATATATATATATCAACATGTATTCACTTATCCTCCCCCCAATCTATAGCAATGCATGATTTAAAAAAAAAAAATCAGTTTCGAAATTTCAGTTAAATGGCAAACACAGGTTTGCACATTGCATAAGTTGTGGAATAGGTGGACCTGATTTGCTTTTCAGAGTGTGTTAAAATACTCTGAATCTTAAAAAAAAAAAAAATTTTAATCTTCTATTATATCTACTATCTTCTTTCACACCTGTAGCTAGTTTCTCATTGGCTAAACTGAACTCATCCCATGTTAAAAGCATCTCTGGTCCCACTATTAACTTTTTACTTCACACTCTTAAAAAAAGGTGCTTCACGATGCCATAGAGTAACCTTTTTGTCTAAATGGTTCCATGAGGAACCTTTAATATCTGAAGAACCTTTGTGTTTCACAAAAGGTTATTTGTGGCGAAAGAAGAATCTTCAGATTATAAAAAGGTAAGAAAGAGATGGTCTTTAAAGAACCTTTGACTGAATGCTTCTTGGGGAACCAAAAGTGGTTCTTCTATGGCATCGCTTGAAGAACCTTTTGAAGCACCTTTATTTTTAAGAGTGTACAGTGATATTTTTGTAATATAATTATTAATTAACAATGGTTTCGTTATTGCTGAGCTGCTTATTTATTGATTGCTTACTTTAATTATATTTCTTAATTCATGAAATGTCCTCTCAGAAGTCAATAAAGTACCCCAGTCTGTCTTGAAATATCGGACTTTGAACTAAATATTGTATGTATTCTGTTAAAAACGTCACCATTATGACATATCAGAATTGCATATGGACCAAATCTGTCTTCATAAGACATAATCTGTCCTCAAGCAATCAATAAAATACGTTCCTCTGAAATATGGGAGCTTTGGGTCTGTAAGCCTTCATTGTGCTGTGTATACTAGGAATATTATCAGCTGATAAACATCACCTTCTTTCCATTTCAGAAGTCTTCTGCCGATCAAACATAAATGCATATTAAACCACCCTCGAATTCAGACTAGCATCAGCATTCTTCAGCCAGCTTCAAGGGTGGTCCACGTGGAGCGTCGTCTAGCTGCTGTCTGTCTTCACAATGCAAGGCATCGACAGGCATTATAGCAAACAAACAAACCAACAAACAAGCAAACACACAAAGAGTAAACAGGATCAGGGAGCAGATTAATTTGAGGTGAGAGAGAGCTGATTGCAGTAGAGGAGGGTCTTTTTCATGGACACCCCGAGTGGAGTAGCCTATCTGGAGTTTTGATTGAGCACAGAGGCATAGCCCTCTCCAGCTCTGTGCCTTTGACGTTACGTCTTGTTGGAATGCATTGTCCCATACAGCACTGTCGTTCTGTGTTAGCTGTTCTCGTGTGACATGCTGCTGCTTTTGTTGACGGGTTGGCATTTACGTGCATCTAATGTGGACAGAAATTCTGATTCTGTTTGGTATGATCCTATAACATCTGGATATAAAATTGACTCTGAAAACGTCATGTATTTTTAAAAGGTTCCAAAAAAAGTGTTTTGCAGAGATGATATCGAAGAACTATTTTAGATTCCCCACAGAACCTTTCAGCAAACTGTCCTAAATAGAACCATTATATTTATGACATTTTAATCATCCTAAGAACCCTTTTCCAGTATAAAGAACCATGGATGTTACAGGTTCTTCACAGAACCAAAGATGTTAAGAGCCTTTTATTTTTAAGAGTGCAGAGGGAAGAATAGAGGGCACTGAATATAAAGCCAATTGATTTTGGTATTTCTTCAAATAGGGGGCACTTATATATATGTGTGTGTGTGTGGTGTGGGTGGTGTGTGGTTGTTGTGGTATATAATCCAACGATGTATCTACACATTCCCGTTCTTGTCTTATAAATATTTATCATGCTTCATTTACTTGCTATTTGCTCTATTGCTATCTTGGTCCCAGACTTTTACAATATGAAAAATCCATCATTTGTAAATTTAGTAAATATGATGATCTAAAAAAAATGGTGAAAGACTGGAGGACAAAAGTGTCAAAAATGTACCTTTACTGGTACAACAGGTTATCAGTGGTACACTATCCTTAAAATGATAACTTTGCACCTTATCTAACCCTAAAAGGTGCATATTAGTACCTTAGTAAAGTACCTTACCAAAGTAAAATCGTATGGTACTACTATGAACCTACGAAGGTAAATAAGGTAGAGAGATGTCCTTTTAAGGGTAGTGTCCCATTGACAATTTATAGTTCCCCTAAAGGTACCATTTTTCAAAGGTAACATTTTCTCTGAGAATGAATAAACATTTAAATATTTCTGGGGTAAAAATTATTTATGTACATTTTTACATCATGGCCATCCCTCATGTATAACATAATTTTAGAAAACTTTTTCTGTGATGCACGTGCACTGTTGTTTGAGAACATGTGGGGGACAATTTAAAGTAAAGGAAATTAGAGTATAAAAACAGCGAATCATTTTATTTCCAGTTATGAATACAACACAAGATGGAACTATCTCTCTCTCTCTCTCTCTCTCTCTCAGGACTATTATAAATCTCTCAATGAATATTATAACATTCTACAACCATAAGCAATAAACCAAGGGAGTAACACAATGTTACCATATCAAATTTTTGCAAGCACCAGTGTAGTACAGCACTAGTATAAAGTGTAAGCTCAACATATTTCTTCATGTATTTATTAGTTTATTTACTGTATTTTCAATGCTAAAATGCTAGATAGATCAAGTGATCCTAGGATTGTTATGGTTAGAATTATAAATTGTAATAGATTCAGGTGAAGGTTGGGAGTTAGTTTCACCACCGAGAAACAATGAGTGTGAAGGTTTTGGAAAATGACATAATCATACACACACTATGAGAGTACAACCAGAGGTTCTATTATGAAAAAATTAATTACATTATAATGAACTTGGCAACTGTTAACTAAAGAGCATTGAAGCATTCAGTTCATTCCTTCTGAAACTGTTTTGTATACTGTGCATAATGATATCCTTTATTTTCTGTGTACATTTTCCTCTCTGTAAAACTGCAAGGTGCTGCATTTGTGATTTGATTTGAAGAAGGAGTTGTTCATCTGATCACTAAAAATTCCCACGATCAAGCTGCACATGATTTCCTTTCCCACTTCTGTTGAAAACATTTCAGTTCAGCGCCAATTCAGTTCAGGTCACTTCAACTGTCTTTCCATTAAGGTAGGAGCTTAATAGCCAGTTGGCACCTTTGTAAATGCTTAATGAGGACAAAGGTGCCTCAAAAACAGCACATGCTCGATCAGGTCAATTCTCAAAACTCACCGTTACTGTGAGCTACAGAATCCTGTATGTTTAAAAAAAATGACACTTTCCCTTTCCCTTCTCAGTTAAATGAGACCAACAGAATCCACAAAGAGGCTGAAATCTAAGGGCCAATCCAAGACTGGGCTGATTGGATGACTCCAGCTGTGCTGAGAGGAATTCCCATAGCTTCACACCTACTTCCTGCAAGTGAGTGACTGCAATACGCAACCTCTGAAAGGGGCAACCATTGAACTCTCAAGCAAGTGGCAATATTTGCTCACCTGAAATACACACAACTCTCCAATTGGGCTGGAGCAGGACTTGGTGGCTCAGGCAGCTGTGAGGCAGAGAAGGGGAAGGTCAGGAAGTTTAGTGAGGGGGAATCGGACCCCCGCTGGGGTGTTGTTTATCGCTGGCGATCCCATTGTATTTTATGGGAGGGAAAGCTATATTTGTCCTTAGCCACGGGAGGCTGATGAGGTGCTAATCTGTTGAGGCGCTCGCTATTGGAGTCTCCTTGTTAGCGGGCTAGCTTGTTAGCTATCCAGGCCTGTAAAACAGAGCTTGAATTTATGGGCTCCCCTCCCTGGGTTCTGCTACTGTTCATGGGTAAGCAAACACAGATTGGGCACTGATGTTGAGGCGGCGGTGTCTGGGGGACCTTTGAATGAACGGCTGGGATGACAAAAAGATTCCCTGGTTCCCCCATGCTGTTTTCCAGTAAACATTACAAATTAGCCATCTGCATATGGATGGATCTTCAGGTGAGGCAGGAAGGAATTGCAGAGCAGAATTCTAATAACATTCCCTCATGAGTCTGATGGAAACTCACACTGGGACAGGTGACCCAGCAGATATCAACACATATCGGTGTTTATTAGCATCAACATCTAAGCATTCGTACATAAGATTAACCTCTTAAAGGGTATATGGAATAATAGCCAGGAATATCATTTTTTTTAAATGGAACAGTTTGTTTAACTTTTAGACAAAATCTTTAAAAAAGTTTTTTTTTAATGTTTTGTGTCACATTTGATCAGGCTTTTATTTGCCATGTAGTATGATATAGTGGCAATATGGAGCTCATCAAGGAGGGGGAATTGGAAAACACCTCAGTTTTATTCAGAGACCCAAACTGAGCAAAAAATATACAGTTTGGTGCAGATGCTGATATTTTAATGGCCAAAAAGTAAGATGAAATTCTAATAGCATGTAATGTAAATCAATGAGATTTTATAACAGTATATCAGACTGCTTACATAAAATGCATATAAATATCAGTTGTCACTCTATATCTCCCAATAAGTCTTAGTAAGTATGATATAAACATTTCCTCATATTGGTTTCCCATATTAACATGGTTTTTTCTAAAAAAATGATTGTCTGGAAATCCCAGTAAAGCTGCCAAGGTGCTTCAGTCAGTAAAAGTTTACCATAAAATGTCATTATTACGTTTAATAATAAAAAATCAGTAAAGTATGAAAATGACCGTGAATTAACGGTTTAAAAGACTGTAAAATGCTACAGTAAAATCCTGTTAAATGATTAACGGTAAATTCCCCTATTATATACAGTGAAAAACTGTATTGGACATACATTTTACGAAAGTATACCGTTTTTGGAAGTGAAAAAGACCGTATAATTTACAGTGAATAACCGTAAATTGATATTCCCAGAATTCCCTGCATTACATTTCAAATTGATGTTTTTTTGTTGAAATAACTGTTTATTCTTAGTTTTTTCTTATCAGTTTTGTATATTAGGGGTTGTGTGTTACACCTAATGTTGCTAAATTAATGTTTATTGCATTATATCAGTATAGTGTCACCATGATGGTGTTTAGTGTTTGTGTGAATGACAATGTGCACCTTCTATACATGTTATTATCTAAAAGCTGCTTGTGATAGGCTTTGGTTTTGATTTCATTTCATAATGTGACTTTCTCATCACCACCTGCATTTGGTGGTTATTGTATTACAAAGGTACAAAACAGATTTCAGTACTTCAATAGGTTGGTATATTAACATTATATCAGTTAATGAAATTACGGTATTTAACTGTAAATTTAAGTTAAAAAAACCAGTAAAACTAAAACGTTGTACCGATTTTACGGGTAAAATACAGGCAAACCACAGCTGCCGGTTTTGTACCTTACATTTTACGGAATTTTTTCATGTGTGATGTTGTACAGTTTATACTAAAGGCATAGTAGATTGTGTTCAACAGGTTTTTCAGCAAAGCTTTGATCAAGTTGATCATTTAAATGCATCAAATACACTACAATGGACTTTACGGGCTTAAAAGCTATTTAAGGCTTAAAAAAATTCTGTAACAAATATTTAATAGGCATATAGAATTCATGAAAGAAGTCAATTCATGAATACGTGAAGCTGAAAACACAGAGTAAAGCTCTTGGTGATGGTTGTCTTGGGTCAGCCTTCATTCCAACTACATTAATCCCAAACTCACTATCACCTATCAGCCCGGAATACAGATAAGACTGCCCTCCGGCAGACACGGGAATAATGGAAAATTGGAACAGTCAAATGGCTTCTGACTGATGTAAAACTGAAACGTGACTGTTTTCTTAAGAGGCTGAATGCCTGCATCAGTCAGTTCAACCGGCGGAAACTCCGATAAGGATTGGCAGAATCGAAGATATGTGGATTTCTGGCCTTTCTATATCTTAAAGATCCAAAAAGTAGCACTCCTCTATTACCATTTCTTCTTACTAATGGAAGGTGAGAAGGATGGCAAGGAAACACAGGAAACTCTAATCTCTTACTAACTTCATATTACACATGCTTTAATAACTTTCCCTAATGAATTGCTTACCGTCAAGCCTGTGTTTACTTTACTGCAGCTTGGAGGTGAAAATGTGTCAGGTGAGTGTGAACGATGGCAGCTTGTAGTGCTCAATCTGGACTGATAGCGGTGATATTTAAGAGCTTCTCTTCCCACGGGAGCCTGCCATTTAATTAGCATACTGACGCTTGTCCTCACGTTTAATTGCTTTTGGCTTGTAATTAAAACGTGTGTTGACTTTGCAGTTCCCTCACTGATGAATAGCAGTGAAGGGTTATTTGATATTACATTTTTGCTGTGGCATACATTAAAATGGAAGGATTAAAATAACGGATTTAATCCGAACCTTTTTGTCCTCAGAGGGGTAATAGTTTGTCAGACATGCCAAAGCATTATAATGCATTAATCTGATCAATTAAGAGATTTACCATCTCAAGCCGTCGAAAGGCTTTGTTTTGTTCCCTCTGTCACCCCGTTTAACTTCTGCCCGGTTTGGCCATTTAGCCGAAATGAAGAAATGTTTGATTTTGTGCATTCAGATCCTCCAGTACGCTGGGCTCGCTGGATGTGGATTGGCACCTTGTTTGAGGCATGCATGATTGTGCCGTGGTCTTTTTTACATGACAAGAGAAGCGTATTGCAGTGGGCCTTGGATACAGACCAAACAGAAGCGCACTACGGGCAGTCCTCGGCGAATGCTTCTCAATATCAAAATGTGCGTATTTGAGGAAGTCCTTTAGCCCATTTACGCCACTGTTTGCGCCCAGGCCCCTGTGCAATATCTTCCGTACCACCCCTTTGGCTTTGAATGGCATTTCAATGGCAAGACTGGGCTTTTTTCCCCCCTCTGCATCCATCCGGCGTTGTGTACATTCCCCGTCGCACTACTTTTGAGATTCATTTCCAGGTAAACATGCTTTGGTTGGCCACAAACCTGCAGCCAACAGGGGTTGTCACAGCTGTGCCAGATAATAGCCAGAACAAACTCCTGTCTCGCTCCGGAATGTTTACTGTCGCCACAGACATTTTTGCATCTTTTATTTGGAAAGAAAGAGATCCAGTTATCGGGTTCACACAGATGAATCATAAGCTTAACCTGCTGGCCCTTTTGTGTTCCATCAGATAAATGACGGGGTAAAAGTGCAAATGGCAAAAAAGAGAAACATAGGTTTGTTTGAAGGCATCTTTTGTGGTTTAAAGGCTTGAAATAGGAAGCTCAAGTAAACACATGCCTGAAATAACAGCAGGGAATCAATGAAATCCTTGCGGACGCACTTTTACTGGGCTATCTATCTATCTATCTTAGATCTCATCGATTATCTATCTATCTATCACTACGACTATCGATCTATATATCATTATCTGAGTCTAGTAGCTTAAAAATATCCTGACCCCTCAATGATCTTCGAATACAGAATTCCTAGTGGACAATAATTAAGGAGACAGGATAGGTTCTATTGTTTTAAAGATTCATGGCAATATTTACTGAGAAGACAGACCCTAAAGATGAGATTGAGTGCGGATCACCAATGGTGCCACCACAGTTGACAGTAATTGCAACACTAGGAGCGTGCCTGGTAATGCTATGATGCATGAGCGAGCAGAGATAGCAGAGAAAATCCTGGAAGCTTTAGTATGGATGTAAAAAATTGTCCTAACACAAATATCTACACAAAAAATTCAGAATTTTCAGTATGGTTTTATGTGATATTTTGAGAGACATGTGACATATGCCAACACAAGTTCAGAGGTGATCAGGCACAAAGTCTGGACCTATGCTCCAACGTGGTGTTTACTCAAAGACACGGTCCTTTCGCACTTCCACCAAATACAAAATAGTGACCTTCTACACAGAATGCGTTCACAGTCTGTACCTTGTCCATTAATAATTAACTTCAAACAAAATAATCCAGGAGGACATTGTGACATGTAATTCAAAAGGCATAGTTGCATATTATACCGGTACATAATTTTATATATATATATATATATATTTTGTGTGTGTGTATATATATATATAGATATATATATAGATATATATATATATATATTTTTTTATTTTTTTTTAAAATTAGGTAAGCTAGTTTCCTAGTTTAGTATAGTTTGGAAAAATTGAATAAAAAAGGCCTGTCATAGCATGTTCATATCAATGACATGATTTAGATTTGGACAAGACAATGTTGTAGTGACTCAGTATTCAGAGAATCTGAGCTGCTGTCAAATTCTCAGTATGGTGTCATATGAGAATTCTGTGTATTAAGGCAATTTCTTCTGTCTGTTTGTCTCAAATTGGTGGTTGGTCAATGCTTTCTGTTAGAGACTGAAAATACAACAAGTACCTGTAATGTTATGGGGTACATAATTGTGATATAATTCCATGACCCAAAAGGAAACATTTAGAAGATGTGGTAGCCCCCCCCCCCCCCCCCCTTGACCCCCCCCCCCCCCCAATCTTGGATTGACCGATGTATGGATAGAGTCAGCTGGCCAATTATACTGCTCCTTTTATTATTTGATTTTCACTCAGAAAATAAATTAATAATAAAAACGGAATGAACATGCCTAAAGCATATTATTTACAATATGGACCAGTTTTATGATGACTACAACTGGTCCAGCATTGTCAAACTTTTCAGTCTTTAATAAATAAAATGGCATCTACAAAAATGACTGAAAGTCAAATCAAGGTAATGTGAACATGCTAAACACAAGAAGTGTGTTTGCATACATTTTAATGACGGACGGTTCTCATTTAAACTGAAGGAATACTTATTTTTACTAACTTCAACGAGTTACCCAAACAAGGTACATAATCAGCATAAATAAAGTCTAAATTTCCAGTGTTTTAATTGATTTACTGTTACAAGATTTCATTGCCTGTTGTTAAAGAAGGTTTGCCTTCATAACCACCATCGTTTAAGATGTTCAGTGGCATACAACATGTTAAACCACAATAAGAAAGTGCTACGAATTTGCTGAAGGTTATTTGTTCGGCGATGTTGCACGCGTTTCGCGGTGTCTGTGAGCACGTCTTACACCGTTTACACAATACACACAGCTCCAAATAAACTTGATTATATTTGCAAAGTGTATCCCTGTTATACGCAAATACACACTAAATCTGATTCTACACCATTAATGCTGGTGAGGCACGTGTCAAAGAGGTGATTATTTAAAGAAATATTATTTGATTAAAATGATGATTAGAATGACAATGTTAAGTTTGCAAATTTAGATAAACGTGTTTATAAAATGAACTAATACCGAGCAATAACCGTTATAATTGTTGTGTCATTTATATATTCAATTATTCATTAAATAATGCTTAAAAGATCAGTATTACTTGAAGCCTACGCCTGAGTATGAAAATACATGAACATTTCGTGACATGTTTGAATGCAACTAACTAGTGATCTATTGAACATTAAATGCAAAAAAAGTGTTAACTTTTGTGTCAAAGTGTTAACATTTGAGCATACTTACCTCAATTGTTTCTTTGGAAAATCAATTTGTAGACCAAGAGAGGGCGCACTCTTTTTTAAGAGAACCATAGCTATCAAAGGCCAAAAGAAGGAGATCAAATTATAAGCAATGATGTTTTATTTATTTATTTTCGTCGTCCTCAGCCTGTGCACCAAACCACCACCAGCTAGATATCGTGGATAGTCAAACATAGTGTATAAATGTTAGGCTACTTTGTTTAATGAAGGCAATCAAATCTTGCCACTGAGCTCTGCAGAATCAACACCGATGACCTGCTCTTACATTAGCAAACTGCGCACCGCTATTAGCTACATAAACTAGAGCGCAGGTAAACAAATTAATTCAAAATAGGCAAAAACATATGAGAACGAACAACGCATTATGAGCACGTTTCGATCTGGCCTATATCACTGCCGTCCTATTTATATATGTAAAATAAATACAGCTTTACAAATACTTTCAAATTCAATGATCAGATAAACATTATGTTTATTGTACTTGTATATTTAGCTCTAAAAAGAAAATGTATAACCGGTAAATGGTTAAAAAGCTGTTAATAATAATAACAATAGTCTAAGATAATAATAAATATATAATAATAGTAATAATATTAATAACTCTAAAATGATGGGGTGTTGTCAACCAATTTTGGGTCAAATATGGACTAACCCAACTGTTAGGTTAAATTTTGGTTACATTTTTAAATTAACTTTTTAACCCAACAGTTGGGTTAGTCCATATTTGACCCAAAATTGGATTGAAACAACCCAGCATTTTTTAGAGTGTAGTAATACTATTAATAAAAGTGAGATGGATTTGCTCAAATATAGGCTACCGTGATTTTAAAAAAAATTGCTTCCCACTGATTGTGAATAAAACACAGCTTAAGAACTATGAAATGAAAAACAATGGTACAGTTGAATAATCTGAATAAAGACTATAGAACACCCAGAGGTGCTGGCATTCTTAACCCCATTCTCCCCAATTTGATCTGGATGCGATTTCAAACCACTCCTCTCCCAGCAGTCCAAACTTCTATTCCCCCGCTTCTTTCTCCCGCTGGAATACAATAAGATTAGGATATAATGAATCTTTTCAAATGGGGCTGCTCTTTTCAAGCTGCGCAGGTGTACAACAGGGGGGCAAATGGAGAAGTCTCGCGCCTAGGTGTGAGCAGATTATTCAAATAGGGGCCGAGTGAAGCAGTAGGGATTGGAGGCTCGCCCGGGCGCACAGAGCTATATCACAGCGTTAAGAGCCAGCAGCAGGCGTCATTTCAACTGCAGGCATCTCTGATACACACACACACACACACACACACACACATGCGCCAGCCCTCGACAGGAGGAGAGCACGACGACGAGTGTATCCCGTGGTCCCCAACAACCACCTTTGGCTGCCAAAGGACACACAATACCGGCATTTCTCGCGTGGGGAAAGCGTTTTGAAAAGTAGAAGAAACTTTTTTCCAGGATGCTTGGTGCTGTCAAAATGGAGGGACACGAACACGCAGCTGACTGGAGCGCTTACTACGGAGAGCCCGAGGTGGGTAACTCACCTAAATAAATATATATGTATTTTTTTCTCCTCGTCGAAATCCGATCCGGTTTTATACAACTCAATATTAGCCCTGAGATAATATTAACTTTGAGATCAAATATTGACTTGAGGCGCCTCCAAATCCTCCCCCATCATCTCGACGCCCTGCACTATCCTAACAAAGTTGTGCTTGACATGCAATGCAAACTTTTCATTTCCAATTATGGATACTGATGAATACATGGGTTTTCTTATTCAGCAACATCGGGCGTTCGAAAGCGAAAACGACCGGGCATTTGACTTTTAAACAAATAGTCTACTGTTCTTGGTTTTACATTTCTGAGTGGCGGTATATCGACTACAACTGGGGTTTCCTTTAATATGTTAGAATCTTCTAACTGCCTCCCGAAAAGACATTAGTAACACGCTTATGACACATTATCTCCAGATGAAATCGTTTTTTTAAACCCCCCAACAAAACGAACTATTTAATAAAAAACTGTTCTATATTAAACTATTTATATGCTACAATTAAAACCCTGTTTTCTAATTTTGCTCTTTTCAGTTTAGCGAAGCCAACGATTTTAAATATGTTCTGCTTGGAGTTGCATTGTAATTAATTGTAGTTATTGTCTGATTTCTTTCGCAGTGTTACACCTCGGTGAGCAACATGAACACCGGACTGGGAATGAACTCTATGAACACTTACATGACTATGTCTGGAATGAGTTCGACCGCAAACATGACAGCAGCTAACACCATGAACATGTCCTATGTCAACACGGGTATGAGCCCCTCAATGACCGGCATGTCTCCCGGCACGGGAGCGATGGCCGGCATGGGCGCGGGTATGACGGGCATGGGCGCAGCCCTGAGCCCGACCATGAGCTCCATGGCAGCGCAAGCGCCCTCCATGAACGCCTTAACCTCGTACAGCAACATGAACGCTATGAGCCCCATGTATGGCCAGTCGCACCTAAACAGTGTAAAGGTGGGAGGGGGGGGGGGGGGGGGGGGGGGGGGGGAACCCGAAGACCTACGGAGAGCTAAACGCACGCCAAGCCGCCCTACTCGTACATTTCTCTAATAACCATGGCCATCCAGCAGTCGCCCAGTAAGATGCTGACCCTCAGTGAGATCTATCAGTGGATAATGGACCTTTTCCCTTTTTACCGACAGAACCAGCAGCGCTGGCAGAACTCTATCCGCCACTCGCTGTCCTTCAACGACTGCTTCCTGAAAGTTCCGCGCTCCCCGGATAAGCCGGGCAAAGGCTCGTTTTGGACCCTTCATCCCGATTCCGGAAACATGTTCGAAAACGGCTGCTATCTGAGGAGGCAAAAGCGTTTCAAGTGCGACAAGAAACTAAGCAAGGAGCCGGGTCGGAAAACCTCGGAGGGCGGCTCGAACAGCAGCTCTGAGAGCTGCAACGGGAACGAATCTCCTCATTCCAACTCGTCCAGCAACGAGCACAAAAGATCCCTGTCTGACATGAAGTCGGGTCAGGGTCTGAGCCCAGACCACGCAGCCTCCCCGACCTCTCAAGCGCAGCATCTCCTAGCTCAACATCACTCTGTTTTGGCGCATGATGGACACCTGAAGCCAGAACATCACTATTCCTTCAATCACCCCTTCTCCATCAACAACCTCATGTCCTCGGAGCAACAGCATCACAAAATGGACCTAAAGACATACGAGCAGGTGATGCATTACGGCTACGGCTCTCCGATGGCCGGCGCGCTATCCATGGGCTCCATGGCGAGCAAAGCGGGCCTGGATTCGCCGGACACATCGTACTATCAAGGTGTGTACTCCAGGCCCATCCTGAACTCTTCCTAAATTCTCACGGACCTTGTGACAATTTGTACATTTGTAAAATGTTTGTGTGTATTCTGATTTTTGACGTTCCCCGTTAATTTAGATGTCCCTTGGTAATTATTTTGTAAACGAGATGTTGACAATGTGACGAACTCTTCGAGGCGGCTTTTGAAAATGGACCAAAATCACACCGAAGGACTGCGGACGGGTTGAAGTTCTTCAGTCACTTGTGTAAACTTATTTATGGCTTGTAAATGTGTATTCTTGTAGTTGATGACAAGAACAGAATCTATATTAAAGTGTTATTTGGAATTTTTTCGCAATTCTGATTTTCACAAATTTGTGTTGTATCGTCAACATCAACAACAATAATAAATGTCATTTTGCTATAACGAATTATCAACGCATTGCACATCGGAACGCCCCCCCCCCCCCCCACCCTTTAGTGTGAGGTCTACAAATTTGCTGCCACAGTTAAATTATTTTGATTGAATGATTTCTTTGCTATTTTCAAATGACCTGAAATACAGTTTTTCTGAATTGCTAAAACACTAAACACCAATCTCTGAACCAAATTCTCACTAGCTTAAACCAATTTGTCGAATAAAGCACTCTTTCTGAAACCTTTAAACACGTTCAGGCAGTTAGGCTCTATTTGCAAATCTTATGCACTCTTTTTGCAAAACTCTAAACACATTCTCATTCACTTAAACACTTATCACACCGTGATGCATTTGTGCTGCAAAAGTTAAACACAACTAAAGCACATTTGTCATCGTTTACACACAACGATTCAAAATTGTTCACACTTGTTTCTAATGATGTGATCAAACCAACTGTACAAAATATGAGTCAGTTCAGAGTGCACAGGTGACTGAATGATGATACGAACAATAGATGGAAACAATCTGAGAAGGAGAGGAGGAAGCGTACATGTAAGAAGAGGAGGAAGAGGACGAGGAGAGAAAGAGTAATGTTTAGAGTGTTATCAAGGCTGGATCTGTCAGACCAGAGGGTTTTTTTCTCTTTGTCTTGCAAAAAAAGACAACATTACTTGTGATGTGGACAAAGTCCTCAGGCCGGACTCAAGCACAAAGACATGATGCTGAGACAGAATGAATCTCTCATTGACCCTGATTTTACAATTGCACAACTTACAGTATTTGAGTGTACTGTAACATGCTATTCATTTAGAGTTTTATTTGACCTTTTTGGCCTTTGCAGTATTTTTGCAGTATCCAAGTGCTGAATATATACAAACATTCAGTACTATTCAATATTCAGCACAATATTATTATTGCAGTACATACAGTAGGCCTATACAGTATATTCACCGTACTCAGTTGCAATTACTACACTTTTTTACAGAATTGCAAAATTGTTCTCAATACAATATGCTTTTTTCTGTAATGATCTGGATGCTGTGTTCTCCATTTTCCTCTGTCTAATGAATGCTTGTAGTGTTTATTTGATTGACTCGTGTGTGTGATCTGAGAGCACCGTTTGATTTTGAGTGCAAGTGAAATGGTTTTGCAGTGATTGTTTGATTTTGATGCAAGAGTCAGAGGTTTCGTGAATTTAGTTTGAGTATTTGGATTTGTGTTTAAGGTTTTGAGAAAATGAGTGATGGTTTCAAGAAACCTGTTTTAGCCATTCAGAAAAACTGTAATAAATCAACAATAAAAACAGAAAAATGTTTTTTTCCCTGATAAATGAAATGTTTTTAACTACAAACTTTTCAAAACATTCATAAATTGCCGAATAATCACTATTAGTTATATTCGAATGCCTTGAAAGATGCATTGCATTTTAAGTAAAAAAGCGATAACTCACTTCAAATCTATTATCACGACAATAAAATGTAGCGTTGTGTTTAGAAACCCACGTCAAAGACGACAAATTATTATATATATGATGACATAAGATTTTTAAATGAGTTATATAAAAAAACCGAGCCCATTTCTGAGTTCAGCAACATCTTTTTGTCATCTTTAGAAAATCTCTTGTTTACGAATAGACGGCGAGACCCCTGATGTTAAAAAAATTTACACTATCAGATATAGGCTGTATTCATTAAAACAGCTCACCAGTTGGAACAAATATTTGATGAAAACTAGCATTTATTAAATTTTGGGGGTTTGACCACGAATAAATATAATAATTAAGTAATACTAATAAAATCTTCTGTCATCTTTACGAAGTATATCGGTTCTTTACGGACTCGAGACGCCTGATGTCAAATAAATAAATAAATAATCTTAATATAATCTGCTTCATCTTACGAAGGCTCTCGTTCTGTACGACTTGAGGGCCTCGAGTAAAATAAAAAATAAAAATAATAATAAAATATTCTCTTTCATCTTACGAAGTCTCTCGTTCTTACGACTTGAGACGACTCTGATGTAAAAGAAATAAATAAATAATAAATAATAATATCGTCTTCATCTTTACGAGTCTCTCGTTTCTTTACGAATTGAGACGCTCTGATGTAAAATAAATAAATAAATAATAATAATAATAATATCTTCTTTCATCTTTACGAAGTCTCTCGTTTCTTTACGACTTGAGACGCCTCTGATGTAAAATAAATAAATAAATAATAATAATAATAATATCTTCTTTCATCTTTACGAAGTCTCTCGTTTCTTTACGACTGAGACGCCTTGATGTAAAATAAATAAATAAATATAATATAATACAAGTAATTATTTTCATTTGTAAAATTCTTCGTTTCTTCCGACTTGAGCGCCTTATTTAATAATAAATAAATAATAATAATAATAATATCTTCTTTCATCTTTACGAAGTCTCTCGTTTCTTTACGACTTGAGACGCCTCTGATGTAAAATAAATAAATAATAATAATAATAATAATATCTTCTTTCATCTTTACGAAGTCTCTCGTTTCTTTACGACTTGAGACGCCTCTGATGTAAAATAAATAAATAAATAATAATATCATATTTCTTTCATCTTTACGACGTCACTCGTTTCTTTACGACTGAGACGCACCTTGAGGGTAAATAATAAAAAAAATAATAATAATAATAATAATAATAATATTTCTTTATCTTTACGAAGTCTCCGTTCTCTTTCCGACTTGAGGACGCCTCTGATGTAAGTAAAATTAAATAAATAATAATAATAATATAAAATAACAGGGAAAAAAAGTCTGAACTAAAACCAGAAACAGAAATGTTTAAGTAGAGGGGCATATTTGACAGGCCACGCATTGCTGGTCCGACACACAGAAGGAAGCTGTGTTACACGCTTTCTCCTTTTAATAGTAAACTTGCAGATCAAGAAGTCATCTGTGGCCAACAAATCCTCCCCCTGGGGTATCACACGAATCTGTACACTAAGTGAATTCTCCTTCAACTTGAATAATGGCAAAGAAGGCCTGGTTTTGTTAACTCTGTGTTTTTAGTTCTCAGTCCATTCCATTGTATTTCAAACCCCCATGATCTGCGATTAAACAAAAACGGGTAAACAATGAAAAAGGCGGTATTAATACATATAGGATGTGTACATGAGCAATCAAATCACACGAGTGTAAACTTTGAATAAGAGCACGTCACTTCTAGGTAAATTTACACAGAAATTACATTTCGCTGCCCCTCGTTTTAGACATAATGCTAGGCTGAATTTTTATTGCGCACTGATCGATATCTTGGTAAAATAATCTTTTTTTTTAAACTAGCCGGGCAGTGAAATCTTTGCTTTGTTGCTAGAGTCAACAGTGACAGAGTTTGAGCTCAAATAAATGCCGCGAGGCTTCCAGCTCTGTGCAGAAGGCAGCGGGAGAGGCTCCGGTACCGTTCTGCAGGCTCCAGGTACGAACCTTTTCATCATTAAATCCAGCTCGCTGCTGAGGCTTTCGATGCATGCTGCGTGTGTTTGGCTTAATAAGGATTTCATATTGGAGGTTTGTGCGTGCAACTTTGATTTCGCGGCAATTTAGTTCGACGCTTGAACAGACACGGCTCGAGTGCTGATGTTAAGGGGCTCTTTCAGCCGACTGTCAGATGGCTGTTCCAGCTGATTGATATCAGTGATAATGCAGAAGACTTGCACAGGTTTCGCCGTGCCAATAAACGCAGCCCACCAAATGGAGTTCTCAGATACACTTTCGTGTTTTTTTTGAAAATCGGACAAACTTGTTATCGAGATAAACGCATAGGCTTTGCAACCAAATTGCGCTCGTGCAAGACTCCCAATGTAACGAAAGCGAAACATTCTAGAAATTAAATTATTTTCGACAACCAAGAAGAAAATTCGGCGAATTTCTGGTCTGTTTACATCGTTAGAACAACAGCCACCAACACAAGTATACAATTTGCAGCATCCTAGGTAGACATGTTTGACATCAGACAAAATAAGTCTTACCATGGACATTTATAGAAAGATCAGGTTTACACTCACAACGTAAATAAAAGAATAAAGGAGCGGTAGCTACTCAGATTGTTTCAGTTGATTCTGTACAATGTTAAATAAAAATCATCATCATCATCATAACCATCAGCAACATCAAACTCTGATTAAATAATACGATAATAATTAATTCATCCTAATCATTATAAAAAAAATAATTATTATTATTATATTACCATATTTATTGTGACTATCGAGTAATCTAAGACAGGAGGAGGGGCCTGAATAAAAAGTCCAAGGATTCTTTTAGATAAGTAGGATACTTTTCAAGGATGCAATATAAAAGAAGATCTAAAATATCATTTTATTGGTTTATTATATCTAGTGTTATAAAAAGCTGTAAGTAAAACGAATTAAATCAAGACCTAGCAACGAGATCAGCTTTTCCCTAGCGTGTTTCTCCTTCTCACTTAGGTAACCCTGTTAAATGCTTCTTGTCGCCGGAGGGTCGTCCAATTTGCATATCATACTGCAAATGAAAGTCGAAATGTAAACAACTGATCGTCAAAATTCTCATTTGGAGTATAACGCTATGGGCATCGCCTAAACTTTCATAAGTAGCAACGTCACATACAAACATAATGCAGGCCAAATATGTTAACAAATCATTCGTAATGGACAATTACATGAATGGGAATGAAACTTGATTTTTTTTTTTTTTTCTTGGGTGAATTGAAATGCACATTAAGATGACAGTGTCACCTAAACAAAAAGTAAGCACATTTTGGAACGAAAAAAAAAAATTGTCTGATCCCAACTGCATGACAGTGTATGGTGGCATCTAAATGGCTTTAGCACGTATTTTGCTCTCTGCTCAGTCCTGGAACACCCAAGTGGAGCTGGTCTCCAGGGAGATCTGCGGGACACCCATCTAACAAGCTGTAATGCCGCTTTAACCCATTGCTGGGGAGGGACCGTCCGCACTACCCCGATTTAACACCAAATACTTTTAATCCTGCTGCTGCCCCACACTATATCAATGCTCAGCACAGACGCCTAATCTACGCCCTAAAGTTAGAAAGGCAGTTTCACTGCAATGTGCCGAATAGGATTAGGCTAGTCTTTGTAATAGTATTTGAGAGTTTTTAATATATAGGCTACGATTACATGTAGAACTAGTGCACGATTTCCCGTTAAACAGATTATGATAAAAATATTAATTGGCTAAATACACATAAAGAACAATAGCAACGTGAAATTATATACCATATTATATTTCCACGATTATTTTTTTAAAGTTGCATACTAATGCGCGGTGAAATAAAATGGTTTATAAAGCTATTTTCCATTTAAATTGCAATGAAATCTAAACCATATATCTTTATTCTTTTTTCAATGTTGTTGATCGTACTTCATATTTATTAATTGGTCTACATGCATAACAAAGTCAGACAGAAAACATTGGAGAGCACACGCTTTATTTCCTAAAGATGACCTTGAACTGGTTGCGTGTAGGCTACTTTCAAAAAAGGACATTTTCCCCCCAAATAACAACGAATAAGTAACAATAGCTTTTTATACATTTATCATTTTTTTCTTTTCTTTTTAATATCATAAAATGTGGAGTATGCTTTTATTTTACCTTTACAATACATTGCATTATACTTGTTCTTAGTTACCTTTAATGCAATTATATATGAACAATTTAAATGGTATAATCTGAGCAATATTATAAGCATATACACCTCTGCTTCTTTAAGTCAATAACCTGATCAAATGTACATTTGTTTTGAGACATTCAACACAGCAAATGATCAAATGGCTCATGCTTTCTTATCTAATTCACCATAGAAGTGCACATTTCTTTGGCTGGAGAAATGCATGTTTTTTTTTACCTCTAATGAAATGTTATAAAACAATGCATGTTATGTAAACCCTTAACGTGACGTAAATATGTTGTTGGAGCTGTTCAAGCCGGTTAAGTTTGTCATTACTATATCAATACCATATGAGCTGACTAGTTAAAAAAAAAAACACTCATGAGCATTTCTTGAGCAATTTACTATAGTAATTAATGGGATGAATAGGTGGCATTGTTTTGAAATTAATCTTTTTTATTTTATTTTTTTAATGTCATGTACATGCCCAACCCTTCAGACACTCTGAATAAGAACATTGTCTGTTATTCTTTATCTTAAAAAGGCTGTATGATTGTCTAGGAGCTGTTGTTAAATGGCCTGTCAAGGTGTTGTGGTCGGAGAATCATGGCGAATGCAGCGGAAATAGTGTAAGAGTGTAATAGTTCAGGTCTGTGTTCCCACTCATCCAACAGCTTGGTGTGAAATTCTTGCTGAGACGTACAGACCAAACCACATGTCCATTTAACAAACCCATTCGCCTGATTGACTGCTTAAACATCAGCATCTTTTAGGGATAAAATTGCCTGGATAAATGCCAGATTCCATTTTATGGGTGAAATAAGTATAAGAAATGACAATGTTGATGTCAGCTATGCTATTTCCTATGCACTTACATTAACAAACAGGTCTACATGGTACAGATGCCAATAGTTCACAGACTTGTGAACTATTGCTGTGGGCAAATGCTGTGGGTAAAATCTAAGTCACTGGGAAGGACACTTGACTCATTAAATCTTAATGAAAGCAATAAACACAGACGCCAGCAATTCATTCAGACCTCCAAACCAATCTCCATTTCTCACCAAAGGCAAACAAGCCCAGATGCCCCTGCGTGATTCCCTGCATAACAAAAGCGAATCAGATTGTGTCCTGCATATGTTCCCAGTGCCGAAATGGTAAAGGCGACAGGTTATTCCAAGATAGAGCATGTCCAATTTATTGTACGTGAGAGGAGTATGTCACAAAGGTGATTTCTGCATTTATTTATATATTCTTTTCAACATTGAGGAGCTTGTAGTTTAGAGGGTGATGGACATACTCATGCGACATTCATGAGAATCTTTTTCCTCAAACATTCATGGAGAGTAAGCACACACATACAAATAATCTGGCTGCAGGATTTAAGAGTTTTGTAGTGATGCTTCTTTATGTCGCAATGTGAAACTTGACAAAGACCTTTATATATGAACAGTATTCATTTTTACATTCAAACAATTTGTTGGGTAAACCACTTAACAAATGTAGACATGAGAAAACATGATGGGAGAGCAAATAGCAGTTGATGTTCTTTCATTTGATCAAATCCGATTTAACCTACTAGTAAATACATATCCAGGATCTCTACCCACACTGTCCCCAGAGACTCCACAGCAAGAGTCCCTCAACTCAGACCTAAATAATCCATCAACCCTTTCTCAAACTAAAGGCAATCTTCAGTTTAATCCAGTATAAATGCATTTATCACAAAGAGATTAATGTCTGGGTGTTGCCTGTTAAAAAGCCCGGAGGAGCCTCTGGTACGTTAGAACAGATTATACTCTCAGATGCTACACAGTAGTGGTCCCCTGACACACAATGTTTAACCCCTCTCCTCGCGCTGACAGCCACATAGCAGGCAGTTTAATTCAATTTCCTGTCAGATCAAGAGCTTTCCTCATTGTTTTGGATGATTTATTATCTGCAAGCATGTTTTTGTTTTCCAATTTACAGAAGCGATGACAATAGCATCAATTAGTGATAATGTTAACGAGGCCCCTTGGCCAGATTAAAAACCATCGGAAGAGTGCGTTTAACTGTAATACCAAAGCAATGCAAATGCTGATTCCCATGAATAGCATATAAGCAGTTCTGAAGCATGATTTAAAGTACCTGGAAAAGATGCATTTAAACACACGAAACTGAGTGCATTGGTGTTCGTCCACTTTTTCAGCGGCAATGGTCCCGGATGTATTTTGTCCACTCCCTTTTCCCCATGGGATTTAAAACTTTGTTAAAATGTTATAAGCCATGAACCAAACCAGCGAGCTACAAGATGAATCACAACATTGCAAAGTTTAATTTGAAGCACAACAACAACAAAAAACCTATTTGAAAGGATTTAAAAATCTAATAAATAAATACATAAAAATAAATGTAAAAGACTGCTTACTTAATGGACATTTGTATAGAACTAATATATATCATATATATCATATATATATATATTATATATATATAAACAATTACTTGAAGCATTGCAACTCACATTATTGAATAAAAAATTATGGTGAAATATAAAACTATTGATTTTTTTGGCTGTTGATTTTAAGCTGTTGACTATATCTAGAGAAACAATATACTGTATACAGATGTATATATTATACATTGGTTTAGTCGCGTTCGAAGCTGTTCTAAATTACACTACTAACATACACCTTTGTTTACTTCTGTGTGTTGCTTGGCATCCACTTTGTTGGAACCACAACTACATTGTTTGGTGGAAGAATACTGTTTTTATTTGTATTATTACACTTTATTTGCTCTGTTTTGTTTTGTAAAACCTTGCTACGTATATGGAATAACCGTTTTATAAAAGCATTAAGCCCCGTGAAGCTGTGGTTGACAGTGAATTTATAACAGCTAAGGGGGTTTTAGTGCTTAACAACGCCCCTTATATATATATATATATTGTTAGTACATGATTCTTTTAAAAATAAGGTGAAATAAAAAATGTAAAGTTGAAAACTGGCTTTAACAAAAGCTTATCCAATCGATTAACAACCTCAGAGCTCACAACAGCTTCGCCTTTAAAGGTTTATAAGTTATCATTAAAAATCAATTCCCCTATGGAGAAAATAAATTAATGGGATTTTCACTTGACTTCCGGGCATTGGACTGTTGCACTCTAACACAGAGTTAAAAAAACAACAAAAAAACAACAACAGATTTAACAGAGAAAAGAGGTACAGGCTATGTATGTTTGGTACAGGCAACATTACTAGCAACAACCGTTACCATAACTGTGAATTAGGAAGTTTAAAAGGCTCAACTCATCTTTGAGGTCACTCTTCCCATAGACCGTTCTACAACCAGTGCAATATACAAATGCAAATCATCCACAGAGACATTTTTACATGCAAAACAAAGCATCGTTGGAGGATGCCTTGCTATGATGCCACCTTTGAAGCAAACCAGGTGATGGATATGAGCAGTGAGACATATATGAGAGGTGGTTCATAATTTAAACAAATCCATGTGCCTTTTATGCGACAGGTTAAGACTCACATTGCCTTTATGATGCAAACGCTCTCTCGGTGGAAGCTATTGAAAAAGGGAAAGATGGGAATAGGGAAGATGAATTATTTAGCATTCGAGGTGCCCTTTGATGGTAACGGACAAGAACACAATACGTTTTACAATTAAGTTCAGCTGTTAAATGGTACTTGAAGCAACAGCTATATGTCCTTTGTGGCATTAAGGAATTGTTGTTTGGCTTGGAAGAATATTGCACTGGGAAAAATAGGAATTTTCCAAAAGGAAAAGCAGAGTTTGAATTGCTTTTGACCTGAAACAGAAAATGCCAACAGAACAGGCTGTGTGATTTGATGTTTCTGCTAGTGTAATATCCAGCAGAATCTGAATTTCAATACGTTCTTAATGACTTCTCACCATGTCCGACAAGAATAATAACCGTCCACACTGATACGTTTAAGTTTATTTAGTCCAGATCCTTAACCGAGTCCTGCGGCATCCTGCATCTCTAAAATATAATCGCCGACAATTGAGGAGCTCACGGCCGAAGTCGAGGGCATAATTGCTAGGAAACATCTTACTGAACAGTTGGCGATAAATGCAGTCAGCCCCCTCCTCGGCTTAAAGCAATTAATTCAGGCACCCTGACATCAACTCTCCAATCCTCTGACAGCTTGGAGCCCAAATCAAAATGCTAGTTCTCCTGGGAACAGCAGAAGATAGCCGGCTCTTTTCTGGACTGTTTGCTCACTGGGCCTGAGAGCAATCTTCCTTGCCGAATGAAATGCAAGGACACAAACAATGTGCCGGCGAGAGAATGGAAGACGGGGAATGAACAGTTTGGACTATTTGCTCAGCAGAAGGGCAGTCACAATAGCTGGCCCATAGCTTTCCCATGCATCAAGCCTCTTAGTCTTAGGGCTCCTTTGTTGCTGGGTTTCGTTCAGATAAGAGTCCAGCTGCCCCATGTGTTCAATTCTCATTGTACGTTGTACTGCATGGCCATTTCGATACTTTTGCATGGATTTTCTCAATTTCGGGAACAAACACGCTCATATTGCGTGTATATATTTCCGTGGCCGGGCTTCACCTCTGCATGTGCTCTCATTTAAGGGGAGACGGCTGAGGCAAAAAGGGGGTCAAGACTGCGGTTTGAGGGCAATGCCTTATCTTGTCTAGTATAAGGGTTCTGATATGGGCTGTGTGCTAATGATACAGTAGCTCTCTGATCTCTGATGTGTTTCACAAATGAGTGGTAGCAAAAGAAATCTATGCACATGACTACTTTGATTAGTAAATAAGAAAGAGGGATGACAATGCAATGGCTGCTCGGAAAGAAAAAGCCTGTTCCAGAGCTCATGTGCTTCTTTGTTGTGATTGCACACCATAAAAATATAACATTAAATGGTAACACTTTACAGTAAGGTTTCATTTGTTAACATTAGTTCATGCATTAACACAAACTAGCGCTGAGCAGTATATTTTTATAGTGTTTGTTAACCTTTGTTAATGTTAGTTAATAAACATACAATTGTTCATTGCTTGTTCATTTGAGTCCATTAATGTTAACAGATACGATTTTTGCTCTTAAAAATATATTGAACATGAACTAAGATTCATGATTGTTGTTCTAACTAATTGTTGTTCTAATTAATGTTAACAAATGAGACCTTATTGTAATTTGTTACCAATATAACTGCTACCATTATTCCCTATTTCTGTCTGATCTAACCCTTAAAATGCAACCTAATGTTATCAGTTTGTTTCAGTCATGCTGAGTAATATTTTTTGACTTTTGACTATATATTTAAGTGTCATTTTTAGGTTAACTGGCCACATATGCATTCTGTTCTTTTGTGTTCACTTTTTTGAGTTTTTTTTCTATGTACATCACACACAGCAGCCTTTAGTCAGCTTAAAGTAAAGTAGGTCCACCACTGATTTTTTTTTTGTTCTTACCACAGTATTTTATATTCTCTAATCTAGCGGACAAATCAGAAATACAATATGGAAATATGGACATATTAGGCAGTCATGACTCATGGACTAATACTAATGTATTAGTGCATAATATGGTTTAAGCTATGGGATATCATAAAAGATGTCACAAGGATGTTGGAATTTAATGAAACCCAAAATAATAATAATACCTTCAGTGGCTTTGAAAAATAAGGTAAAAAGATTAATTTGTGTTTTATGTTTTTTTTATATGTTTGTGTTTTTTATATGTTTTCATAAGTTTGTGAGTGGAAGTATGTACGCATGCACGTCTGTGTGAGTGTGTGTGAACAGGTCGTGTGTGGGATGGTGCAGTCTTACGCTTCACTGATAGTAAAGTAAAGCTCTGTTCATGGCTGTTCAGCACTTCTTTAAGTTGCCATCACTGTGTAATTTATGGGTGCTGAGAATCGCTGTGTTGAAACACGACTCAGATCTCTACTGCACAGAAACGGCTGAGAACGACTGACTCATATAAGATGAAACACACAAAATCTGGGTGATTAGCAAGTACCGGAAACATGCCAAGGATACGGCTATGGGAACACCCACGAATAAAAACACACCCTGCTGAAGGACTTTTACATATATCCAAGTGAGACTTGCTAAAACAAATGTAAAAGTGATACAGTATTTTGGTAATGCATTAAATGAGAGACCATGAGCTGTGAAAGGCTTGAGTAATACGTTTATTTAGATATTAGGCTGTGAGAAATGTGGGAAAATATGAAATAAAATTAAAGGCCAGGTATGTCTGTTATTAAATTTGGCCAATTTTCCAGAACTGAATAATTTGATCTGATGATGGATTTATGTATAAAACTGCATTTCCTAAGTTTTTACATTCAAAGTAAATCAATATTATATTATAAATAAATGGCATCTTAAACTGAAATGGCCATTCACATCAAAAGTGAAATGACCATTTCTGAAGAATTGACAATTTCCAAAACTTGGACACTGCATTTCTCAAAGTTTGCCAGCTCTTAGTAATGAAGGTGTATATATATATATATTATATATTATATATATATATATATAGACACACACACGCATGCACACGGACAGACGGACACACACACACACACAGACACACACACAAACACACACACACACACCCACACACCACACCACAAACACCACACACCACACACACACACACCACACACACACACACACAAAGCATATATATTATTTGGTATTATTTAAAAAGTAAAACAGGTAAAAAAGATGACCACTAGTCAAGCTCTTAAAGAACATTGAAAATGTTTTGCATTTGTCAACTCTTTCAACTAAACCCACTCTGCTTCATATTCCATATATTTCCACAATTTACTTTCAAATTTTTTGAAGAAATGCTAAATGATAACCAGTTGGCTATACACAGTAGTTCAAAGGCCAAACGTTATAATCTGTATCTCTTCAAATGTCCCTTTTTCTCTCACTCACAGGTCTGGTCTCAAAGAGTACACCAGAGATAAGATTCAGCCACACAATGTCCCCTCAGTAGGTCTCATTGACCGGCCCATGGCACCGGCCAGGTATGCCAGCAATGTTTAACCAGCTATCCATCTTCTACCTGCTGCTGGTAAACAGACACCTTTGTTTAAAGCGCACTACGGTTAGGGCTTGCTCTGACTCAACAAATGAACTATTTATTTCCCCATTGGCCAGGGCTCAGGAAATATGCCTCATAATCCGATTTTTATTTATTTGAAAGGAGCGGTGGGTAATGCATGTCTGTGTGTGCGGTGGGAATTTCTTCAGAGGAAGGGGGGGGGGGGGCATGCTCTGGTTAACTAGTGATTCTGTGGTGAACTCGTGTTCAAGCTCTTATCATTAGCGTCCAGGGTGAACAAACACACAGGTTGTGGTGTAAATCTGGTAGGACGTCTAAACATTGGGGGTTCAGTGATGTTTCTGCATATAATTTAAGTTAAAGGTTTGCCTTTTCCTTAGATTGCACATATTTCAATTCAATAATAATAATAAAGCAAATAATTCTACTATAAAAAGTATATACAATGGCAATGCACAGGTAACTCACATACAAATTTGTACCTCAGACCTACATTTATATAGCCAGGGTAAAACTATGCTGAGTACTTTTACTTGGTTTTTTTAACCTCTGCCTAAACTTTTTGATAGGAATGATTAACTTTGGACATACTACAACTCCGTTACCTATGAAAACCTGTCTTGAATGTATGTTAAACCCAACAATATGTCCACACTCTTAAAAATAAAGGTATCTATGGTTCCATGAAGTACCTTTAACATCCAAGGAAACTTTCATTCCACAAAAAGATTCTTTACAGTGAAAAAGGTTCTTTTGATGATTAAAATGATGGTTCTTTTAAGAAGTGTGCACTGAAAGGTTCCTTGGATATCCCAAAATGATTTTTCTATGGTATTTCTGTGAAACCCCCTTTTAGAACCTTTAATGTTAAGAGTGTATGTGCATCAGGGAATTGTATGGGGGTAGTTGGGGTCTGTGGAATAACCAATAACAAGTTTGGGCAGAAGTACTATCTCAGTATCTTTTCAGTACAGGATTGTGGTTTAGCCAACTTAATTCCTTAAAGATGGATGTGTTCCATGTTAGCACAGATGACTTTAACTTCTATTATCGCTTCCAATTTCGCAGTTACCATGTCAAACCCAGTGGTTGCTGCAATATTTTTAACATTATATTTCAAGTTGTTTTCTGGAATACAGATTTTTTAGTCCACCAAAAAATGTGTATTCTTGTAATATCCAGTGCTAGTGTGAGTAATTTAACATGCTCCCTTCAATTGGTTTTAATATTTATTATATTATATATAATATATATATATATATATATATATATTATCTATATATATATATATCTACTATACAAATATTTTACGGGGCCCCCTCCCTCTAATAATGTTGAATATGCTTCTCTTTTTAGATCTGAACCAATCAGCAGTCATCTTCACCGTCGGGCCACGCCCCTTCATTTGGCAAAGGCTGCTTCAACCTTTCAGCAGTCACGTTAACCTCCAGCTACCCTCAGTCAAGTCTAACCTGGATGCATGAGCAAGATAACATTCACATCTGCAACGTCAAGAGAGAGGGGCACAAGCAAGCCTGACATTAATGATTAACTGTGCTAAAAGCCCCTGCTTTTGTATTCCCATGGTGCCGGGGCTATCTGCCGATCATGTGACCTGCACCGAGAAGATTGGGGGAGTGAGCGCAAAAGCAAACACAGGTGTTTGGGCTGCAGTCGGTCGGCGCTGTTAGGGACAACTGCAAACACAGGCTGCCATGCCTGGAGATTCTAACAGCCGCCCACACCAACAGGACAGCCTAACGGAGTCACCGACTCAAGTCTGATGCTCTCAGTCTGCCTTTTCTCTGAACAATTTAGGCTCTTCATTGGCCTATTAAAGTCTGTACTTTGAGTACAGTTTAACCTGAGGAGCTATGAATTCTTAATTAGGCATAGGCATAAATAAAAATAAACAAAGCTCATATGAGGTCTCCACAGATAGTGTCAACGTTTTTGTGTTCAGATAAAATCCAGTGACAATTACACTGTTTACAAGAGATTGGTTCGTTCATCTAAAAGTCAACTCATTGTAAGCTAGTTTCGAGTTGATTTCGGTCGCTTGACGATTTAAATGTGAATATGGATTTAATTTAATTTCACATAACTGGCTGAACTCGTTTTTAAGGCAACTGTAATTAAACATGTTTTAATCCACAAATTACACTCCTTTTGTTTATTTAAAATGTGCTTAATGTAAAATCATTTAAGAAACGACATAGCATATTTAATGTAAACAATGTAAAGGAAGTTGAAGGAGCATGCAGCTGCTGATCTAGATTCAGCATTTACTTCCTACTAGTAATTAAGCTTTGGACTTGAGGTATTGAACACTGATCCGAGCAGCTTTCGGAATTCATTGTCATGGTCATGGGAAGACTTCTTACACGCTCCGCCTAAGAACAAGACCTTTAAAGTTGAAAAATGAAAAACAAAAACAAAACTTACATAACATAATGATAATTTCTTTTGATGTTCACATTGCACAAAATGTCGTCAGAGGATATTAACGAACCACAAGACACTTGACTAGCGCTGAATCGACCATAAGTGTGCTGCATGTAATGCAAAGTTTCCATGGATGTTAAAGGTTCTTCATAAAACCATAGATACCAATAAAGAACCTTTATTTCTAAGAGAGTATAGGAAGCAGTGAACGCTGCATAAGGGACCCTGTGACCTCAGCTTTACTGGATGCGACTCGATCCCCCCAAGTGTATCAGTGCTTGGGTCGGGTGGAGGGGTTGGCAGTTACACAGCTTTTGGCGGGCGGTTGGGTGGCCGGTCCAGTAGAGTAAGTATATGTGCCTCTTGTTGCAAAACAGACAGATTCTGTTTTGCATATATTAATAATACTAATATTTGTCAGTCAGTCAAGCAAACACTTTAAATAACCACGACAAAAACCCCACAGAAAAACGTAGGGAAGGGGAATACTAAAAGAGGGCGGGGCAATGAATTTTTGACATTTACTAGAATTATAACTAGGTATTTAAATTCGATATTTCTAATTCTATCAAACTTGCAAAGTCTGAGACATTATATGGAAAACTGAAATGCTTCCATTTTCTAATTAAATATGCATATTCATTATATATTATTTTCATAAAAAATTGAATTATCAGCTTAACAATTTGGGACTAACCGAAAATGATGAACATTTCAGAATATGTCTAACAGGACACACAAAAGCTTCATGAAACCTCAAACATGCAATCCATCATGATTTGAGAATGTTCCAAAAAGTAGGCCTATTTCTAATGCACATTAATGAATTAAAAAAAAAGGACTAAAATAACACTAGGAACAAATGTTCAACTATGAATCAATCTGTACTGTATTTTGAGGCAGATGCATACATCAGATCACTGCTTTGAAGGATTTGAAGCATCAGCTTTGTCTCACTCCAACAAGATGTGTCCATTGTGGGCTGCTGATGAAAGCAGTGGAGGCTAGAAAAGTGAGCCGGAGGAAAGGGGGCGGTGGCGGGGGGCGTGTGGGCGGGGGCAGCAATAAGCTGCAGATGAACGGTGCTTTGCTCAATTGAGCTTTTGATGTTGCAGACAATGCAACATGTGAAAAGAGCAAGTGTCCTAAGAAGCTTTTTTTTTTGTCTGGCTCCACACCTATAATGAGGTCACACGGCAGCCTGTGCTAAAGCTGTCTAGCGTATTCATTCCCACGTTAAAAGATGCCACCAATACACAAACTTAGAAAAAGAAGGAATTTAAGAATTTTATCTGGTGTCAAACTGCCGATCTGCTAAATCCCATAACTAAAGAGGCAGCAAGGGTTCAGGGACGGTTCAAGTGTGTGCACGTACGTGTATGTATGTGTGAGTGTGTTTTAATCAAGGGTGGTAAAATGCTTAATTGCACTGCTGTTCAGGTAGCAATGCAGAGGCCAGGTGCTTGATGCATGGGTCACCACAAACCCACTATCCAGAGAAGCTCTTAAAGAGTTGAACCAGTGCACTTCTTATATTTACCATGCAGCCTTCACTGATCAGAAGTGCAGAATTAAATATGACGGCACTGGACAACAAAAACTGTTGAATCAATTTGAATTATTCCAGAGGGTGGAAATTACAAAATGTTTGTCTTTGTAATGTGTCATTGAATCACTCCACCTAAAAAATGACTTTTCTTTATGGCTGAGATCAAAACCTTTTTTTTGTAACTTTAGTAACAATTTCTGATGCATTCTGTTTTGATGCATTTAATACAATCCTTCATGTTTACTTTAAGTGCAAATAGAAATAGCTCATTAACCATATAAAATCTACTGTTTCATATTTGAATTTTTTTTTTAAGGCCTCTAAATCAGTGGTTCCCAACCCTGGTCCTGGAGGCACCCCAACACTGCACATTTTGCATATCTCCTTTCTCTGACGCACCAATGTCAGGGTTGGGTCTGTACTGAATGAGCTGATAATCTGACTCAGGTGTGTTTGATTAAGGAGACATAAAACATGCAGTGTTGGGGTGCCTCCAGGACCAGGGTTGGGAACCACTGCTCTAAATGATCAACATGATAAAAATGTGCTGAAAAACCTGTTGAACACAATCTAATGCGTGCCTTCTGTCGTCTGTTTGATAGTTTATACTTGTTTAGTATAAAGTAAAAGGCCTTTTAGTTAAATGTTAAAAATATCAGGACGTGGTTCACATGTCTTTTTTTCTGTGAAAGCTTTACTGATTTTTGCACATAAGAATCACTTTTATATTGTTTGTAATATTTCAAGACTGGACTGAAGCAGGTTTACTTTAGACATCATTTTTAGAAAAAATTGTGTTAAAATGTGAGTATCAAATATGATCATCAGGCTTTTGAGGAACGTTTTTTTGTTCATCTCTCAATCATCATTGTATTGCATTGCATTATATGTTTGGAGACTACAGAGCTTTGATCGTCAAACTAAACATTTAAAAATAATCTAAGCCATATTATTGGGAGAAGTAGAATGGTATTTAAATTATTTAATGTTAGTCCGCTATATTGTATATCTCACTGATTTACATTAGAAGCTATCAGAATTTCATCTTACTTTTTGGCTCAGTTTGGGCCTCTAAATATGAGCTCCATATTATCCTATATCATAATATAAGAGCCATAAAAGCCTGGTGTATTAAATATGATACAAAAACACGTGTGACTTTGTGACTATTATTTCATATGGCAGCTTTTTCAGGGTTGAGATAACAACAGCACATTTTCACTTTTTACAGTTTTGTTCCAGAAATACAAATGATTAGGTACAGTTTTAGTCCAGGTGACTTAACTGTACTATGCAGAGCACAGGTGTTTCAGTGACATGGGCTTTAACAATGTGCCCACCGTTTGATCTCCCTTATTCAACTGCAGAGGAAAGAAAGGGCGATGGGAGCAGACGGAGAGGTGGTCGACTGCTGGCAGGTGTACCTGAGCGGAGGTACAGACAGAGGCCATTAGAGTACATTCATTGCCGTCATAATACTGAGACAAAGAGTGTGTTATCCTGTCATGGCTGGATGGGAATACAAGGACGACCTAGACAAAACCCTCTTAAATGCTTAATAAGTCAGACTGTAAGTTCAATCGTCATTTCGCAGAAATAGTTGATATAAAGTATTATAGTATATAGTATTGATACAAAGTAGTTTTTGATACATACATACTTAAAGAATTATTTTGTGCCTGGATTGTTTTTAATCATTCACTAAACTAGAAACTGATAAACAGGTAAATTTCTGATGAAAAAAAAAATGCACAGAAAATAAATACAAACTATAAGATCCATTTCAGTTGAGTCTCATGAAAGAAAAAAACAGTAGTGTCAGAGCATGTTGCTCTTTTAGCTGAGCATCTGAGCAGAGCTGATTGTTTGGGGTGAATGGCTGTGTGGGAGTTTAAATGAGTGTGACTGGATGCGTTGACTGACTGTTTGTGAGTGTGAGTGAGTGTGTGAGCGAGAGACGGACAGCTGCTGTCTGACACAGGTAGCAGCTGGGCCGACTCACCTGTCACGCAGATCCAATCCCGTCCGTCAGCGCCGGCGAGGAGGAAAAGTCTCGTGTTCATTCAGTGGGGATCGGAGAAAGAAATAGAAACAAATGTAGAAGGTAGTTTCCATGAAGAAAAGAAAAACATCTCTCCACCTATCCACCTCTCATTCTGTCCTAAAAAAAGCATTTAATGTAAACAGAAGGATTCCAGGATTCCATCTTAAAAACATCTGTGTTTTTTTTTAAATTACACTTCTGTCAGAACCACTATCGTCAAAGGTGATTGACAATTAGCATACAGTGTGGATTGGCGGTATGGTTCTGTTCTGGGCAAGAACTCCCTGCGCATCCATGCAGCCTAGCATGGATGAGAGCACGGAGAGCAGCGATAACCCCCCCAGGGTAAGCAGAACAGAACCAACATAAATGTATTGCAGATATCGTTAATGTTCAATAATGTTATGTACACATTTTTAGAATTAGTCTGATTCAAAGGATAATAAGAAGGCTGAATCTTGACTGACAGAGGAGGAGCTGGGGATGTAGGAGGGTAATTAGTTATTGAGCAATGCGAAAACTGCTGATTATACTGAGGGTCCTTATATATGAATGCTTAGATAGGTTTTGTATTCCTATAGGTAGATGGGGATCAGCTGTTGTGAGCTTGACTAACGTGACCTGCCAGAACTAACGCTACGCTAGATTTAATTTTTGATTAATTGTAATTAATTGAAGACTGCAGATTAATTTGTTCCATTTTAAATTCCTCATCTCCATCCCTCGACTCTCTCCTCTCTCTCTCTCTCTATGTTCTTTCTTTCTTTCTCTCCTCCCCCTCCTCTCTCTCTCTCTCACGATTTCTTTCTTTCGTTCTCCTCTCATCTCTCTCTCTTTTCTTTCTTTCTTTTCTTACGCTTACTTTTTTGTAAGGTTGTACGCATTTATTATAATATATTATATTCATTTAATTTTAAGTTTAAGGTGTCTTGTTAAAATGTACATGTTAGTTTATTGCTCATTAATAGTAATAACACATATACCTTAATAAGGGTTTGGTGTAGTGTTATTTGCTTGTAATTATGCATAATTTACTGTTATTACTATATTAAATATGGGTAACATGTGTAACAGACACTGTCAAATAAGTGTTCTTACAGTTAAGCTCATTTTTTTACCTCAGTTTTTAATTAATGTTTAATTAATCATATTTTTGTGAGCTTATTACATTTTTATCTATTCTATTCCTATTCTATCTATTCCTATTCCTATTCTTAACTGTCTTGTTATCTGTAGGTCTGTGAATTATATTATATTATATTATTTATTTATATTATTATTATATTATATTATATATATATATTATATTATTAGACACTTGATCAACTTCAGTGCAGTCAACAATGTCAGTTGTAGACAACAACATCCACCTTTTTTTATTTCTCCCCTTCAGTAGGCTTTTGTCTATCTCGGTAGAGCAAATTGAAGAATACTGCGAGCGGATTATGTGCAAGCAGAGCTGTGCTCATGTGTGCAGATCTGTGATGCAGTCTGACTGATCAGCTGGGGTCGGGATAGGGCTGATAAAGAGATGACACTGCGGATAAGATAACACAGCCATATAGGAGACATTCAGATAGGGGGCAGGAGGAGTGCGATGCAGAATTGGCATCAGATAAAGCGAGAAGGGCCCCTAGAGGGCAGAGAACAATAGGGAGAGGCGGAGAGGCAACGAGCTGACTAAAGAATCGTTTCCGGAAACATGCATGGAGAGCAGGCTTGAAAGAGTGGGCTGGGCCGGCAAGATGAGCTTCCGAGATCCCTTCCATTAACCTCATTGAGTGCACGCACACTACAAATTCATTAACACACAAAGTGAGACGGCTGTGCCTGATAATGCCAACATACCGTTACTTGCAGTGAATATTACAGCTTGCTAAAAAGTGCTTTTAAAATAAAATAGAAAATTAGAGTATATCATGGTGCTGAATAATTACAATATTAATGTATTGTTTTTACAAGCACTGCAAAAAGTGGTAACCAGCAATTATTACCTTAAATACATTTCTACCTGATTTTAACCCCATAAACATTTTTTTTGGTATAAATTGATTTATAGATTGGTATAAATTGTTTTATAATCTTAATGCAGGATCATTATAATAAACTAAAATGGAAACTACATTTAAAACTATTTTTTTATTATATCAGTAATAATAAATATTTCAGCATTTTAAATTTTCATAAAGTTTATCTTGATGCTCTAAAATAACAAAGTAAAACTGAAATAAAATTTGACTGAATATACTACTAATATATACTAATAAAAATGACTAGAAAACTTTAATTAAAATTGAATTAAAAAACCCCTAAAATAATATTACAACATAATAGTATTTTAATGCATGCTATATATATATATATATATATAATAATATATATATATATTATATATACCACACACAACAGGACAGAACAACACACACCAACAGGGGCTCTGAATCGAAGATGAACTCATTTTACTGCTGCGACATTGACAGTATGACAAAGATGCCGAACGCCCCGACACAACGGGAGAAACAAAGAGAAAACTAACTTTCACGTGCATGAAAAGGAGAGGGTATCAAGTAAAGCTCTTTTTAATGGCGGCAACATTGGCAGGAGGCAGGCTGTATTTAACGGTGCACATCGGCCCATTCAGTGGAGCACAGAACACCCTTTCACAGGCCTTTGTCAGTAACCTGTGGTGACCTGCATTCACAGGCACGTCAGGGTCCCCTGCACAAAAGGTACCGGCCAAAAGAGACGCAGGACGGGGGGGGGTACGTGGCTGACCGCTGCTCGTGACCCCACAAACGCCACCCGGACCGAGCAGGGGACGATAAAAAATGGACTGGGTGTTTAAAATAAGACACATAGACAAACAAACAAAAGAAGAGCTAGGTACACACGTACAAAGAATGTACAAATAACATGGAAACAAAAGGGCTCTTGTAATGCAGACCAGGATCTTGTTGAAAAATTCAAACAATATTATATGGAGAATGTCAACAGCCGCCACACTTCTGCTGAGGGCCTTACAAACAGATGGAGCAACTCTGCACACACATTACGCTGGGCCATCTCAAGCTCTCAGCGTAATGATGATGGCTCTGGGCCGGCTTTTAAAAACACGGCAAACAGCAGAAAAGGAGGGTGAGGAGTCTGGACCTGTCCGGATGTCTGCCACACACTCGTACGCCGAGGTTACGGGTCACCTGTGTAACCTGCGATCTCCTGACCGCTCAGCAGAGTGGCGCTTTCTGAAAGAGCCAGATTAAGGTATCTCCATTCTTGCATTCCACCTGTCCTGCTCCTGAGCATCAGGCCTTAATTCCTCCTGACAGAGCAGCTTAAGCAGCCAATGGTTCCACTGCATCCTTCAATCACATATCAGAGCTTACACAAACACACTGCATTTCTGAGCTGCTGGAGGAGGCTTGGCCGTCGCTGATTTGTGAATGAGTAACAGATCTAAGACAGTTGAGGAGCTTTCTTTCACCTGCTTTAAGCACACTACTGATTAAATGAATACTTTCTTATTTTCTCACTACCAGTGTATAAAACAACACATTACTGGAAGAGCAAGATTATAATAAGCCAGGGACATTCTCTGGAAACTGCACCATTTGTGCGTTTAACATTTCAAGAATTTTTAAATCACTAAAAGTAAGGTTACTGCTGAACTTTAACCAAATCTTATTTCCTCAAACATATGGTACGTTGCTGAAAACTGATTTGATTTTTTTTATAGTGATTTGCATTTTAAACTATTGTTTGTTCGTTGAAGCATGATTTTAGAGTAAATTTATATTTTATGTGCAGGTAAGTAATTTCTTTGTTTGTTTTAATAAAACATATACAGTATATACTGGTTTTGTTTTTACTTATAATAAATAATTTGTGTGTTTTGATATGCTGATGGATGGTTTTTTTTCCCCACAGTGTGCAATGAGTATTAACGGACTACTTTTAATTAGTGTATTTTTATTTATTTTTGCCTGGTGAAAAATATGCCACATGTTTTGTTTATGTGATGATATCTACAACCGTATGCCAAATGTCCATGTGTTTATTGTCTTTTTTTATTTTTTATTTTTTTTATTGTTACTGACCTTAAACTTCATCCTAAAGCACTACATTGTTTAACCCTCATCACAATAACAACTGAAACTGATATGCTTATAATTTGAATTCAAAGTGAATTCAAATATAGAATGGAGGGTCCCACTTTGTATAAGGTGCCTTTAACTACTTGCATCAAACATGCACTTACATCAAAAATCATGACTTGTTTGGTACAGTGTACTTATTGTGTTCATGTTGTATTACAAATCACTATTTCTGCTATTGAGGTGTGATATGGTTAAGGTTATGGACAGGTTTGATGTCTGGTTGGTTTAGTTGGGTTAGGGGTGGTAATGTTGACAGTGTAAATATAGATATACTAAGTGCTTGTATCAAATGATTAATTTAACTATCAGCACATGTTGTTAAAGACACTTATTATAAAGTGGAATCCCTAAAAAAATGACAAATCCATGACATTTCTCTTTCCACAACATTTTTGTGGCAAACCAATGAGTTGTTCATAGTTGAAGATTCAAAAGGCTTTAACGGCTAATATATTGCATCCCGCATATTGACAATCATTATTCTTGGAAATACAAGCTTGAATATGTGCAGCCAGAATAAGTGTCACAAATCGTGACACCCTTTTTAGAAAACACAATGGACCATTTGACTTTCTATTGCAGCTAAATATAGATTTTTTTTGGGTAACACTTTATTTTAAAGACCAAATTTTAGCTATTAATTAGTTGTATATTGCATGCATATTACTAGCATATTGACTATTTATTGGCTAACTTATAAAGCACATATTAATGCCTTATTCTGCATATTCTAGATCTCATAATCCTACCCCATACCTAAACTTAATAACTACCTTACTAACTATTAATAAGCAGCACATTAGGAGTTTACTGAGGCTAAATTCATATTTAATAGTTAGTTAATAGTGAGAAATGGACACTAATCTAAAGTGTAAAAATAAAAAAAAAGAAAAATAAATTACTGGTCAAAACCTTTTCTCCAGTTTGCGCACGTATGCAAAACGACTCCTCATTTCCAGGTTTGCGTATAGGGAGCTCAGAGTTGCCTGTGGCCTGAACATGCAGCCCGGAAAAAATCGACAACTTGCGCACCCTAATTTTATTTGCCGGCGGTGTTTGGTCTGTAGCCAGTCGATAGGACTCGGGATAGCTCTGGGCTGTTGCTCCCACTCCAGTGACCGTAGTTGTAATGCTCCCTCTACTAACAGGGATCAGTATTAGTGATTCAGTTATTTTGTCTTGATTTTATGTGCTGTCATGCCTCGTTTCCGCCAACTTTCAACTCGTAAATGTCACCTGGCGTTTTAGCTTGCGCGGGGTGGTCAATACAAGGAATGTGGTTTGATCGGACGCACATTATTGCCCAGGCTGGGAGCGTTCCTTTGTTGCCATTGCATCGGACCCAGCAGTAAAGATGGAGTGGTCCCAAAGAGCTGAAAGTGAAAAGGACCGAGACATCTGGATTTACAGAAGATTAGATTCATCATGACCATTGATCTACAGAAGAATAACTCAGTGCGATTATTTAAGCTTAGTTGAATCAACAAGAGTCTGTCTGAAATAAAAATATGCTAATACCGAGTAATATTTTTTATAAAAAGAATATCAGCGATAGCAATATACACACCATTCTACTACCAGTGGCCACATATCCTTCGAAATCAATGCGGTAACATTTTACAAATAAGGTTTCTTTGTTAACAGCAGTTAACTCACTTTAGGTTACATGAACGAAGCATGACAATACTTCTAGAGCATTTACTTAATCTTATTTTAATGTTCATTTTCAACATTTACTACTCGAAACGGGTGTTGTTATAATTATTTAATGCACTGTGAATTAACATGATCTAACAAAGAACAAGTTTTCATTAACTAACATTAACACTGGGGAAGTGGCCTAATGGTTAGAGATTCAGACTCGTAACCCAAAGGTTGCGGTTCGAGTCTCGTACTGGCAGGGATTGTAGGTGGGGAGTGAATGTACAGCGCTCTCTCTCCAACCTTCAATACCACGACTGAGGTGCCCTTGAGCAAGACACCGAACCCCCAAACTGCTCCCCGTGTGCCGCAGCCTAAATGGCTGCCCACTGCTCCGGGTGTGTGTTTCACGGTGTTTGTTCACTGCTGTGTGTGTGCACTTTGGATGGTCATGCTAGAGCACTAATTTCCAAGTATGGGTTCCACCATACCTGACCACATTTCATGTCACAGATGAATAAATACTGTAATAAATGTGTAGTGAATCAGCTCATGGGGAAATATGAATAATTAACCATAACTAGTTATAATTAACTATTCATATATTAGATCCGCTGTAGATATTTAGCTGACCACTCAGGGTCAACTGTCTTGTCAATTCTAAGAACGTTAATTTCCTGGTTAAGGGAAATAACTTTCTGACTGTACAATTCTATAAGTTTGTAACGTAAATCTGCATGATTAGTGACTCCTGTTATGAGCAAACAATGAACAACGTCGAGTGTGATACAGGTAAGACTTTATTAACTACATAAACATTAAACTAGTCTAACATACTACATAAACACATTAAGCTGGTCTAACATACACATACACACACACCCACATACAGTTTGTATAGGAAAGGGTTAAAGTTTAACAATAAAGAAAGAGACATAAGGAATGACATTTATGGAACACTTTGCATGTATAATGCCCAAGCGATCCGCCTTCAGGGATCTCCAGATTTGAGTTCAAACAACCAACACACCTTTGTAAAAGGTGTAAATGATACTTAATGTATCAATTAATAATACTAAGTTTGATACTTGTGAGTCTCGGCGGTCTGAAAGAGATTCTTGATGCAAATCTTAAAGCTTCCCGTAGTTCTTTGCTGAATTCGGGTCGATGAAAGAACCAGTTTGAGTCAGTGTCACTTGATTAATGGAAAGGACTAGGCCGAAGAAAGGCCTGGCACAAATGCTTTGGTATCCTGAAGCGTTTTCTCACATTTTCTTAGCTTCTGACCGAACCACCGACTGGGCGGGTCACATGGAGTGTGGCCTTTTAAAGCCTGCAGAGATTCACGCCTCTCAAGATGGGTTTGTCCAATGAGGAAGGCTGAAGTCCCAAGCGGGAGTTTGGAAATACTGGGGAGATTGTTAAATTTCTCTTTCTTTGTCTCTAAGCTGTATTTTGCTAGTAATTCGCTTGGGTGTTGCTGCAGAAAAAAAAAAAAAAAAAAAAACAAATTAGTAAGATTCTATATAACATCAATATGTTGCCTAGGTACCAATATATAATATACACGCTTGTTTCGATTATATGAAGGCGAATTCATAGATACTATACATGGTAGAGTTACTTATATGAATGAGTGGTTTATCGTAAGCATGAATAAAATAGTCTATAATACAACAGATTAATACAACACAGCAATAATATACACAATGGCCTGAAGAATATGTGTGTTCATTCAAAGAAAGGTTTTCCTATGAATTAATTAGTAGAAAAGTCCATTTCTACTGTGCGTTTGTCCTGGGACACAGAGTGGGTTATCCTACTCACATTCCTGGGGGGGTCATAAACCAGTGATATCATGATTAGTTGTTATGGTGACCAGAGGGCCTGGTGTTCAGCAGACATCCTGGCATACAGTTAATTGAGTGAGGGGACTGTGAAGATTTGTTAACCTAATGAATAATTGATTTGTTAAATCAAATTAAAATTAGTGTGTCAGATTGGTCGAGACGCTACAAATGTATTTTTCATTGTTTGTTCATGTTAGTTAATAATGAACTACATTACTCATGGGAACCTTAATTTAAATTGATTACCAATCATTCTAATATGGTGATGTGCTGCTCAATTATTATTGCTGCTTAATTATTAATAATGGTTATTATTAGCATCAGTGATGAGGATGAAGTTTTTGCTGCTTATATTTCTGTGGAAACCATGATACGTTTTTCAGGATTATTTGATAAACAGAAAGTTCAAATGAACAGCGTTTATTTGAAATAGAAATCTTTCAAGAAGCATAATTGTCTTTACTGTCACTTTTGATCAATTTCATGTATGTTTGCTGAATAAAGGTATCAGTTTCTTTTTTCTTTTTTAACCTTACTTACCCGCTGTTTCCACAAAAATCAGCACAACTGTTTGCAACACTGATAATTAGAAATGTTCCTTGAGCAGCAAAACAGCATATTAGAATGATTTCTGAATATATTATTAACTTTTGACCGGTAGTGTAGTAAAATCTGGGCGAAAACAATTTGCATTCATTGATCACAAAACCAAATATTCACATAACATGAAATAGTCGTTTACAAAAGAAAGTCTATGACTAGAATGTACAATTTAACGTCATTTCCATGCTGCAGTTCATGCAAAAAAAGCTGTAACTTGCCAATGAGGCATCACCTGCTCATGGTCATTTTCTGCTAGGTTTACCTCTAATAGTTCTAATAGCTTTACCTGCGGGTAAAGGTTTATCAAAACAAAGCTGGAGCCATGTAAATATACAACGACACGCAGTGGCACAGTTTGTTGGCTCACATGCCACAGGCGATGTTTTCTTTCATTCCAAATTTGCTCTGGAAACTAATCGTGTCCCAATAAAGCCCATGGCAAATATGGGCAAGAATAACACCCACATGTGGAAGTTGACATAGCTTGGTCAAATGTACATATAGGGCATGGAGTGGAGGGGTCTGCGTTGACCATTTTTGAAGAGTGGAGGGTGTCAGAGTCGGACTTTGGGATTGTGGGTATTGACAACAGGGTTGGACGTAAAGGTTAGATGGACTCTAGATGGCTTGCACAATCACTTAAAATAAAATGCACAGTTTTAAAAGTTCACATGCAAGCCAGAATGTGATACCCAAAAGACAAGGAAAAACACATACAACCCTTGTTCAGTTTTTAATGAGGTAAAACAAAGAGCCACTTATTTTGGTTCTATAGCCTTATCTTTAAACATATGTTTGATTTTTAAAAAGCAGGATCAAGCCGTTCCTTCTGTCCTTTCACGAATGGTTTGGCGAGGCAGAGAAAAGACTGAGCAATGAGTAGGCCAGATCATCCTCTAACTGATGAGTCTGATGCTAATCTATGGATCAATTAGGAAAAGCCACATGGGGTCAAACTGCAGATATTGCAGTGCCTATTAGTTCTTCTACCTGCCATTATTACAGAGTCACATGTTCAAACAAAGAGCAGGGGCTCGGCATGCAGCACTAGCCAAGGTAAACAGACCCGCAATGAGGCTTGAACAAAATATTGATCTGACACGAATCTGCAGACAGGCTTCAATTCTGTGATTAGGGTTACTGTGTGTGTGGAAAGGAGTCCATTTCAGATTATTTGTCATGCATTTTCTGAGAAGTTCTCCTTGAAAGATCCATCAAATGCAGCATGCTAATTATTTTTGTTCTCAGCATTAGATAAAATGGATGTTTCAATGAATAAAGAGCTTGGCAAACCACAACCCATCTCAAGCTCTCTTTGAGGTATTGATTAGAATTAAGGCTGTTATTCATGCTGGTATAAAATCTTCACAAATGAAGATTAGTGTGATCCTAATAGAACTACTGCATAAAGATTCCATCACCAAAGCAGAGTAAAAAAAAATGATAACCTGCAATTATCACCTTGATCACCTGATTTAACCCATAAAAAGTGGTTAAATTTATGTATGTAGGTTGGTTCAGTGATGTTAACCCTTGTGTTCCTGGTCAAAAATGTGTACAATTGTAGTACAATGAGGCCTACAATCAATAAGTTCTAAAAAGAAACACAAAACCTGTGCTAATTGAGAGAAAACTTGCTGACTATACAAGATTGAATCCAAGAATTGGAAATATAACAACAAGAAATGTATAAGCAATTTTTGGTAGGTCAGTCAATTTTGACCAGAAACCCCACACGTGTAATAAGGAGGGGAAAATATATAGTTGTTATACCCTGTGTGAGCAAAAACAGTAATTTATTTCTTTATTTTATTTTTTGTAGTTTGTAGTGGTCACCTTCACAGACAACAGGCATTGACATCCGTTTCAGGAAAAGAAACAGATTCATATTTGCATTGGCAATTCATATGCTAATTTTCAAAGATATGCATTAATTTACAATTACTCCGTGTCTATTTATGAAAAGGAGTTCCTTCAGAAAGTGCATGTGCAAATAAAGAAGCTTTTGCACAATTACTGCCACATAAAAATAAATAAATACATAAATAAAAATGGATGAATAAATACATAACTGAATAAAGGAGCATCACAGAATGTAACAAGGATGAAATAGTGACACTTATACACTCATATATATGAATGTGAGATGAGATGAATGTGACCTGAGTGTTTGGGTTTGGGTTGTGCACTCCAAAGCTGGCCACAATGTTGAGCCTCATGCCACCTTTCATAATCCATGCGCACACATCACTTATGCATATTTTCAGATTTGTCCTCTGCAGATTAGTTTAAGACAACCATAGGGGGTACGAATGCTTAATGAATGCATGTGAAAAGTAGCAAAGCAATCCAACATTCCTTGATCCAAAACCCATTGAGCAACACCAAAGGTAACTGCAAGGGGCCGTATTATATAAGATCAGTATGCTTTCAAAGTGTTGAAGATTCCCCATTCACTCCTTCAGCATGCTCACTGGGGTTACAAGATGTCCCCAGACCAGTGACAATGAGAAAAAGAATGCCCAAAAAGAAAAATACGCTATTGATGGGTTGCCAAATGGTAAAGCCCGCCAATTGTCATTGCCATTTCTTTCATTTCAGTTAGAGACTTGGCATTATTATAACCAAACTAGCAATTGTGACCTGAGCAAACATGCTGGGATTTGGACTTGTCACAATGCCCACACAGAGGGGTGCCGGTCCGAAGGGGACATCCCGCACAGCAGGGTTCCCTCTCTCTGAGATGAACTTATGTGGCCTCCTGCTGACTGCACCAGTCCAACATGATAAAGTAGCTGGCTTTCAAACAAAAGAACCACAAGGAGTATCCCTTGCTACCTTGCTCAAGCCTTCCCTCACAGCAGGAAGCCACAAAAAGCATACACTATCAACACAATCACTTGATTATTTGAGGGTATTGAATGCTAATTGACATTGGAGATCAGGACAGAATCCCATTAGTTATCTTCTAGAGGGTGTCGACTTCTAAAAAAGAGTGTAAGTATACTTGATAATGAACATTTCTTTTGTATTCTGTAAAAGTATAATCGAATTAAAATTAAAGTGTAATATCTTGGTGCTCTTGCCACCCATTATTATTTAAAAAGGGAATTTGTAAAACTTTCACACGTTATCTTTATCACAAGTTAACATTTCCCAATGGGTGTGACTATTTCCCTGAGCTTGTGGCTCTGAAAACCTGGGTGGCCATGGCTCTCCCTTTAGAGTATAATACAAGCTAAGTTTAGCAACCTAAATCTGCAATAACACAGCTCCTAGCTACGGCTAATCCTATCAAAATGGACTCCCTCGCAGAGACAATGTGAACCAGTGCCTGCTAATGACTGAGAGATGTCACACATGGAATGTTCTGAGCAATGAGAGGACATGTGCCAAACTCCCGAGAGCTGCTCCACCTAGGCATAAAACCAAAAAGCCATGCAACTGAGGCCTGCGCAGATCCATCTAAACTACCTAAACAAACTGCAGATGTTCTGGCAGAGGCTCGAGTGGTGACATGCACCTATACAAAGTCACAGATGCGGTGTAGACATGAGAAGCGTCGGTCTCACATGTTCTCTGAAGAGTTGTGGAGAGAAATTTTGAAGTTTGCTGCAGTCTTTTTTCAATGGTATGAGGGTTTGAACAATAATAGATAATTCACAATAATAATTCCTAATTCACAATAATTAATTTCAAATTGATCATTTGTAAGACACATTCGTTAACAATCATATCTTCACTTTAGATAAATAATCTTAAAATTATGCACAATCATTCTTCCAGTAAAGTTAATTAAATGTTCTGTCATGACAACTCTCAGAGGGATTGGCATGGTAATGTACAATGTATTTGGTCTTGGCGGAATAGACCTGCTACGCTGCTGCTGCAGCAGAGCAAGTACCGAGACTTGCTACTGCCAATACATCCACAACATGTTGCTGTGAGCATGTAAGAAATATTGCTGCTGCTAATATAACATACATGAAATAACCCCCATATAGCATACATGAATCACCTCGTAGCAGATCTATACAGGTGGAGCTGGGGAAGGTGGAGGGTTTCTGAAGCAAGCTGCAACTGCTACTGCAAACTCTAGTCATATATTTTAATGTTGAGCTGCGAGCTCATTGGCTACCGATACAGGAGAGAACCAATCAGCTGTGCCATGTGATGATGATGTCATTAGGTCAGATTGAGTTAGACCTATCGGACTGCGCCATCTAGAGTTTCATGCCAGAACTCTGTATTTCACTCAAAATGATTTAGATGATCTAGTCTTTAATAAGGCTCTCAAAATGTGAGCACAAAATAAGTTATTTTAATTCTAAAATAGAAAACGGAACATTTTGAAGGATCAGAGAACATTTAAACAATCTAATGGAACGTTAGCAAAACATTCTTAGAACATATTTCTGCTAGCTGGGTAAATAATACACACCATGCAGAAACACATTCATCTTGTCTGCGTTGGCTTAATACTTGGTGTGGCCCAACACATTTGTCAGAAATAAATGCTTAAAACGATTTTATTTTGGCACCATTGGCAGCTAGACTTAGTTCTGGACAAAGGCTTCATAAAATAGCATCACAATCAGAATGAGGCATCCAAATGGAACATACACTCCTTGAGGACTTATATAATGCATATTAATCACCAGTAAATTAGTGGCACAGAAGACAATTACAGCACTAAAAGACCACCAGGTTTGTCAAACCTTTGAAGAAAGTTTTCATCCTATTTTTTTTTCTTTCTCCTTACACAAAACCCAAAGCCTAATTTGCTATCATCAGGTCTCTTTGTTAACCCAGGACTGGTATTTGGGAATAATCCTCCACTCATACACAGAATATCGTCCCAACAGGCATGGACAAGATCACCTTCCAGGCGTTTTAAGAGACAAGCCTTTGTGAGTTATGCCACGATCAAGACTGAATACGTTCTTTCTTGAGAAACTGAGAGATGAGTTGGACAGGACATAACTTGGGCGCTTTGTGTTTGTCATGTTACAGGAACAGATGGCTTCTCTAAATGCCTTCATTAATAGTCATATCATTGTCTCAGCCTGCCACTTTATAAACGTCCACAGCGATATGTATGATAATTACTTGACCTTGTCAAGTCTCTCTATGTAAATCACCATTTCAAAATAAACAACCGCTTGAGTCAGTTTCCAGCTTGGATAGTGTTAACATTAACCAAAAATAATACGCTTGCTCTATATAGAATTATGAACTTATTCTTTTTTAGTTTAAGTTTTTATATTTAAGAGGGCATTGTTTCAAATTGACTTACACCTTAGATTAAAGCCTTTTCCCCTTCATTCTTAAATGCATCACTAATGAATATTGAATAAGGGCTTCTTTAAATATCGCCCAATTTTTAAAACATTTTGCATAATTTTTAATTGAAACATTTGGACATTTTGGACATTTGGAAACGTTTGAAATATTTAAAAAATAGTCTGCTACCAGTGAAGTTTTTATATTTATTATGTTTTTTTTCCCTCAAGAGAACAAGGTAATTTTCATGAAATGTTCCATGAATGCTATGCCCTTTAACTATGTGATCACCCTTGTGTAATATCTCAACCCTGACAGCCAGTCAAGGATACAAACAATATGGCAAATAGCAAGTTGCAAATGTTCATTGATTGTTTAGATGTTCTTGGCGACAGCATGCCATTGGAGGTCACATTTGTTTACTTCCCAAATTTTGGAAAATGTTGAAAATGCATTAAAGAGTGTTGACCCATTGATGAGGTTTTCCGTGTTCAGACAGTGACATAGGAAAAATCCTTATAGGTCTGTGAAAGTAAAAAAACATAAATTTTTGCTCTTTATTTAATATTTTCCAGTATAACTGTTTTTGGTTTGTTATTTCACCTTCATTATATTTTTTAACTGTTTTAATGTATATGATGTTTTTCTGTGCATATTGTACTGCTGTATAAGGCTAATGCGCGCGCGCACGCACAAACACACACACACACACACACACACACATCTTTTTTTATTAATTTTTTTTTTCATTCACTCAAGCAAAAAATAAATTAATACATTCTAAAATGACAACAGGAATGCTGTGTTTTTGTATAGGAAACACATTAGGACAAATGCTTGTCACTTTCAACAATGCAGTAGAATAGATGGAAATAATTACCGGTAAGAGAACAAAAAGGAGAAGCCTTCAGCCGTACACAGAATGCCACGCTGAAACTAAAAATGAATCCATTTACTTCAGGCTGTTTACTTTGTAATTTTGGCTGGCGAAGAAGAAAAAGAAAGAGGCAGTTCAGGGGCCACTCATTTTCTCCTTTTTCTTCCAGCGCTTTAAAAACGGGCCTAGCAAATGCCCTGGCAGAGCCGAGAAGAAGCCGAAAGAAAGAAAAGCACAGTAACATCTGCAGACGCTTCCAGACAGACAGTTGGGATGTGAATAACTCAAGTCTCAGTTGCCCTGACCTCTGGAGAACAAAGGGGAGATGCCTAGCCGAGGAGCGGGGAGCCCCCGGAGAGGGACCGGTGAGCGGGATTTATTTTCCCTGCTCCGGGTGAAAGCAGTGCCAGTACTCAGCGCCACATACCACTACGACTGTCATAGTTGCCACACAAAGATGGACAATCCGAGAATAGTGGCATAGGAGCGAAACATAAATTCCGAAAACATTCCGTGTGCAATTAAGCTATGTGAATGCAAAGCAGCCTAAAAACAAGCAGCAAAAATATATTATCAATCTTTCTTTTAAGTAACACTCCTAATAGTCAATACATATTTTTCTCCCTAAATCAAAGCATAAAAGGACAATTCTCTTGACTAGATATCAAAGGGAGACATAACAAAGCAACTGTGTACTTCAAGACTTAAATCTTACAAGTCTCTAATCCTTCTGTAGTCCTCACGGGACCTTTGGTCTCCATAGAAACCCCAGAGCATTCAAGCAAGTGATTGCCTCCAATGAATTTCAGATAAGAAGAAATGGAAGAGAATTGATGTGATTTTAATGCAGAAGAGTGCAGCAGAGGGGAGGTCCACTCGGTTCATATTTGAATAAAGCAAACAGAGAAGACAAAAGGCTGACAGCCGTAAATGACATTGTCAGTACAAAAATTATCAGCCAGTTTACAATCTGTTTGCTCATGTAGAACAAACAGAATGTGTGTGGCATCCCCTGGCTTTGTGAATGGCAGGGCCGCCGGCAGCCAGCGAGAAAGAGAGAGAGAGAAAAGCAGATCTCCTCTCTCCCAGCCAGAACTGCTACCATTAGATAGCAATTTGACAGACGCGTGGAAAAAGCCACAGTTTGGACCACAAACAATGTAATCATACATTTATCTTCAACAAACCCAGAGAAATAAGGCGAGCCGGAGTCAGCCGACTTACAGAGGGGGAAATCTCGGATCTAAAGGGAGGCGCATTCCAAACAACTGACCCTCAGTTCCCTAGCAAAGGCCCACACCACAGTTCTTTTTATCCCCTGTGTCCGTCTAAGGGAGCAAGTGATAGAGAACAGGGGGATGCTCCTTAAACACAGACTTTGAAACCCACCCCCTCTCTTTTGTGCCATTTTGTCACTACTTTTGTTTTGAACTTGTTAACTTCTCAGCGGCCGCACCGGCCCCAGCAGCTGTCCAGCTCACAGGGACCCTCGAGCCATTAGTATTCACGAGGACGTGGCGCAAAAATGAGCAGCGACTGCGGAGGAACTTGTACAAAATATCCGGAAATGTTACTGGTGAAACTGGACAGACGGCAGTGTCAAAATATATTTCAATGGAATTTTCAAAAATGTAAACTGTATTATCGGACAGCTACATATGCAACATTTTATCATAATCATACAGTACACTCTGTAACACTTCATTTTAAAGACCAATACTCATTATTAACTAGCAAGCATATTACAAGCATACTGGCTGTTTATTAGTTGCCTACTTATAAAGCATATATTAATGCCTTATTCTGCATGACCATATTTTAGACCCCTGATCCTACCCCATACCTAACCTTAAGAACTACATTACTAACTATTAATAAGCTGTAAACTAGGAGTTTTTTGAGACAATAGTCAAAGTTAATAGTTAGTTAATAGTAAAAATTGGTCTCTAAGCTAAAGTGTGACTGTACTCTCACATACTCACAGTCAGCGATATATACTACACAGCAAATCTCAGCTGCCTGATTTTTTATTTTGTCATAAAAAGTAACTATATTATCACCCAGCTCTCGATATAAATGTGGATATAAAAGTATGTTCAACTTTACTTGCATACACACAGTATACTCACATAGGGCGATATACTGTATATAGTAAAATCCAACTGCCTGATTTTTTATATATCATCGCAACAGTATACATAGGACAATACATACTATATAGCAAATCTGATTGCCTGATTTTTTTTATTTAATCTATGTTATCACCCAGCTCTCTATGTAAATATGGATTTAAATTATTTCCAACTTTTTTTTGCATACATACCATACATTTTACAGTATATTGTAAAGCGATACACTATAAAGCAATTATCATCTTCCTGTTTTTTTTATTGCAAAATCTTAAGTATATTACAGCCAAGATTTCTATAGAAATTTGGATATGTAAGCATGTCCATCTGTATCCACATACATTCAGTATGCTCACTTGAGGCAATATATGCTTTATAGCAAAACTGCTTGATTGCTTGTATCATCACAAATGTTGACTATATTATTGTATAGCTATAATCTGCTAAAAGGCAAGAAGGTTAAAGGTTAAAACTTTTTAGGAAGGAAATTTAGTTTGTTTTTTGTATTGTGTGTTTTGTTGGCTTATGTGATATGCTTGTATACTGCAACCAAATTGCCTTCGGGAAATAAATAAAGATGAACTGAACTGAACTTTATATACTATATAAATACATTTAATTTTTACCTTATGTTTTACCACTTTGAACAAAATTTGGTTGAAAACTTGAGTTGCAAGCTTTTATTTGTCTACTATAAGCAAAATTAAGGACTTTTCCCAAATGATAAGGAAACATAATTTAAGCCAATGAACATGTTATGCTTATGTACCGATGGTGCTGATATATCTTTCCCCATGTGCACAATAGATGTGTAGAAATTTGAATTTGATCACAGGAAGAGACATAATCAACTGCAAATCAATACAACAAAACCTTTCAAGATAACTCTGTGTGTGTGTGTGTGTTGTGTGTGTGCGTGTGAGAGAGAGTCTTCATTGATATTCATCCCTACATTCCCAGCGAGCGAGAGTGGCGAATCCTTGCACAGGCTGTGGAGCTGCCGTTCCCTCTTATTAAAAAGTTGTTTGATTAGCGGGGCCCAGAATGGCACCATGGAAAGGTCTGCTAGCAGTAGATAAAAGCCGAATGATAAATAGGCAAAAAAGGCAGACGATCACCAGTCTGCCACTAGAGCATCAAAACACAAGCCAATTCTCTGCATAGTTGATCCAATTATTGTCAGCTGGTAGGCGATAGATCGGGTGCTTTTCTCCATTCATTCCAATCTAAATTGCTCTTCCCCTTTTCCTGATACAGAAATTGCTCGTAAAGGGGCGGCCATCATTAAAGTTGTTTGAATTGGAGCCCTATAGTGTTTGGTTAAGAGGGCAAATGCAAATTTGATGAAGGAATAAGGCTTAATTTACATATCTGCTTCAGCTCACACAGGGAGTGCAAACATTCTGTTTATCTCAAGTGTCATTTTATGATTTCAGTAGAATATAAAACTGACCTTGGCCTCGACCACTGCAAAAGGCATCAGCGAAATATACTGTTGTCCAAATACAATTTGTTGAAGAGGAAATTGTCAACAAATCCTCAATAACTCAGCAAACACAAGACCAATTTGTTGTTATGGAAATACACCAAAACCAGACAGACCAATCTTACTCTTATGGGTTCGTTGTATTTGTATAATACTACTACTACTACTAATAATAATATTTGGACATTAATATTATTTTACAAAATTACATTTATATTGGGCTTTTTATATTTGTTCTTTTTTTAAATAGTGAGTGACCATGATACATATCCGCACATATGGTTTTTGATAGACAAAAATAAGTAAATTACTAATGCACAGGGTAGTAGTAATAATAATAATAATAATATAAAATATAATAATAATAATAAGAAGAATACTAATGTCCGTGTCTGTTAGTTTTCCTTTGACCTAGTTTTCCTTAGTTGTCTTAATTATGTCATTCAGTTCACCTGTGTTCTATTAATTAAGTCATTAGTCCCTCACTTGCTTTTGTATTTATACTCCCTGTTTTGTTCAGTTGGTGCCAGTCATTGTTTGTGTCTACTTTTTGTGCTACGTTGGTTCTGGTGATTCACCTGTGTTCTTTGTGGATTTATTATTAAAAGACTATTATTTGTCTTTGTGAATTATTTCTTTATTGTCGTGTGCTTATACAGTGGGGAAATACAGTGTGCTTATACAGTGGGGAACTATATATACTGTAAGCATGACAGAACAACCAGCTTCACACAGTGAAAATTACTGAGGCAATATTTTCTTTGATTTATTTAGATTTCACCCTCCTCCCAAAATGGATATACCTGCTGTCAAGCTCCTTTGCTTGGAGCAAGAGGATCGCTCCCTCGAGGACCACACGAGGGAATATTTAGACCTGGCTTACCAGACTCATTACCTGGACAGCTGCCTCTTCACCTTCTATTATGTCGGACTGAACACCTAGATGAAGACCAAGCTGTCCAGGAAAGGTCCTCGGGGGAACAGCGTTTGTGGAGTGGATGCTGGTGAACTGTGAATCGCCGTTTACCATCGGCCCCATTGAGGAAGTCATTAGCCCCACTCCCGACCCAAAGCCCAGCCAGCCATCACCCCACTGAACGGAGCATCTGCCAGAGCCCACCTTAGATAGAGAGCCAGAGTCCACCTTGACTGAAGAGCCAGCGCGAGAAGAAGCGACTGAGCCTGCCATCGCCCTGGAGCCTGAGTCTATTGACGTGTCTGACCTGTGTGAGCTGGCAACACCGCACGTGGCGAAGGGAATATTAGTGGAGTACAAGGGGATGGATCGAAGCCCCTCCACACTCCCGCTGTTGAAGATGAGCTACAATTGGCCTTTGGAGATGTTTTGAAGTGGATAATTTCCTGGATTGTCCTGAATCGTTAGTCTTCCTGTTGGTTCCGTCCAGCCCTGAATCTCCTGAGTCATCTGAGTCATCTGAGACTACTGAGTCAAGTGAATCGTCTGAGTCTTCTGAATCACTAACGGTTCTGCCCAGCTCCTGTTCTCCTGAACTGCCACCCAACCTCCCTCTCCAGCCTCCTCTCCATATATCAGCCAGTTCTTCAGGCCTGTCTCTGCTGGTTCCTGCCAGCCCCTCAGCTCACTCTCAGTCGGCGCCATCCTCGGAGTCCTGTATTCCATTTCGGCCCTTCAAACCATCAGCTCTACCTTTGCTCCTAGCTAAATCATCTCCACCATGGTCCATCATTTCACTGGCTCCACCAGGCTCCCTTGTCCCTCCAGCTCCTCCTTGATCAGTCATCGAACCTCCATTGCTACAGGATTCCATTCCTCCAGCTTCACTTTGTCCCTCAATCCCTCTGGCTCCGTCGGGCTCCTCCTTCCCTCCGGCTCCTGCTTGGTCCTCAGTCGCTTCGACTATTGTGGATTATTTATTCGTCATTGTGCACTCATTTATAAGCACAGAGTGTGACAAATAATAATAATAAAGATAACACATTATGTGATGTCCTGTTATGTTGAACACTACTGCATGTCAATGCTGAAAAAGAGAAAAAATAAGATATGGTATTAAAAAAATCTACTTAACATGTCACGGTGTCGGAGCGAGGAGCGAAGGAGACGTAGGAGAATTCAACAGTCTTAATTAACCACATGGAACAGACACGTAGGAACGACGATTGACGATCGAGACAGCACAGCGAACTCAAACAGAAATCACTATAAATACACAGGACTTGACGAGAAACACCCTGGGATCAATGAACATAATTGCACATGAGGGAAAACGGGTCATGGAAAGCACGTGGGGAGCAAAACACAAAACACGAACAGAGTCTGACAACAGGAACAAATCTAACAGATTGCAGGCCATCTTTTATAAATAAATGTTCAAAATGGCAGTAATTACACTGTAATTACAGTTCTTCTCTAAACACTTTAATACCCACTATACTAATCACTGCTATAACAAAGCATAACTTTGTAGATCACTTTCTGGGAAGAAAAGGATATGATTTTAAGAAAGCATGAAATATGAAAATGTATGTAAATTTGTTGATTTCTTAATGTTTTCCAAATAACTGGATAATCAAATAATCTAATAAAAAATGTAGGGAATTCTGCCCCAAGTTTTAATCTGTACTGATTTATTTATTTATTATTTAGTTTTTCCACATAACTGAATATGACAATAACCACTAGAAATCAAGTTTGAAACTTCTTGTTTTGTTGTTTGATCAGCATCTTCAAGACATCCAAGACAAGCCTGAGGACAAACATCTTCCTAAGGACTTGTACAAGTAGGTGTACAATTTATTCTAAATAGCGGGATAAGTGAATGACTTTCACATGACTAAACAGGTCTTGTTGTGTTTTTACTTTATGCTCCAGAGTGAACTTCAAAGTAATGTTGCTCCAGTTCTTTAACCTCAGAATAGACACAATGAGTGCAGGTGCAGTTGCTTTATGAATCATATTTACACTGACAGGGCAGTATGAGGTAACAAGTAAAAAGGTTCTATCACATTTAGCTTCATTTGTCAAGAAAAATCTGACAAAAGCAGTTTCCAACAAAGCAAGAAAACAGAAAAAGCTAAACACAACAACTGCTATTGTACAGGTATGTAAAGATAGTAACGCACCCTTGCTACAATTAATCAAAAATGAAGTAAAACACTGCTATCAAGAGTCTATGTTTAATAAAAGAAGGGTCATGCCTACTCAAATAACCCCTTCAGATTTCTGAGCCACGTGGATTGTTTAAATGAAATCCCCCCCCCCCCACATAATAAAATAAATGAATAAAAAATCTGCCTATTGTTGGCTTAAAAAAAAAAAATCAAACTCATTTACCCCTCATGTCACTAAAAACCTATATGACTTTTCCCCCCCCCATACCATATACCATGAAAATGCTTTGTATCATGACTGTCCAATTTTCTGTTACAAATTTACGTATTCTGCATTTTTCGTTTTTGCTTTTTCTTCAAAACAAAATACAATAATAAGACCACAACAAACAATAAATAATAAACCAAGTAAACCAACAAAATAACACAAAATGCAAACATAAATGTTGGTTCCCCTTTCACCATAAACAACTACAAAAAATTAAAATCAATAACATTCATAAACTAATATAATATAATAAATAAATAAACAAAAACTTCAAGGGAACAAATCTAACACAGAAGACTGAGGGTAAAAAGTTCATTGTGCGATTTAAAGACATGGACCACCCCTGAAAGAGCATGAGCCTGTCATTCTGTTCTAATCAATCATGCAAGTAAAGACTTTTCATCAGTCTTGTTTTCATTTACCGTGTGAGTCACTTGCAGGTCATGACATTCTTTAAAATATTAGTAATACCTTCCAATGATATTGACAGTGGCAAATATGTCATTCTTTTATGTCATTTTCTTTTGTCAGACAATTCAACTCTGACAACAATATGCAATTTTAGCGTCATCTTTCTATCTGTTTTGCAGAAATCTCATGGTCGTCAGAAGGCTCTTCTTTTCTTGTGGAATCCATTCCACTGCTTAGCAGGGGTGCTTGTGTTGGATAGAAATTTTAGAAAGATTAGAAACCGAACTTTCCTTCCAAATTACCATCTGGTCGCAATATCCTTTAAGTAACACAATTCAGCACACAATTGGGCACAGGGCTTTCTAAGCCACCTGCTACACCCTATCACAGATTCACATCCCATAACTGAACCTAATGACATGACCAAATTCTCTATCCCAGCAGTCAAGCTCTACAACAATCTTAACATCTTAAAAAAATTTAATTAAATCTGGGTGTTTTCAACCATGAGAAATGCCAAGATGTAAGATATACATTTTGGAGATACTGTATAGTGATGGCATGATATAGAAATTGCCGCACTAGCTGTGAAAATGTCATATTTGTTGGACCTCTTTCATGAAAATAAATAATGTAAAACGTTTGGCAACAATGTGAGAAGAACTATTAAACTAAATATTAAATACAAGTAAACAAAAAAAGTATTTATGTTTTTATGGACAAGGTATGCATGTAAATTTAAAAAAAAATACAAAGAAACAGCAAGTAACATTGAATTAAAAGTGAAGTTTTTAAATAGAAAAACTGAAATAGTATATTCTTGTTAAACATACTCCAATAATCTTTGTTTTACAACTTCGAAAAATCATGTTTTACAGTGTATACACTCTGAGAGTAATTTAATTAATTTTGCATCACCATAAAGATCCAAGTTTCTCAAAGCCACATTATTCTAAACTCTAATTTATTGAAGCTAATATCAAGCCAATAACCTCAGTCCTAAAACTTGAAGTCTGTACATCTGTCAAAATATCTCCCAGGGGTCCCAAGCTTTACTTCCAATGTGTTGCAGTCTGTTCCTTCTGTCATTGTGTCTGTTAGCTATAGTCACTCATAACTTTCCTTGACACATGCAGTCACAAAGCCAGCAATGAGTCCATTTCTCCAGGGTTATGGCTGGCAGGATTCAGTGCCTGCTGCTCTCGACACCACACATTGCTTGGCACACAGATGCATATAACAAACTACAGCAACCAAATTTATATTGTATACCAAACATTTTGCTTTAAAGGTGCTGTATGTAATTTAAAAAAAAAAAAAAAAAAAAACCTTAAAAACAAGGCCCCCATCAAAAAAAAAATACCATAATATGTTTGCAGATATTTAGGAAACATGCTAAGCTCACATACTTGTTTCTGCAAAAACAACACTAAAGCCAGTTTCTTTACTTTGAAATGTGCATTCCGTGTCGGAATGTCTGTTTTTGTTGTGGTCTGTGTGATTCCGCCCACTGCCAATTTACCCAATAGTATTTTGACACCCCGGGTTGCCAGTTGGTGGAAAACACAGCATATTTCTTCCATGGAAGTCAGCAAATGAACTGGGTCAGAGATTGCAGATTCTACCCGACCTAAAAAGCCTCGGCATCCATCTAAAGAGCTCTATGACCAGACTAATATTAAAAAAGGCATATTAATAAAGCATTTCATCAACTTGTAATGTCCGTTGCCTTCTATTGTCAGTTACAATGGCTCCTGTTGCATGTCCTCAACCTGGCAACAACTCTCTCCAATATTTTGAATTTGCACTGCAGTAGCCATTTCAACCGCTAGCTGTCAATATTACATACTGCGCCTTTAAATAATTTCTTACTTAACCCAGTTAACCTGTCCAAGACTTCAAAAGATTTACACGGTAGTTGTTTCGTTGAAATTTTTTCTGTTGTTGGGTTGAGAAGTGTCAAATTCTTCTATATGCAGCTTATAAAGTTTTCGATCAGTCAAAAATCAAGATGTTAAATTGATGTCTCAAATACACATTCAAAGGTCTTACAGCAACATTTTTCAAGGTTCTATATTAACTGTGTATATTTTTCTTTATTGTGCTTACAAATAAAATACATAAAGAGTTTGTGTATTTAATTCATTTAAACATTGCCTAAGATATAAGCAAATACTCAGTGTTTTGGTATTCTTTACTCTGCAAACATGTCTTTTAATAGATTAAGTCAGACAAAGTTATCAAAGCAAACCAGCTCAGTGACTGACAAGTGTGTGTGACGTTATTTTCTTTCCCTCTGCCCTGCACTTTGTGGCTCTAGCTCTTTGTGAGTCTGTCAATGGGCTGTCAAGGTGTTGTTAAGAAGGAGCTCTATTATTTTTCCCTCTTAAAGAAACATAATTTTAACCTGAGAAAGTCAACCACCCCAACAGTGGGTCATTGCAAAAAATTTGACCCTTGCGGATAGGCCTTGAAAATTCACTTAAAGACACATTAATCAATTGTCAAGTGTGTCGCCATACATTTGAAGGTGGTCGGAGAGAGGATGTACTTTTCATTTAGCCACAAATGACCTAAGCACATGTGCATCTGAAAGAGATTCATATGCACATTTAATACTGTTAAATAATACTGTAATTGCTAATTCTAATGTAACTGATATTTTAAGGCATCATAATACACCACACCAGCACACAATGGCCGTATTTACACCTGGTATGAACATGAGCCTTAGGTGATCCAATCACAGATCATCAGTGCTAAATAAAGATATGAAAGGGGACAAAACATTTAGTGATCAACCATGTTCTGAATAATTCTTACAAACTGGAGCCCAAAGGACAACGTTACGGACACAAATGATACTACTGTGTTCTGCCAAGACAAAGATTTTAACATTGATGTTGCCACTGAACTGGCCTTATTATTTAGTGGTTATCTGTGCTTCAATTGAATTACCAGACTTAATAAATCCAGTTACAGGTCCAAGTGGAAGCTTGAAAGCTCACACACCAACCAAAAAAGTCCTGAAAACACCACACATCTATACAAGTGTGTTAATGACCAATTAATCCAACTGTAAATCCCTGATGTTGGAAGGTTGCAGGTGTTTGGCATTACTTACTAATTCACAGAAGTCTAAATAGTGTCTTGGAAGTCTGCCATTTGTATTGAACAAAAGCACCATCCTTTAAAAGTCCTGAACATCTGTTGGGTGAATCAAGGTAGTCATGCATCTCTTGTATTGCAGTAACATTAAAAGGCTGAACATGGGGCATCTGTATTACCAAAGACATTCCCGTTAGCAACTGCTCACACACATCCAAGGCGACGCAACAATAGAAAGAACAACAATGTCTGATTAAGGCAACCACATCTAAACCATGCCATGGCAATGCACCTGGCAAGCCACATTCCCATAAATCTCACAAAGCAATTCAACGAGATGGTAAAAGTAAAAAATACTTATTATTTGGCTTCCTTTTAAAGATGAAAATCAAAGTGAAAGAATATTCTCAACACTAATACTGTGCCTCAGTAACTTCAGCACTGGAACACTGTTGTTCATTCCTAATAGAGTTCAAATAGAATTTCTCTCTATATGAATCTGATGAAATTAGCATATAAAAGAAACCCTTTCATTTTTATGAATTATGTAAACCATTTATAATGCTTCTAGAGATGTGTTTAGAAGATTTACCATGTTGTGCAATGAAGAATGAGGGTGTTGATGCAGTGATGACCAGAGGTGGACAGATCATTTTGTGACTGCCTCTCACATAATATAATATAAAACTGTACGGGCACGTGTATTAACATGTAATCTGGAAAAAGTGGTTGAATGGGAAAAGGATCGTCTAACAGAAACTTTTTAGCTCTCCCATTCATCTCAATGGCAGTAGCTCAACTGATGCGTGACCCCTAGGAAGTGCACAGCCTGCTTTCTGGTATCTTTGCTAATGGGTACACAGTTCCAAATAATTTTTTTTTATCTTCAGTTAATCATCTGATCTGTAAATACCACATTACTCAGCAGAACTATGTGATCCTGAACTATGACATCAGTGGCAGTAGAAAATAGAAGTCTAATTCATGTTTTTTTGATTTCTCCAAAAAATGGTCTCTTACTAAAGTCAAGTCACCTTTATTTATATAACGTTTTATACAATACAGATTATGTCAAAGCAGCTTAATAATAGTGTGCCGATGATGCAAGAGGACAATAGTAAACGCTCAATTTTTGAGTTAAAGTCTGTTCACAATTGATTCAGTGATGTAATCATCCAGCTCAGTTCAAATAGTATCTGTGCAATCAAGTAGCCAGAAATTAAGTGTCCCGAACTAAGCAAGCCAAAGGCGACAGTGGCAAGGAACCATAACTCCATCGTTAACAGAAATGGAGAAAAAGCCTTGGGAGAAACCAGGCTCAGTCGGGCGGCCAGTTCACCTCTGGCCAGGCGAAACCAACTCGACGTGGTTTAATTCCAGGCTGCAACACAAGTAAGGTTGTGCAGAGGACTCGTCTGGTTCCCGTGGTCTTGTGACGATGGCCGTCTAGGTCAGTGGTTCCCAAACACGTTCCTGAAGCCACTCCAACACTGCACATTTTGCATCTCTCCTTTATCTGACACACCCATTTCAGGTCTGGAGTCTCTACTAATAAGCTGATGATCAGAGTCAGGTGTGTTTGATTAAGGAGACATGGAAAATATGCAGTGTTGGGGGGGCTCCAGGAATGTGGTTGGAACCCTTGGTCTAGGTGACAAGGTCTTTGCATGGGATCTGTCTCTATAGGCTCATGTAATTGACATGGTCTCCACTGACAGTATACTACAATCATTTATTTTGTTTCACCAGTCTAAATGGTTACCTCTGAAGGGCTGTCAGTATGGTGTAGTAATGCCATTTACCAGCAGGGGTTCATTAGACCATGCTAACCAGCCAAACCTTGACCCCTAGGATGGTTTTAGTTCAACCATGGAAAACATTTTATGTTTTTCTAAAATCTTAAATGTTCCTGAAATATTTTATGTAGCATGCTACAATTTAAACAGTTTACTAACCATTTATTTAATCTTATATCATAGTTTAACTCCGTCAGATTGGACACTTTCGGCAGTTGACCACAATGATAAGGCAAAGCGGAAGGCAAGTCTAGTTGATTTTTTACAACGTGCCTTATGCAGATTTTTTATTGTGATGTCAAATTGTCTATTTTTTTTTGACGAACCCTTATAAGAAAAGCACTACCAACGGCCTCTGCCTGTGGCACCATCTGCAAAGGCTTAAACTTGTATTATCAGAAGCACGCAATATGGAAATAGATATTGATTTCATGAATACTATTTTTCACTGGTTACAATGGTTACAATTATGACAGATCCTTTTAAAAAGAGAATACTGAATGGAATAAATTTACATCTCAGGCCAAGTCTTCACTTAATGGTTTTTGAAAACGTTTTACGTTAACGTATAATACAGACGTTACAGCTTATTTGACTGCTAATTTGTTTGGGCGATACTTAAGAGATGGTTGTAAACGACCGTTTATGTTCATATATTAGCAACCTAGCGAAGCTCATCTGAGCAGTGTTCTCACCACCTGATTGGCTGGCCAGATACTTTAACGACAACGCAAATAGCAGGTAAAAACTACCCACACACAGTGGAATCAGTAGAACCTGTGTTACTAAGATCCTGTGTTGTCAAATGTTCCTGTTTTTAAGTCCCCTGCATCTACTTATTCAAATGTCATGGGCTTAGTTTTGTATGCTGTGTCTTACTGTATTCTTGTTGCTGTGTATTCGTAATCAAAGTAATGTAGGCAATCAGTTGTGTTCACTGTGTAACCTTCTGTAATTGCACTTGATTATGATATTCATTAACACGTTCCTTACACATTTATGTTGAAATCTGAAATCACACGCTACAAATAAAATGCATGAATAAGGTCAGAATAGTCTGCAGAAGACTATTTGTAAAAAAATAATAATTTGTTTTTCAAAATCTTCTCATTTGACCTACACATGCACTTTGTACCAAAAATACAGCTGTATTAGTGTTATGAGTTTCAGTATTAGAAGTCTGTAAATAAATGTTATTTTTCAGTTATTTATTCTTAAGCTTTAATAGAGAGAACGTGTGTTTTGTGTGTGGTTTCTGTATAGTTTTTATTCCACAAGAGATGTTTGAACATCCTATTGTGTCAAGATGTGTTCGCTGATGTAAAGTCTAGCAAAGAATCTAAGCTCAGACAACAGATACTGAGTTAACAAACTATAAATTCCGAGATGAGAGAGATCTCAGCAGAAGCCTACAAGGAAGCATCTTGATAACTCCATGGTCAGATGAGCCTCAGAGTCAAAATAGCTATCCCAGAATCAAGAACTCATACCGTCATTGTAGCAATCAAACAATTGATGTATTGGTGAGTCATTACTTTAAAGAATACCAGCCTGCTGTCATAAAAAGTGCAGAACTTTCCTTTGTACCTGGCTGGTGGGAGCAGTAACTCCAGTTTGCTGAGAGCAGAGGCAGAGGAGCTTGAGCGAAAGGTGTTGAAAGGCACTAAAGCTTGGGTGTAAATCCTGGTACCTCCCTCTCTGTAAACACAGGACCATTGCTTAATGCTCAGAGTGTCATGAACTGAAAAGGGCTCAACCATTGATTAATGAGCACATTCTGGGAACATGGAGGAAAAAGGCATCACTAAAGCTTATTCACAGTTTCAACTTTAGGCCTTCAATGTTCTTTGCCGTCTGAGCTGCCAGTGCTCAGCAGACAAACTGAAAGTCATTTGGAAAGTAATGAATCTGTGCTAAATACATTTGAATGATTTCTGTACCACAAAATCTAGATTTACTAATATTAAATTAAGATACTACTACAGCCAATTCATTTAATAATGGGTGTCTATATTGTGCTTGACATGAAACACCACTTGTGGGCTTTCTTTCAATCAACCTGATCAGGGACACTTTGGAAAATTATGTTATGTGATGTTCATTAGTCTATATTGTTCTTGAGTGTTCAATATGAAGTATAAAATGTAACGAATTGGACTTCTTCCCTTTTGTCCAGCTTCTTAGTCAAATCCAATTCAGTGATGTGAGATTTACCAGAATATGAACAAATGTAATATAATCTCTTCTGGATGCATAGAAATGGAAATAAAATGATGCCTAAAATGGACAAATCTGCATTGATGTTGTAAGCTCAGTATTGAAAGTGACACCAAAATAGAGAACAAAAAGAAAACACTATAAACTTCTGCAATGTCTGAATGTTTAGTGTGAGTAAAATAGCAACGATAATTATCGAGCATTTAATTTACTTCTTTTGAAACATTATATTACTACATTACATATATACTTCTGGACACTTTGAATAGATGGGCTGTGTAGAGCCACAGGCCTGATGAGGCACTACCAGAAAGACTTGAAGTCATTGCTTGCCTGGGTGTGATAAAAACTATTTGCAGAAGGATCTTCTGACTTAATGCATATTGCACTCCAAGACAAGAGCACTTGTTGTTTGATGTCTGTGGATCTAAGCATTTTTCAGTGCATGTTTGCTGAATCAATCCAATATATCCAGCCTTATTTCTGCCGGCATAAATGCCATTCCAGAGAGAAGAGTCATGTCTGAGATCATTTTCCATATAGGCTGTTATTCAACATTCACTAAAACTATGGTAAGAGATTCAGAAAAACACAATTTTCAAAAGTCACAACATCTAACCAAACCAAACTGTATACATCATCAGGTAAACAGGACAAAATGAACATTCAGTTATTGGTTTTGCTTTTAATGGCACATATACTGAACAGCCAGTGTCTATGCTGCACTTCCTTGAATATTCTCTTGTAATGTCCATATCTGTCTTTTTATATGACTGCTGATAAAGCAGGTGGCTTGGCTTGTGTGTTTTGATGGGGATACTACAAAATAACAGCTATAATAAAGCCATAACTCAGCAGAGTCATTAGAGGAACGTTACAACAGTCATCACACCTGCTGATTTTCCCTTTTACATCAGACACAAGCTGTACTTTATGGCCCGGTCTCTCAGTTTAGTTTGGTGAAAGCAGAGCAGGTTAACACTGTAAAATGCTGCACCGCCAGCCAGTTGTTAACACATGGCTTTCTAGCATGTGTCTATGTTAATGTGCCAGTCAAAACCATGTTCTGTTAGCAAGGCATCAGTTGAAATTTTTCTGTTGTTGTAATATGTAGGAGATTTGATAACTGTAGAAATGCAGTTGATAGGACCAAATGCATGCATGCAATTATTCAGTCTTTTTGACTTTATGCTATCTATCTAAAGTGACATGAGCCAAGTTACCCGGTGAAACCGTACTTGGAATTAGTGCTTGGCCATTTAACCCATCCTTAGCGCACGCACACACACCACCCACACACACACACCACACACACAGGAACACACACAAACACACACACCGTGAACAAACACCCGGAGCAGTGGGCAGCCATTCTTGCTGCGGCGCCCGGGGAGCAGTTGATGGTTCGGTGCCTTGCTCAAGGGCACCTCAGTCATTGAAGGTGGGAGAGAGTGCTGTACATTTACTCCCCCCACCTACAATCCCGGCCGGTTCGAAACTCAAACCCACAACCTTTGGGTTATGAGTCCAACTCTCTAACCATTAGGCCACGACTTCCCTATCTGTCTGTCTGTCTGTCTGTCTTTTCTTTCTGTCTGTCTGTCTGTCTGTCGTTCTCTCTATCATCTATCTAATCTATCTTCTACTATTATCATCTTATTATTATTATTATTATTATTTTAGTAAAACTTTTAAGGTCCTCTTGATGTAAACTCTTTAATACATAGAGTTCCAAGAATAAAAGTTTGGTGGCGTTGCCCTACCCTCTTGTGGTGAGATTGTAATGTCAACTATGAATTTTCAAGCAAACGATGCATTTTATTCCCTATTGCTAGACTGATCTGTCAGAGTGAGCTAAAACAAAACTGAGTGTATGAATTGTTTTCTGAAATGCCATACATTAAAAACAATGGCATTTATACAGATAAAAATGTGGACCTATTCATCCACCCACTCACTTCTGTCACATAAGTTCAGGAACAAACATGTTTTATTTTTCTGTCACCATAGGGACTAGCATTTGAAAAAAATGAGTCAGGCAAGTGAATAAACATACAGGCGTTAGTAACAATGCCTGGCTGAGATAGACAGATGCATTTATCATGAATACATTTGACAGGAGTTCACAGGTTATCTCAAGTTTTTCTACAAGGACACAGAAGACATTCACTAGCTTTGAACATTGGTTTAAACATTGGTAAGGGCTATTTATTGGTTTTATTAGGGTCAATGAAATAAGGATGTATAAGATGTCTATGTGTGTGTGTGTGTGTATCATAAAGGTTTGGGGTCGTGCAGTTTTTTAATGATTTGGAAAGAAGTCTCAAATCTGAAAGATGCTCAATCAAGGCTGCATTTATTTTTTTTTATCATTATTACTCTAACTATTACAATCATCAAAATGGAGTTAAAACGGTAATATTTTGAAATACTATTAGAATTTAAAGAACCATTTCTATTTGATAATGAAATAATGAAATATAATTTATTGCTGTGATCAAAGCTACGTTTTCAGCATCATTACTCTAGTCTTCAGTGTCACATGATCCTTCAGAAATCATTTTAATATGCTGATTTGCTACTCAAGAAAAAAAAATTATCAATGTTGAAAATAATTGTGCTGCTTAATATTTTTGTAGTAACCTTAATACATATTTTAGGGTTCTTTGATTAATAGAATTTACACATATATTTGAAATTAATTCATTTGAAATATAATACTCTTTATTGTCACTTTTTTTAATGCATTCTTGCAGAATAAAATAATTGATTTCTTTCACAAGCAAAACTCTTTCTGTTCCCAAACAGTAGTGTGTACACACCCACACACACAAACAGTGGTAAGAATAAGTTTCTGCATTAATAAAATGTGACCTGATCTTCAACTGTGACAATAATAGACAAACACAGTCTTACTAAACTACTAACACAAAATGTGACAGGACAGGCTGGAAGTAAAATTAAATGAAACTCTGTGTTACAACTTCTCCAAAAGCTAATTGGAGTGAATTAAGGAGATGAGATTGAAAGGGCAAGTCCCTTTAAATAGAGGCACACAAAGTCTGGTTACTGACAAATCGGTTATTCTCTTGAAAGACTGGTTAGTGTGAATCATGTCAAGCATTACTAAAGACCTAGGCGTTTATGACTCACAGTAAGATACCATGTCTAAAATGTAGAAAATTCTGCTAAACTCCCTAAGAGCAGGCATCCTGCATAAATCATTTGAAGAATCCAGCAGGCAATCCTAAAACAGGTGAGAAAAAACCCAATGATAACTGCAGAAGTCTTTGTTCATTTATCTACTATCAGAAAAACACTAAACAAGAATGGAGTTCATGAAAGGACAACATGAATCAAACCACTGCCGTTATAATAAATATTGAGGTATGTCTCATGTCTGCCCACCTGGATTTGCTCCACAACACTTTTTGGAAAATGTTCTGTGTACAGTTGAGACAAAAGTTCACAATGGTTTTTTTTTTTTAGAGGAAAAAGAGCATTGCAAACCCGAGGCTCGGCTTGAGCTCCAAGTTCAACCCCCCAAAAAGTGTTTACAAAGGACAGCAAACTGTGCAATTACCCGCTAGTAGTTTGGTGATACAAGAAGAGAAAACTTGAATGGATTCAATCTCTCTCTCCTAAGAATGTTCAGAATGCTTTTCACGTTTATGGTGTTGGGGAAATATAAGGCAGGTGAGGGGCTAACAAACAAGAGGGTTCCTGTTGGAGCGGAGTGAAAAATCACTGCTGTGGCAGTGACGTAACATAAATTTTTTTATCTAATTTTTAATAGAAAATACAGGTGCATCTCAATAAATTAGAATGTCGTGGAAACGTTCATTTATTTCAGTAATTCAACTCAAATTGTAAAACTTATGTAATAAATAAATTCAATGCACACAGAAGTAGTTCAAGTCTTTGGTTCTTTAAATTGTGATTTTGGGTCACATTTAACAAACCCACCAATTCACCATCTCAACAAATTAGAATATGGTGACATGCCAATCAGCTAATCAACTCAAAACACCTGCAAAGATTTCCTGAGCCTTCAAAATGGTCTCTCAGTTTGATTCACTAGGCTACACAATAATGGGGAAGACTGCAGATCTGACAGTTGTCCAAAAGACAATAATTGACACCCTTCACAAGGAGGGTAAGCCACAAACATTCATTGCCAAAGAAGCTGGCTGTTCACAGAGTGCTGTATCAAGCATGTTAACAGAAAGTTGAGTGGAAGGAAAAGTGTGGAAGAAAAAAAAATGCACAACCAACCGAGACAACCGCAGCCTTATGAGGATTGTCAAAAAAAAAAACCATTCATGAATTTGAGTGAACTTCACAAGGAATAGACTGAGGCTAGGGTCAAGGCATCAAGAAGAGCCACCACACACAGACGTGTCAGGGAATTTGGCTACAGTTGTCGTATTCCTGTTGTTAAGCCACTCCTGAACTACAGACAATGTCAGAGGCGTCTTACCTTGGCTAAGGAGAAAAACTGGACTGTTGCCCAGTGGTCCAAAGCCTCTTTTCAGATGAGAGCAAGTTTTGCATTTCATTTGGCAAACCAAGGTCCTAGAGTCTGGAGGAAGGGTAGAGAAGCTCATGGCCCAAGTTGCTTGAAGTCCAGTGTTTAGTTTACACAGTCTGTGATGATTTGGGGTGCAGTGCCATCTGCTGGTGTTGGTACATTGTGTTTTTTGAAAACCAACGGCACTGCACCCGTTTACCAAGAAATTTATGAGCACTTCATGCTTCCTTCTGCTGAAAAGCTTTATGCAGATGCTGATTTCATTTTCCAGCAGGATTCGGCACCTGCCCACACTGCCAAAAGCAAAAAAAGTTGGTTAAATGACCATGGTGTACTTGACTGGCCAGCAAACTAACCAGACCTGAACCCCATAGAGAATATATGAGGTATTGTCAGAGGAAAATGAGAAACAAGAGACACACAAAACTGCGATAGCTGAGGCCACTGTCAAGCACACCGGGCTTCCTAAACCATCAGCCGTGCCACAAACCTGATACCGCATGCAACACGAATTGAGGCAGTAATAAAGCAAAAGGAGCCCCTACCAAGTATTTAGTACAGGTACAGTAAATGAACATACTTTCCAGAAAACCAACAATTCACAAAAAAATGTTTTTATTGGTCTTATGAAGTTTTCTAATTTGTTGAGATAGTGAATTGGTGAGCCAAAATCATCACAATTAAAAGAACCAAAGACTTAAACTACTTCAGTCTGTGTGCATTGAATTTATTTAATACACAAGTTTCACAATTTGAGTGGAATTACTGAAATAAATGAACTTTTCCACGACATTCTAATTTATTGAGATGCACCTGTATATAAAGTTTAGTCAGGGTGCTGTGAGAGTGGTCCGCAAAATCACTGCTGCAGCAGTGAGAGATAGAATTTAGAATGTTATCCGCTGCAAAAGCCGTTTGAAATCACTGCTGCGACAGTGAGAAATAGAGTTTAGTGTGACATCTGTCACACTAAAAGTGAATCCTGCTATTGCTGAGGAATGGCAATGACAATCTAGATGACAGGATAGAGATTTTTGGATGCTTTTGATAAGAAGGGAGATGTATGGGTTATTAATTAATAGCAGGGCACCACTGACCAAAGATTGGTTTATAGAAAAATTTGAATGATTTAGTGGAATGTCTGATTTGCATAGAGAGACTAGCTCTGGGGTGGGTGACAGGTCCTCGTATGGAGCCAGTGTCTCAGAATCGATCTATGAATTGCGATGCATCGATTTATTGTCCCATCCCTAAACTGTAGACCACCTCCAGAGATGGTCTCGGTTCATTTTAGAAAGGTCTTTGATATTTTGGGGTGTTGACATATGGGCCAAATTCAACAGAACATGTTTAGACCCCTTAAAATGAGCACGTGTGAAAACACCCAGAGACAGGCGCAGGTTCCACAGCGGAGTTGTGGGTTAGGGTTGCTATGGGGATGGCTCTAAAGAGGGTGTAAGATGACAGTTCATCTGACATAGGTGGTGGATAGTTAAAAAAGGGGAGAGAAGAGGCAGGCACCTTTGCAGAGGCAGCCTCACGCTAGGGCACTTCTGAAACACGCATAACACACTATCACATTCCTATAATTAAAATCCGTTTGAGGATTGTTAGGCTGCATCAATTAGGTCAACCAGAACAGGGAACACTTTCCATAACACCCGATGTACAGTAGCCACCCAGTCCCAGATCCAGTCTGTATCTAGTCCATATGGTGGATCAGCACCTGAATGTCAGCGGAGACCATGTCAACTAGAAGAGCCCCAGAGACAGATCCCCTGCGAACACCTTGTCACCTCGACAGTAATCGGCACAAGACCACGGGAACCAGACGAGTCCTCTGCACAATCTGACTTGCGTAGCAGCCTGGAATCAAACCATGCCATGTTGATTTCATCTGGCCAGAGGAGAACTGCCACCCCCCAACTGAGCCTGGTTTGTATTGCCAGGTTTTGTGTCCAATTTCTCTCACTGATGGAGTTTTGTTTCCTTACCACTTTTCTATTGTCTATTGTATTGTTTACTATTGTCCTCTTGCATTATCGACACACTATTTTCCTGTTTAAAACTGTAAAGCTGCTTTGACACATCATATTGTAAAAAGGAGACAAAGAAATATAGGTGACTTAACTTGGTTTAAAAAAAAGAAAAAAGGTTGTAGGAAGAAAAGAGAGGTATGCAAAGGAGCAGCCAGTGTGGTTCCTTGTTGTGGAGGCAGCCTCACGCTAAAGGCTATTTCGGAGACAACTAAGGAGGAAGGAGGAAAATCGAGAGGATTGTTCTCGATGGGTGTGTCTAAGAATTGGACAAGGAGAGTCTGTTCACTCTTAACAATGGCTTTAAAATTTTCTTACATATTAAAAGTGCTCCATTTTCTTGCCATAAAAATAACACTTTATTTTAAAAAGAGATCTGAAAAAGCATCATACATAATGGATAGTCTTGTTATATATTGTTGAGAAAATCTCAACTAGCAGAATACAACAAGGAAATTTGGGTTACACTTTACTTGAAGGGGTGTGCATAAGACTGACATGACACCTTCATAATCATGACATGACACCTACATAATCATGACATGACACCTACATAATCATGAATATGAAGGTTTTTAATGCATGTTTATGACAACTGTCATTAAGTGTCATTCACTCAATTATGTAATTTTTAATACAAATATGACATTATTTGAGATGTTTGTTATGGGCTATGGTAGGGGTAAGGGTATGGGTAGGGATTTAGGTCACCAAATGTCATATTTGCATTAAAAGATGACATAACTGATGCGAATGACACTTAAAGACAGTTGTCATAAACATGCATTAAAAACCTTGATTTTCATGACATGTGTCATGTCATGATTATGAAGGTGTCATGTCAGTCTTATGCACACCCCTTCAAGTAAAGTGTTACCGAAATTTGTTTAATTTAGAGATCAAACTATGAGTTTTTGTAAGAAAAATACCACTTACACAAATGTAAACAGTACACACAGTATGCTTTGAGCAACATTTTGAATTATAACTTCGCAAAACATTAGTAAACCACAGTAAATCATATACCAATATTTAGAGCAGTTAATTCAAATTGATCTCGATTCAAATAAGCTTATGCACAAAATAAAGCGATGAATATATATTGAGATAATGTTCACAGAGTGCCATGACATGCTATTTTTATAAAGCTATGACTTCGGGGATCTGATCGCATCGCAGTGATGATGCAGTACTGAAAATTTGAAAAACATCAGTAATCCGACCAGTGGGAACTTGATCTAGGACATAGTGGGAAGGGACGATATGTAGCGACCAATCTGTCTCTACAGTTGGAGCATATTTGGACTGGACTGTACGCAGATTGACATGTGTATCATTTACCATATGTATTAGAGTAGGAACACATGACGCTGAGGCAGATCATCACACTTTCACAAACATTTTGTTGCTTATTCAATAAAAATATAAGTTTAGGAGTACCGCTTGAGATCTTTAGAATATTGCATCAGATAATTAGAAAAACTTTTGGGATGTAAGGGGAAATGGCTCAGAACAGTGATGGATTTTCTGGATGGTATTAGGAAAGGTGTGTAGAGCTGAATATCTGTTTATCTTTGTGGGAAATTGATGTTTGGGGCAGCGAGTGTGCCTCGATCAGTTGACTGTCTGCTTTCTTATTTTTAGAATGGTAGATTGTCCATATGAAAGTCGTTTAGCTGGAATTTTGAATAGTAGTTGAAACAACTGGGGTGTGCGGATGCCTACCGGGGGTGCAAGAAACGGGTTGCATGGAGGCGCCTGGGCAAATCTGCAGGATGACATCAATGGGCTGGATTTCCCTTGTTATGTGTTGAAAGGGGAACCAGATTAAGAGGGTCTCCACCGCCGCTACAAAGTCTTCAGGGGAATAACGATCACAGTAAGATGATGACCACCTGTTTTGGGAGACCATCAGCGACCCAGCATTGCGGGGAGATATTAGAAGTGATTCGGTGAGAAGTATTCTTATTAACAGAGGGGCAGCCACTTTCCATAACCAAAGCTCAAAATATACTTCTTCCCTAAGAGATATTGGTGTGGGTGGCAAAACTCGCTCCCTTACCAATGATTTATTGCACACTCGCTTACCAAATGGCCAGATTGTTTCACAAGAGTGACTTTTATACTCTCCATCAACGGGACAGGTGTTCTGCTTTTCGTGCAAACTTTTCTCATCCAAACAACACGCCTTTACAGATGGATTCAGTGACTGGAAGCACCAAGCACGAATTTCTGAACACGAAAGGAGCCCTGATCATATGTCTTGCATGCTAGCCATAATGCATAGATCTAAAAACACTCACGTCCTGTGATACTTAGTGCTTGCCTGGACAGAGGAAAGCGGGAACAATGTACGAAGCATGTGGGTGGCATTCCTGCTTATGCCTTTCTTTTTCTTAAAGCTATGTAATATTCACTTTTTGGAACTAACGTTGTGTTATTACCGATCCTTCACTCACATGACCTTATCTTGGTCTATTGCTTTTCTCGTATTCGAATAGATCTCCGCAAGTTCTTTACACCTAGTGCTTCGAACAAAAAATTTCGTGGTGGTGACACATCTTCGTTCGTCATCGGGCTCTCAACTATAGGTTAGAATAGTTGGGAAACAACGCGGGACGAGCATTTATTTCAGTAATTCACGTCAATTGTGAAACTCATGTAGTAAAGAAATTCATGCACACCGAACTGAGTAGTTTCAGTCTTTGGGTCTTTTAATTGGTGATGATTTGCTCACATTTAACAAAAGCCCGAACCCAAACAATTCAACTATCTCAACAAATTAGAATAGGGGACTGCCAATATATCAACTCAAAAACCTGCCAATTTCCTTCCGGACCTTTCAAAAATGGTGCACTCGTGTTCTTTGGGGTCACGAGCGACACAATCATGGGGAAGACTTCTGGTTTGACAGTTGTCCAGAAGACAATCATTGTCACCCTTCAAAAGGAGGGTAAGCCACACACATTCATTGCCAAAGAAGCTGGCTGTTCACAGAATGCTGTATCCAAGCATGTTAACAGAAAGTTGAGTGGAAGGAAAAAGTGTGGAAGAAAAACCAACCGAGGGAGCCGCAGCCTTCATGAGTATTGTCAAGCAAAATCGATTCAAGAATTTTAGTGAAATTCACAAGGAATGGACTGAGGCTGGGGTTAAGGCATCAATAGCCACCACACACAGATGTGTCAAGGGATTTGGCTACAGTTGTCGTATTCCTCTTGTTAAGCCAAGGTCCTAGAGTCTGGAGGAAGGGTGGGAGAAGTTCATAGCCCAAGTTACTTGAAGTCCAATGTTAAGTTTCCACAATCTGTGATGATTCGGGGTGCAATGTCATCTGCAGGTGTTTGAAAACCAACGTCACTGCACACGTTTACCAATAAATTTTGGAGCACTTCATGCTTCCTTCCTCTGACCAGCTTTTTGAAGATGCTGACCTCATTTTCCAGCAGGATTTGGCACCTACACACACTGTCAAAAGCACCAAAAGCTGGTTAAATGACAATGGTGTTGGTGTACTTGACTGGCCAGCAAACTAACCAGACCTGAACCCCATAGAGAATAAGATATTGTCAAGAGGAAAATGAGAAACAAGAGACCAAAAATGCAGATGAGCTGAAGGCCACTGTCAAAGAAACTTGGGCTTCCACACCACCTCAGCAGTGCCACAAACTGATCACCTCCATGCCACGCCGCATTGATGCAGTAATTCATGTAAAAGGAGGCCCTACCAAGTATTGAGTTCATGTACAGTAAATTAACATACTTTCAGAAGGCCAACAATTCACTAAAATTTTTTTTTTTATTGGTCTTATGAAGTCTTCTAATCCCTTTGCGATAGTGAATTCTGTGGGTTTTTTGTTAATGTGAGCCCAAATCCACCTTAAATAACCAATACTTTAAAAAGCTACTTCATCTGTTGCATTGAATTTATTTTAATAACGATTCAAACATTTAGTTGAATTACTGGAATAAACAACTTTTTCCATGCATCTCAGTATTGGATGCACCTGTACTCTTAAAGGGGTCATATGTTGTGATTTAAATTTTTCCTTTCTCTTTGAGTGTTACAAGCTCTTGGTGCATAAAAAAGATCTGTAAAGGTTGCAAAGACTAAATCTCAAATCCAAAGAAATATTCTTTATAAAATTTAAGAGTCAAACACGCCTACCTAACACGGCTCGTTCTAACACACCCCCACACATCTACGTCACGATGTGGAAGATTTGAATAACGCCGCTCAAATGTTCACGCAAAGAAAGAAGCGTAACTTTTATTCTCGCTGTAGTATTGTTGTTGCCGCCACCGCCATGTCGTTGAAGGCACTGTGTGTTTCGTTGTGACAGCGAAACTACTTTGTTTAGTCTTCCAAAAATGGACGATATCTGCCTTCGTCGATGCCATAGAGCTGATCGTGCTGGTCGCTGATGGTAATAACCCTCCACTTAGTGCTGTGGATCACCGATCGCATTTCAACCGTGGAACGAAGCGGAGAGTCCAGCCGCGGGGTCGTCCATGTGGTGTGCCGCAAGCCCCCGCTTCCGCACACTCTAGCTCGCTGTATGTGATGCTGTGTGTTTCGTTTGTGAAAGCAAAACTACTTTGTTTAATCTTCCAAAAGATGACACAACTAGAACAGTGGGTTAATGTATTTACACACTGTTTCAGAACGGAAAGACAAAATTGAAAATATCAATTGTCCCACAGATATGAGGACTGTTTCCTGATCCTGTCGAGTAACTACAATGCCGCTGTCGACTCACAGTTTTTTTATATTTAAAGGATTTGCCACTGACCATTCAAACGCGAGTTTTGGGCAGTGTAGAGTAGTGCTTTTTGTTTGTAATTTCTCCGATCACAAATTCAGACATGTTTTTATGTTTACGCGGCGCAATGCCACACAACGCGTAAAAAGACAGTATAGTCATTATAATCAGTAATTATGTCCACACCGGATGCAACAAATGCCTCGTTTATAAAAGGGTTTTATTGTTTTTGTCTCGTCGCTGCGGCCGGACACGTCATCAACAGTATAGTGAGGGGCGTAACATTTCAGTCTCACAACGGCCATCAGAGCCAACCTCGATTTTCAAATGGAGCTTTGTAAAATAGATGCGTTTTGAGCATTTTTGGACCATCATACACCACACTTTTTTGTTATATTTAAACAAATAATATCTAACCGCTCCTTTCCGCTTCCCTCACCTAACCCAAGGGCCAATTACGAGTCTATTGACCCTTCTTCCCACCGCAATGCACCTACACCTCAGAAAGGCAGACAGGCCTCTGGTTCCATGGCAACCGATGCTGATATCACTGGTTTTATTGCCTAAAGGAATGCGGGCAGAGAAACTCCCTAATTTTCCTCATAAGAAAGACACACAATGCCCAGAGAAATGGACTGTTCTCTAATTAATTTCATAGGAAAACCTTCTTTGATTGAATACACATATCCTTCAGGACATTGTGTATACCATTACTGTGCTTGTATATTGTCTGTTGTAGTGTATGCTGTTTTATGCATGTTATGATAGAGGCCCAAGTAAACAAGAACAAAAACAATTCTATATAAATAATAAAAAATACAAAAAAAAGTATTTTAATAAAAAAAAATGAAAAAAAATTTAATTTTAATGTATTAAAAATATGTTTTTAAAAAAAAAATTAAAAAACAACAATATTAAAAACAAAATTAAAAAAAATTAAATAAATTAAACATCTATAACCCACCTATATCATGTTTGGGTCTCTAGAATCCTCATCTTTCGGATGATCTAACTGAGTGCATTTACAGCTGATACCTATGCTACATATTAGTGTTCTAAGAATCTTTACTACTTTGTGCATCAACACCCAAGCGAATTTCACAATCTGCTAAATTCCATGCTTAGAGACAAAGAGTCATAAAACTTACTACTCCCCAGTATTTCCAACCTCCCGCTGGGGATTTCAGCCTTCCTCATTGGACAAACACATCTTGAGAGGCGTGAATCTCTGCAAGCTTTAAAAGGCCACACTCCATGTGAACCCCCAGTCGGTGGTTCGGTCAGAAGCAAAGATAAAGATGTGAGAAAAACGCTTCAGGATACAAAAGCATCTGTGCCAGGCCTTTCTTCAGCCTAGTCCTTTCCATTCAATAAATTCTCTGACCTCAAAACTGTTTCTTTCGCATCAACCACTATCACACGATCTGGGGCCTTAAGATTGCATCGAATCTCTTTCAGACAGACGAGACGTGCAAGTATTCAAATTTAGTTTTATTAATTGATACATTAGGTATTATTTGCACCTTTTTACAAAGGTGTTTTTGAACTAAGAATCTGACGTATCCCTTAGGTTTAGATCTGCTGAATATGCAAATGTTTTTATAATTTCATTCCTTATTTCTCTTCCCTGTACTGAGTTAAGCTTTAACCCTTACCTATACCAACTGTATGTGTGTGTGTACGTGTATGTTAGACCAGTTTAAGTGTTAATGTAGTATGTTAGAACCCGTTTATGTGTTTATGGAGGGACTGTTAGACTAGTTAGTGCTTTATGTAGTTATAAACCTTACTTGTATCCACACTATGCCGTTGTTTCATTGTGTTGCCATACCGGAGTCACTATCATGCAGAGTTACGCTAAGCAAGCTTTTTGTAGAATGTACAGTAAGAAAGTTTTCCACGTAACCATGAAATTACGTTCTTAGAATGACAGACTTTGACCCTGAAGTCAGCTACTATCTAACGCGGATCTAAAATATTCATAATTAATCATAACTAGTTATGGTTAATTATTCATATTTTCCCAGAGCTGATTCGTTACACGTTTCAGAAGGCGGCATTGCGATCACCAATATATACAGTATGTGGAAAATACTGCACAAACACATTTCATTACACCAAATACACAAAATAATGTTCTTTTTAGCAACATCATATGACCCCTTTAAAACACAAGGCTAAAAAGGACAGGGAAGTGTTTCTTATTTGTCATCAAGTATATGTGAGGAGTTTATTGAAGTAATGGGAGAAAAAAACTAAACAGGTAATCATGAATGAATTAAAGGAGGCCAAATATTTTTCGGTCATCGTTGATTCAACACCAGATGTGTCCCACATAGTCCAGTTAACGTTCATCTTCAGATTCGTCAATGAGAAAGGGAACGTGATGGAACGATTCATAGCTTTCGAGCCCATTTCATGTCACACAGATGAGAGTTTGTGTGATTATGTAATTAAAATGGTAAATGACCTTGGCTTGTACATATTATATCATAGAGGCCAGTCGTATGATAATGCCAGTAATATGTCGGGGAGGTACAATGGACTGCAGGCTCACTTAAAACGGAAAAATCCACTGATCCATTACATTCCTTGTGCTGTTCACTCATTGAATCTAGTTGGTGTAAACAGTGTACACAGTAGCCCAGAAGTCGAACAGTACTTTAGTCTGTTACAATCATTGTATTCATTTTGTTCTGCTTCTACTCGCCGATGGGGAACAGTATTCTCAAAGACAAACTTCACACTTAAGCATGTATCTAATACTCGGTGGAGCTGAAGGGCTGATTCAGCCAAAGCTCTATGGCAAAATTATAGCAATATAAGGTAGGCCTTAAACAGCATAGTTTAATCTGAGACCGAAAAAAGAGAAACACGCAGCGAAGCATCAGGACTGCATGCAATGATGGAAAAACTAGAGACTGCATTTATGGTGCAGTTCTGGAATACTATACTCAGAACAATTCCACACAACGAGTATATGTCTACAAACAAGTGATATGGACCTTCACACAGCAGTGCAACTGCTTGAATCATTGGGTGAGTTTGTAGCAGCTCAGCGCGAACTATTTGAACACTTTGAGAGGAGCCCTTTAAGTGTGCCAGGTGTATGCCAGTCTTATAAGCATGAAGTACAGTGAATCAAGAAAAGGAAAACGTTTGCTGACAAGACCACAGATGACGATGCAGGCCTTAGTGGACACATTTAATTTAACCATTGACAATCTTGTCAACTGCCTTGACAGACTGGATGCCTATAAACATATGAATAGTCTCTTTGGTGTTTTGTTCATGCCACACTCAGAATCCAACAGCAGCATTACTACAGGAGCCCATAACCTTTCTTCTGCTTACCCTGATGACTTGAACAGCAGTCTTGCTGATGAGCTGATTCAGTTCAGATCTTTCATTTCAACGGAGCCAGACAAATCACCCTCAAAGATGCTGAATACAGTTATAGATTATGGACTGGCATCGGTTTTCCCCAATGTGTATGTTGCCCTGAAGCTTTTCTTCACTCTGCCAGTCAGCAACTGTGAAGGAGAATGTTCATTTTCTCTCATGGCAAGAGTAAAGAAATGTACTGAGAAGCAAAATGTGTCAAAGACGTCTGAATTCGCTGTCTTTAATGGCCATTGAATGCAATCTTGTAAGGGATTTTAATGACGTTGTGGAAGAGTTTTCTCTGAGGAAATCAAGAAAGACACCCTTCAGCTAAGGTAAGACCAACTGAATTTTTTTATTGAGTAAAATGCTTTTGGTGATTGATGTTGCTTGTTTTTGTAATGTGTGGACTGTTAAATGCAGTTATGCAAAATGCAGAAATACAAGTGTTAATTATGGAAGGATATGTGATATGATTTGTAGAGGTTGGAAGCTTATGTTGATTGATACTGGTGAGATTTAAATCAATCTGTGGTGTGAAAATACAGAATATTGTGTGCATTTTCCCTCACGTATTTGTGTCTTTGTAAATCCTGTATGATGTGGCGTACAGGTGCAGCAATGTTGTTGAAATATGTGGTGTCAGTGGGGCCTTTGAGACGTCTGTACCCAGGGCACATCAAAGTCATAATCCGTCCTTGGTCTGAAGCACGTGTGAGTAGGCTCCAATCTTGATTGGCTACCGCAGGTGACGTCACAGGTGCAGGATATAAAAGAGCACCAAGAGAACACGTCACCAGCTTCTTTGTCTTCAGGAAGCTGTTTGTTTGTCTGTGTACATGGGAGCAGAGCATGCTTGGTCCGCTCTTGAGGGGGCTGGCTGTACTCACTGTGATCGCTCCACAGTGAAAAAGCTAACACATTTTTTACCTTATCTGGTGCAACATGGAAGGCCCCCGTTTTCCCCTTAAAGCCGTGCCAACTTACATCATGTCTTGTGGGCAAGGGCTACACGGTGACAGGCCAAGCTGGTGGTGGTTTGCATACCATAGCAGTGCTGCAAGCATACCAGGCAGACATTCTGAAGGACTCTGATAATGGCAGGTAAGTATCTCCAGATGCAGTCCTGGAGCTCCACCGCACCACCAACCTTAAACTCTGTGCCACTCATGCCATCGGCTGCTCACTTGCTTCCATGTTTGCCATGATACAGCCTCTTTGGATTAACATTTTGGGGCTCAAGGAGAAGAAAAAATAATTTATCCTTGATGCTACCTCCTTGATGCAGAGGTAGTAGCTGTATGCTTTATTTTGCATAAGTATTATATAAAAAAGTGGGCAATACTGCCACTTGCATCCAACTTCCTCATCTGTCACCTTTTCTGGTACTCAGAGTACTAGGAAAATACACTTCCTATGAAATCACATTTGTATAGATGCATGGAAAATATGGAATTATCATTAGTGCACTTCCCTTATGTGGGAAGGGGCTGGTTACAGAGTAGAAAAGATTATCATGACTGCTAGAACTGTCCAACTCTCCTATCTGTCTCCCCCTCCAGGATGTTACAGAATTTGCATTAGTGTACTTCAATGTGTGGTTGCATGTGAATGGGCTGTACAGAAGGGGAGATGGGCATTTCCACCACTGGCATCTCATCTCCCATCTGTTGCCCCTCCAGAACAGCTTAGAGGTGATAGTGTGTACTTGTGGTGGAACTATGTTTACAAGTTTTTCCTGGCAGCTTGCAAGAGAAGGACTGAGCATAAGGTGAACATCATTGCCATTGTGACCCACTCTCAGTCTTCTCTACCAATGCTTGGCCAGAGGTAATCTAATGTCTCCTTGCTGGAACCGTAAAAATGGATAACCACTAGCAAGTCTTTCAGTAATTTGGAGCAATTGGAGAAAGGCATGGGTCTTTTGCCATGTGCTCCCCTCTTTCTTTATGGCTCCCTCTGGATGGTGGAGGTTAGCTCTCGGTGGATTATGTTTACACCCCATTTTTTGATGGTCGTTGATAGACAACAGGAAGATGTGGAAGCTTCTTTAAGTGCTCCATTCTCAGTAATCTCTTACCAGACTTCCCGTAAATTTTTTTATTTAGGTAGAGCGGCATTTGTGGCTCTCTCTTGAAGTCTCTTCCAGCCTTTAGGATGGGATGCTTATTCTGCGCTTCCTTTGCTTAGTTTACCCCAGAGAACTAAGTGTCAGAGGTCGCACCCCGGGTCATTAGTGCTTGGAGGCTATTAAGCTGCGGATGTTGCACCTCCGGCATAAGCTCTTAGGTGCGTTGTATGGCAAACCATCGCTTGCTGGTTGCTTTACATGGCACAGTGGATAGGCAGTTGTTCAGTATGACACAATAGGTATTCTCATTCCCATAGTGTCAATAGAGAATGCAGAATAGAATTCCACTTCAAAAGGGAACATCTAGGTTACATATGTAACCCCAGTTCCCCGAGAAGGGGAATGCAACGCTGTATCATGTTGCCATACTTCCAGCATCTTCCTTCAGACAAAATTAAGCTGATGACACGTTATCTAGGCACCCATTTATATACACCACCTGACTGTGGTAGCCAATCAAGATTGGCGTTTAATTTCTTCACCCTGCAATGTGAATGATCACTCAATGTATTTATTAAAAATGTGAAAGTACAATTGTATGATATTAGTTTAGCCACATTTTGTTTGTCTATAAATGTGAGCTAAAATAAACTTGCCCAACTTGCCCTAACACTACATTTAACAATCATACACATGTGTGAAGTGATGCAGGAAATAATGTAAGATCATACTTGAGATAGGAGTTCTCACACGATACTGGATTTCTTTCTGTTAGAAGTTGTAGCCCACAAGAAGCTTGCTATGCAGGTTGTCTGTATGATGGTTTGCAGCGATAAAGAAAAGACAAAAGAAAAAAAGAATAATATGAAGGAGAAATGGCTGCTTGCAGAAGCCATTCGTGCTGATATTTTGTTGCATATCTATGACTCCACCCCCTGAACTTTTCCTTGCCCTGTCTCTCATTGGCTGCAGGTCATCGCTGATGTCATTTTCAGTCAAAACACATTTCACACTTGTAGTATCCTGGAATAACCACTAGTTTTTGTATTACAAGTGTTGTGTTCTTACTTGGTAAATTAGTTGAAGATGTTCCATACAGGGAAACATGCAGTGTTTATGTCTGTTGCTGTGACTGCTGCAAATACTCAATACAAGTAGCATCGTGATCTTTATTGAACACATTGAATACATTTTTGGCAACAGGAATGAAGCAGAAAATGCTGGATAATAACAGATTGAGGAGATGAAAAGGAACAATGTGCTGATAACTGGCTGGGAGAGAAACAAAAGTCTAAAAGATAGAAAAAAAACTATTTTTTGAGCATGTGTGTGATGCTGTTGCTGGTTTGAATTTGGAGCTCCGTCAAATTTATCGTTAATCCTCTGTTTAAACTAACCTATAACCTGCTATTTTCTTATTTTAAAGCAGGTGAACATATCCCCGATAGTAATTAACATCTAAATCAATCAGAACGGGTTGAAATTGTTAGTTTTAGCAATAGTTTAGTTTTTTTTCAACAGCATGGTCCCCGGCTACCGTTTGTCTTGTTTACACACTCTTTTACTCAGATACTTACTGTTATTTGTTTAAATGGCGAATGTGTTGGATGTGTGTCTACGTCTTGAGTGCAGAAGAGGACACGTTCGAGCTGCATATGGTGTGGTTGGAGCTGGAGGCCATGGAGAAGCAGATCCGCAATCTACTGGAGAAGCAGGCCCAGCTACGAGAGCACTGCGCAGGTACCCACGATCCTGAAGGGTGACGAGAGCACCGGAGCTGTTGTGCTGCACTCGGGGATGAACGACATCAGGCTGCGTCAGACAGAGGTCCTGAAGCAAGACTTCAGGAGCCTGATCGAGACGGTGCGCAACACATCACCTGAGACGAGGATCATCGTTTCTGGACCACTTCCGATGTACCGACGAGGAAATGAAAGGTTCAGTAGATTATTTGCTCTTAATGAATAACTGTCGTGGAGTAATGAACAGAAAATGCTCTTTGTTAATAACTGGAAACTTATCTGGGATCGACCTAGGCTCTTCCGTGCTGATTGTCTGCACCCCAGCATAACCGGAGCGGATCTTCTGTCGGACAACACTCCAAGAAGCTATGCACCGTATAACTAGTAAGTCAAACCTCAAATCACAGTCTTTGTTGTTCTACCAACTGCATTGATAGTAGTGCATGTGTAGTCCATTCAATAGGATGCCGTGTTTTTTCCCCGAATAGTGAGGTCAAAATATAATTTTAATGCAGGATCTAGAAAAAATCTGATTTTTTTAAATAAAAATTTAAAATAAAGTGAACAACAATTATTTCTAAAGCTTGGGCTCCTAAACATTAGATCACTCACACTACATACGGTGAACATACGGGTCATTTTTACGGGACGCGTCCTTGCCAGGATTTCTATATTGCCTAAAATATCCAGGTTTTCGCTGTTTGCACTGTGCAGATCGATCTTTGTATGACATTCACGAGAGCTATAGAGAGCAGATCAGACGGCTCCTTATGCTTTCGAAACGCTCTCGCGGTACTTTGGTGTCATTCAATGATCGTTGTGCAGCGACGCTTCAAGTTGAACGAACGAACAAACACATGCGCTTATTTGCATCGCTTTGATCGTTCTCTGTAGATCTCACATTCTCACGCGCCACGATTGGTCGATTATATACAATACCTGCATGTTATTGTTCAAACTACTTTGGATGTTAAGGCAATATAAAAATCCTGGCCAGGACGTGTCCCGTATGAATGGCACATATGGCCATCCTAACTCACACCTAAGGCGGTTATTGTAAACGAAATGATCACAGATAATAGTTTTGATATACTCTGCCTAACTGAAACCTGGCTTAAACCAAGTGATTATTTTGGTCTAAACGAGTGTATTCCTCCAGGCTACTGTTGTAAGCATGAGCCCTGTCTGAACAATATATATAGAGATGTTCTCAATGTAACTCAGAAATGCTATCTTTCGTTTTGGCTAAAGTGTATAGACCTCCAGGACCCTATGTTGATTTTCTAAAAGAGTTTGCAGATTTTGTCTCAGACCTACTGGTCAGTGTTGCTAAAGCGTTGATTGTCGGAGATTTTAAAATTCACGTTGATAATAAAAATGATGCGTTAGGGGTCACGTTTACAGATTTACTAAACTCATTTGGGGTCAAGCAAAATGTCACTAGACCCACTCATCGTCTTAATCATACACTAGACTTAATTATATTGCATGGAACCAATCTTACTGATGTAGACGTTATACAGCAAAGTGATGATGTTACTGATCACTACCTTGTAACGTGTACTTAAAATGGGAAAATGCATATTGTCACACACTGTGCCAGAGAGAACGACAGAGATGTGGATCAGAGAAACAGTCTTTAATAAATCCAAAACAATGGGGTAATCCACACTAGGAATGGCTGTAACACACACAGATGTTGGACTGACAAACACAAACTGAACAGACTAGAACTTAAGTACACAGGGAAACGAGGAGAATTAACTAGACACACCTGAACCAAATGACATAATCAGACACAGATGGGAAACTAGGTCATGGAGCACATGGGGAGAAAAACACACACAAACAGTCCAGAGGCGTGGCATATCACCCCCCTCCCGGAAGGCGCATCCTCGCGCTGTAGAAACAACAGAGGGAGGGATGGGTGGGAACTTGGGATGAGGCTCGGGAGGACAACAACAGATTCCCAGGTGTAGACGTACGAGGGAGGACCGGGAGGAAGACCCGATGGACTGGACAGGAGGAGCTAAATGGGACCCATGCCACAGCCTATCCGGCGACCCATGGTGGATCTGACGGAGGGATGAGCCATGTTGGAGGAATGGCGACGACTCCAGATGGCTGACCGAACGGCGGCGAGCAGTTGGTGGAGGAGCCCGAGGCAAGACGGAGAGCTGATGAGCCAGGGTGATGAGGGGTATCTGAGGACCACGGCGGAACAGGTGGCTCAGGCGACCGTTGCGGAGGCGGGGATCCAGAAGGCCACGGTGGTGCCAGAGTGACAGAGGACCAAGATTGGCTCTGAGGGAGGAGAGCCTGACCGGAGCCAGAGGACGTGACGAGGCACAGCCGGAGGAGTGGAGTCCCGAGGCGATGGATGGTCAACGACAGACCAAAGCAAAGCAAGAGCTATAATGGGTCGCTGGGCCGACAGGCCGAGGCTCAGTCTGGTACTCAGAGGCTGGAGGCCCAGATCAAGGGATTCTCCGTCACTGCCGACGTGGAGACTTGGCAGACCCCGGACTCGACCATAAAGAGGTGGTCTGAGGTGAGTAAGGACTTCCTTACAACAGCGGTGGAGGAGGCAGGAGCGGGCGGGTAGGTGGACATTTTTGAGCTTCCGGGCTCTCAGGGCTGCAATCAGGAATAAAAGCCCTCCCTGGGCCGAACTTGGGAACGGAAGCCCTCACTGTGTTGGACTCAGCGACATGAGCCCTCTCGGGCTGGACACTGGAATGGGAGCCCTCTCTGGGCCAAACTCAGGAACAGGAGCCCTCTCTGGGCTGTATGTGGAAACAGGAGCCCTCTCTCGACTCTGGTCAGGGGCTAGAGTCAACCGTCAACCGAGCAATTTCTCACCCTGCTCCAGCAGGAGGAGGAGATATCCTGGACTGGAGAAGGGGTCGAAGGGATCCATGGGGAACAAACAGTAAACAAAACCAAAATCGCAGAAACAAAATGGATTGGAAACACGCAGTATTAATTTTATGTGAGTCGGGTCTTCTGTCACGCATTGTGTCGGAGAGAACGATGGAGACGTGGATCAGAGAAACAGTCTTTATCCAAAACAAGGGTTTTTTTCTTTGTTTTGTTTCGTTTTGCTGTGCAAATGTATGTTTAAAAGGTTTCTCTCTACCTCTTAGCTCCTGGCTGATGAAGGGCCTAAGGTACCGTTTTAATATATATACACACCAATCAGGCATAACATAATGACCACTGACAGGTGAATTGAATAACACTGATTATCAGTGTTGGGGGTAATGCATTACAAGTAACGTGAGTTACGTAATCAGATTACTTTTTTCAAGTAACTAGTAAAGTAACACATTACTTTTTTAAATTTACCGTTACTTATTCAAATAAGTAACACCAGTTACTTTATTTTCCCATTTATTGACTGACAGCTCATCTGTTCCCATGTTGAGACAAATCAGAAGTGCAGACTTCAGAGGCATTGTGTGCGCTGTGTAAACATGCTGTAGTTCTAGAATAAATGTGAACACGTATTTACTCATCTCACTTGCACAAAAACCGATTCAGTATTCCTCAAAATGAATAAAAACCATGAAATGCAAACTCAGAATATGACGCAAACCTGCAATAATTAAATATGTTAAATAATACAAATGTCCTTTGTGTATTTAATACCATTAATTAACCAATGTCTTTGCTGCTGACCTTCGATGATCCAATTAAACGATACTAAGCAAAATAATTGTAACTAAACAGTTTTTTTTTTGCTGATGATGTTGAAACTTTCTTATCCTGGTCGTATTCTTCATTAAAGTTAGGTTTGAGCTGTGCTGTCTGTACGACTAATTTACATTTCATTCATCTGATCTTCTTCATTTCACTTTTGGCTTTGAAAGGGCTTTTACATGCTGACAAAAAATATGATTTTTTTATATGAAAACAAACAGCAGCCCAGTCCAGATTTAAAAGTAATGCAAGGTAATGCCACGCATTACTTTCCTAGAAAAGAGATCAACGCATATTGTAATGCTTACTTTTAAAATGACTTTCCCCAAACTGTCTGAAATATCTTCCTCACAGCACCTGTTAGTGTGTGGGATATATTAGGCAGCAAGTGAAAATTTTGTCCTCAGAGTTGATGTGTTAGAAGCAGAAAAAATGGGCAAGCTATGGATTTGACAAGGGCCAAATTGTGATGGCTAGACGACTTGGTCATAGCATCTCCAAAACTGCAGCTCTTGTAGGGTGTCATGGGTCATGGGCAGCCAAGGCTCACTGATGCATGTGGGGAGCGAATAAGGCAAGCCGACGGAGGCAGTGTGATGCTTTGGGAAACCTTGGATCCTGCCATCCATGTGGATGTTACTTTGATATGTTCCACCTACCTAAGCAACCATGTACACCCTTTCATGGAAACATTATTTCCTGGTGGCTGTGGCCTCTTTCAGCAGGATAATGCGTCCTGCCACAAAGCAAAAATGGTTCAGGAATGGTTTGAGAAGCACAACAACGAGTTTGAGGTGTTGACTTGGCCTCCAAATTCCCCAGATCTCAATCCAATCGAGCATCTGTGGGATGTGCTGAACAAACAAGTCCAATCCATGAAGGCCCCACCTCGCAACTTTCAGGATTTAAAGGATCTGCTGCTAACATCTTGGTGCCATATACCACAGCACACCTTCAGGGGTCAAGTGGATTTCATGCCTCGATGGGTAGGGCGGTTTTGGCAGCAAAAGGGGGACCAACACAATATTAGGAAGGTGGTCATAATGCTATGCCTGATCGGTGTGTGTGTGTGTTTTTTAGGGGGGAAGTCGTGGCTAGGGTTGCCAACCGTTCCGTATAATACGGAATCGTCCCGTATTTAAGGCATCAAAGAAGCGTTCCGTATGAAAGCTATACGGAATGCAGTTTGTCCCATATTTAAGGCATATGCCGTATGAACACCTAGACCATACGAATAACAAACTCTAAATTGAGAATAATCATTCTTTTCTGATAAGTGTTTGATTTGTTAACATAGCCGTTCCAGGGAGGCTTTAAGACCAAGCGGAATCCTCTTCTCAGCGAGCGGGACTCTAACGGAGTTGGTTTTTTTAACGACCGCGTTTCGACTTCACCAAATCAGTTTGAGCGAATGCAAACAACGTGATTACAACATCCAGCCACGCAAGAAATGTGCATTTTACCTGAAGACGTGATCAATAAGGAAAGTCGTATTTACATTTAAGTAACTTTCAGCGGAGTCTTAACCTTGAATATCATTCTTAAAACACAAAATGACCAATGAAGTGTCAAGCACCCAAAGAAGTCCATATTTATTCTATAAGTTCTCTTTAATTGAAAAATATGCATTTTCATATATACTGTAGTAGGCCTACTGTAGCTATATTACAACACAATCAGAATCAGAGTCAGAAAGAGCTTTATTGCCAAGTATGTTTTGCACACTATAAGGAATTTGTTTTAGTGTCACAAGCTTCCAGTACACAGACAACAACACACAGATAATAAAAATAAGATGTGAATAAAATACACATATGTATAAATATAAATAAAGCACACACACAAAGGATAAATATGTACAGGTGTGCTATAGATAAAATACTGTAGAATATGAATAGAATAAAAAATAAAGTTGTAGGGATGTACTAGGATGTAAAGAGATAAATAGTATAAGGTTATTGCACATATTTGTATTGCACAATGGGAGAACATTTAACTGTTCATGAGGTAGATTGCCTATAGCCTATATATATATATATATATATATACAATATATTCTAGTGATATATATATATATATTTATAAATATACTGTATATGTTTATATATATATATATATATATCTGAATATATATATAAGATATATTATATCTATCTACACTGCTGTTCAAAAGTTTGGTATCAGTAAGATTTTTAATGTTTTTTTTAAAAGAAGTTTCTTGTGCTCATCAAGCCTGCATTTATTTGATGAAAATACAGAAAAAAATGTAATTTTGTGAAATAGCCTATTATTGCAATTTAACAAAACCGTTTTCTATTTTAATATACTTTAAAATAGAATTTATCTTGTGAACCTTGTCACATGATCCTTCACAAATCATTCTAATATGCTGATTTATAATCAAAGTTGGAAACAGTTGTGTTGCTTAATATTATTGGGACCTTGATATTTTTGTTCAGGATCTTGATAAATAAAAAGTTAAAAGAAAGTATTTAATAGTCAAAATAAATATTTGTTTAACTAGCCTACACAACTATTAAAAAAAAGGTTTGGGTCAGTAAGTTTTTTGTTTTTCTTTTTTTTAAGAAAATTTTAGAATACCTTTTATTCCAAAGATGGTTAAATGGATACAAAGATAGTGTAGAAATATGTTTATTTTGAAAAACGTTCTTTTTACTTTTTACTTTGTGTTATGGACCCAGGTTCCATAAAAATATTAAGAAACACAACAGTTTCAACACTGATAATAAATCAAAGTAAGAATGATTTAGTAAAAGGATCTCTGAGGACTGAGTATGATTTGAAAATTCAGTGCTGCGTCACAAAATAATTATATTTTAAAATAGATTAAGCTAGGAAACCAATTATTAAATTGCAACTATATTTACAATAGTACGGTTTTTTTTCTGTAGTTTTTATCAAATAATGCAACATTGATGAGCATAAGATACTCCATTTAAAAAAACATTACAAAGCTAAAATAATACCGCTGTGTATGTGTTGTTGTGTGTGTGTGGTGTGGTATATATAGATAAGATACCTAGATAAACAATTTACATTAAGTATATATATTATATATAATAATAATGCCTGTGTTGTATCCCTTATTCTGGTTCCCTTATTTGCTATGAAAACCACGATTGTCCTTATTTTCCTTTTCTGATTTGCAACCCTAGTCGTGGCCTAATGGTTAGAGAGTTGGACTCGCAAAGGTTGCAGGTTCGAGTCTCGTACCGGCAGGGATTGTGGGTGAGGGGAGTGAATGTACAGCGCTCTCTTCCACCTCCTACCACTACTGCGCCCTTTGCGCCAGGCACCGAACCCCCAACTCTCCCCGGGCGCCGAGCAGAAGGGACTGCCCACTGCTCCGTGGTTTTTTCACTGCTGTGTTTGTGCACTTTGGATGGGTAAATGCAGACCACTAATTCCAAGTATGGGTCACCATACTAGGCCACACCTCCCCCCAAGCCCCATGTCCGTCACTTAACTATGTGTGGGTGTGTAAATTCATGTTTTCTTATTTTAACCCCAAAGAAAATATCTTTGTTACACAAATATTAAAAGTTATTGTAAACCTATGTTAATTGACATGTGAGTTACAGATGTGTGCTCTGGAAAGCCGTTCAGCTGAGGACAGCTGGTGTAGTGAGGCACTATTTCCTTAGCTCTTGTATTTATTTTCAATTCAGGATTTATAAGCTGCCATCTGCTGTTGGGTGTGCTCACACTGATTATTTACCCAGAGAAAATATAGCAGTGAAAAATTAATGCGTGCGTGTACTGAGCTCAGTTCTTCTGACCCCATGGTCACAGGCAGAATGAGAAAGCAGGGTCATGGTGCTGTGAGATGAGGTCAGCATTTGAGGCAATGTGGAGAGGGTTCTGATCTCGACTCGTGATATCACCTCTCCACCTCTATTAGCCTTCTTAACAGAACAGATATGAGACAGAGATCCAGGAGATGGTCTAACGCATCCATTTTGTGCCTGGATTGAAAAAAACTAAACAAAAAAAACATATGGTTTGTCCAGTAGATGGCAGTACAACATGTGTATTTTGTTTATAACTATATATTGTGAACTGCATGCCAAAATATGTGACTGTTTATACGTTTGCTAGTTCATTATTCTTATTATTATTATTATTATTATTAGTTACTCAATTACTGCTTAATTATTAATAATGGTTCTTATTAATGTTGGAATTTTTTCCTTAACATTTATTTTTCTGGAAACTGATTGATTGATTAATTCATTCATGAATAAAATGGTCTGAAGAGCATTTTATTTGAAATATACATATTTTGAATTATAAATGTAATTTACTGTCACTTGGATCATTTAATACACCTTTGTTGAATACATTTTTTTTTTTTTTTTTTTTTTTTTTTTTTTTTTTTCTTTCTTTCTTTCTTTCTCTCTTAAATATTACTCAAACAAAACTTTTGAATGGTATGTCCACCAAATTTTCAACTTTGAGATAAAATAATGTTTTCCTTACGTGGCATATCATAATAATAATATAAAATAATAATAATATAATAATTAGTATTATTAGTATTTTGGTGTTTTTGGTACACTTTATAATAACTTTCCATTATATCATTAACAAACTTTATATAATGCTTAACAGATCATTAGATAACATATAGCTAGAAATATGAGATAATGTTCTTGTTAATGTTTGCTAATAAACTTATTAAACAGTATATAATGTTTAACAAATCATTATTTCATGTAAGTTAAAATACTTACGAATCCATATGATCAAGCACTTATTGAAAATTTACAAATGATTTTAACAGATGTTATAAAATGATTAAAAGCTTGTGTTAATGCACAACACTTTTGCTGCTACTGAGGTGTGATACGGGTAAGGTTAGGGACAGGTTTGGTGGTTTGGGTAGGTTTAAGGGTTGGTTAAGGGGTCAAAAGTGTAGATGGGTCAGTTTGATTACTATAAGGGAACACAGTTCAATTTGTTTATATTACATTGTTTTGATAAATGAACAAGTATTTTCTTTTAAAAAATTATTTGTTTTCTCCTGTTTATTTATGATTCAAGGAATAGCTATCCTGTTTAATGATATACTAAAGAGTAGTATACTAATGTATTTTTATTTATTTATATTTAATGTACAACTTTTTTTGCACCAAAATTACAATCTGTTATGTCTTAAAGGGGTCATATGACGTTGATAAAAAAGAACATTATTTTGTGTATTTGGTGTAATGAAAGTTGTTTATGCGGTTTAAGGTTAAAAAAACATTATTTTCCACATAATGTATATTTTTGTTTCTCCTCTATGCCCCGCCTTTTTTAAATGCGTCGATTTTTACAAAACTCATCGTTCCGAAAAGCGAGAGTGCTCTGATTGGCCAGCTATCCAGTGCGTTGTGATTGGCCGAATACCTCAAGCGTGTGACGGAAATGTTACGCCCCTTGTCATATTGTGATGCCGTGTCCCGGCCGAGCGACGAACAAACTACGCATTTGTTGCATCCATTGGGGACATAATTACTGATTATAATGACTTATTCTGTCTTTTTACGCATTGCGTTGCATAAACATAAAACTCTGTCAGCATTTGTGATCAGAGAAATGACAAACACACGCGCTACTCTGCTCAAAACTCGCGTTTGAATCGTTAGTGGAATATTCTTTAAATATGAAAATGTGCTTACAGTCTGTGAGTCAGCATTATTTGACAGAACACTAGCATTGTAGTCTACTCTCCCAGGATCAGGAAACGGTCCTCCATAAAATGTGTTGCACAAATCTGAATATTTGGGTTGATCTGTTCTGAAACAGTGTTGTAAATACACTTAACCACTGATTTCTAGTCGTGTACTCTCTTTTGGAAGACCAAACAAAGTAGTTTCGCTTTCACAACGAACCACAGCATCTCCACGACATCAGAATCAGAATCAGAAAGAGCTTCAAGTATGTTTGCACATATAAGGAATTTGTTATAGTGTCACAAGCTTCCAGTACACGGAGACAACAACAACACACAGATAATAAAAGTGAGATGTGAATAAAATACACATGCAACTAAAATACACATGCAGACATAGCGGCGGCGGCAACAATACTACAGCGAGAATAAAAGTTTCGCCTTCTTTCTTTGCGTGAACATTTGGGCAGCGTTATGCAAATCTTCCCACACAGTGACGTAGACATGTGGGGTGTGTTTAAATGAGGCGTTTTAGGAAGGCGTGAACGAGTCTTAACTTTTATAAAGAAATCTCTTCGGATTTGAGACTTTAGTCTTTGCAACTTCAGGGACCTTATCCATGCACAATCAGCTTGTAACACTCCAAAGAGAAAGGAAAACTTGAAATCGCATTATATGACCCCTTTAAGCAAACATTTAGCTAAACTTAACCAGCCACCCTTCACACAAACTTTGTTAAATTAGCTAAAAGTTCAATGCCCATAAAGATACTAAAAGATTAGTAAATGTTTATAAACATTTACAAATGATGAATAGTTTCAACTGTAGATTGGCTACTGTAAAAACATGAACAAATGATTAATAAATTATTAGTAAAGATGTGTGAATAGGGTAAATTCAGGTTTTTCGGGACACTTTTTGCCATTGAGATGATTGTTCATAAAGGTATTAATGATTAGTAAATATTTATAAAGATTTGCAAATGATGAATAGTTTCCACTTTAGATTGGGTACTGCAAAAACATGAACAAATGATTAATAGATAATTTGTTAAGATGTTTGAATAAAGGTCTATACAACAAACAAAGACCAAGAAATGAAGATCATATGAACTGAAAGTTTACTGACATTTTTTAGTATTTCAATTTACATTAAATAATCATATGTTAATCATTAGGTAATGTGGTAACACTTTATTTTAGGGTCTCTTAACTAGTTGCTAATTAACATGCATATTAATAGAATATTAGCCATTTATTAGTACAAATTAAGCACATATTAATGCCTTATTCTACATCCCCAATCCTACCCAATACCTAAACTTAACAAATACCTTACTAACTATTAATACGCAGCAAATTAGGAATTTATTGAGGGAAAAGTTGTAGTTAATAGTGAATAAGTGTTCCCTATTCTAAAGTGTTACTGGTAATGTTTAGTAAGTTCATTAGTAAACATTAACAAGAACACTATCTCATATTTCTAGCTATGTGAATATTTATTAACTAATGATCTGTCTGTATAATGTTTGTTAATTATTTATAAATGAAATTTATTATAAAGTGTTACAGTATTTTTGGTTAAGAGTGAGCATAACAGACTTCTTTCAAAAGTATGAAAATCTTTTTACCAGTTGTGTACATTTGCACATAACTTTCTCACTGTTTTCTTACGTGACTCGTTGTGTTTTAGAGAATGGAGGATTCTTCTCCAGTCCCCAGAAATCTGTGGTTAGCAATAACTGTAAAGTTCATGTGGAAAGATGGTGTCCAAACAGATGGTGAAAAGTATCTCTTTGCATCTGGCAGGGAGTCCATAATTCCCTGACAACTGATTAAGTGGTCACTAAAGCCATAAAATACATTTTTTGTGTTTCGTATGAAAGCATAATTTCCATATCCGTAAGCTCTCTGTGAACCACTTGTCTAACTATTCATAAATCATCACTGAATTCCTGCTTTTATTTGAGAAGTATGAACTTGAAGAAAAATATTAGGTAGATGTGGATGATCTTCACACAAAAGAAACAAGATAAAACAATATTACTGATAAAATATTACGATTCATCAGATATGCTTGTATGATGATGATGAAAATAAGTGTACTTTGGATGATTTTTGACTTTTATTACTAGTCCCACAATGTTTTGGAATGTCCCAGAAAGCACTCTAATGTTGTAGAATGTTAAATAGTACAATAATAATTAGCACCACAGAATTACAGAAGAACCATACAAATTTTAAGTGAAACATATTTTTGTTACATTGTGTTATTGGAGTATGTTTTTATAAACAAACAAATAAATAAATATAAAGACATAAAAATTAGATGATAGATGATAGATAATAGATAGATAGATCGATAGATATATCGATTAGATAGATAGATAGATAGATAGAGTTATGGGGCGACAGAGACGTGAGACGAGCGGATCCATTTGAAAAGCTTTTAATAAAAGACGTGGTCAGTAGTGTTGTTTTTGGCTGCCTGTTTTCATTTTAGTTTTAGTCTAGTCTTTGTGTGAAGCTGCCATTTTAGTTTTTATCAGTTTTAGTCACGTTCATACTCTTTTAGTCTAGTCAAGTTTTAGTCAACAAAAGTCTGAGGCATTTTGTCTTATTTTTAGTCAGAATTAATCAGGACTATTTTTAGTCAGCGAAAACTGATGACATTTAGTCTAGTTTTAGTCAATGAAAATTGTGTTTTAGTCTCTTTTTAGAAATGCAATTCTATTTGACCCAGTCAATATAGTATAAGTACCTAGTAGTATAGACGAAACCAAAATTTTCTTTTAGCCAAACCCATTTCAAACAAGGTTATCTTATTATATTATTGTTACCTTATAAACTCAAGAATACATCCATTCCAGACACAAAGACGCTCTGATTTGAATTTACAACATTTATTTTACCAACCAAACAAGTTAGAAGTACACACACATAAATTTAAATAAAAACGAACCCCGGCTGGCCGCATCGGTCCTTTCTCTGTGTCCAGACTTACTTATGTTTGGTTTTCGTCTTCAAATCAGTGTTTCCCAACCTTTTCTTAGTCGCGGCACCCTTTGGAAATTTTAACAATTTTGTGGCACCCTACAAAATGTATTTTGTCACAAATATTTGAATTTCTAACTTCGATGTAATAATTTGAAAAGTATAGATATTCGGAACAACAGGAAAGAACTGCAGAATATAATGTCATACAAATATTTTTAATATTAAAAAAATGTGTCCATCAGTGGTGGCAATCAGTAGGCTAATTTCTAAAGAAGAGACCAATTTATATGACAGATTTTTAATGTAGGCTTTTATTCATATGTAAACATAGTGAGATAGCTAGTTATAATGGTAAATCACAAATTTTTGCTCAATCAGTGTTTTTTTAATTTTACAGTGGGGTCATTTTTGGTGCAGTAGCACGCGATACTTGATTTAAAACTTTGAATGAATAAAAAATGACAAGTAAGCAGTAATAAAATAAGAACAAATAAAAAAAATTCAGATATCACAAATCCCTGCAATCATTAGGGATAGGGTTATATCCCTGCAATCAGTTTCACCAGAGACGAATTGCTGGACATTCGGAAGTACACACCACCCGATATTTCACCGGTTTTCAACTATTCGGATGTTTTGCTGGACATTGTTGTCGGGGGAGCTGTGGCGCTGATTAAGCGCTTCAGGACGCGCAGACGGGGGAAGCGAGCCGGCGCGCTCGTCAAGCTCAGACAGCGCGGATTCAGAACGCCGTTGCCTAGCATCCATCTGGCGAACCTCCGCTCTCTACCCAACAAAACGGACGGACTCCTTCTGTTCTCCCGGACAAATAAGGATTTTTCTTACTCTGCTGCTCTGTGTTTCACGGAATCCTGGCTGAAAGACGCCATCCCGGACAGCGCGTTGAGTCTCCCGGGCTTTCAGCTGTTCAGAGCAGATCGCGACGCAGAATCAACGGGGAAATCACGCGGTGGCGGGACATGCTTTTACATCAATGAGAGGTGGTGTACAGATGTAACTGTGTTAAAGAAGATGTGCTGTTCAGATCTAGAAGTGCTCTTCATTAACTGTAAGCCGTTCTATTCGCCGCGGGAGTTTTGCTCCTTCATTCTCGTGAGTGTTTACATTCCTCTGCAAGCGCACGTGAGCTCCGCTTTACTGAAACTCGCTGATCTGATCACAGACAAAGAACAACAACACCTGGACTCTGTTATTATCATTCTAGGGGGCTTTAATGAAGCAATTCTCTCCCGTGAACTGCCAAAATACAGACAGCACATCACATGTCCCACCAGAGACAGTAATATATTGGATCACTGTTACACCACAATAAAGAATGCATATCACTCTGTTCCACGAGCAGCTTTGGGGCTCTCTGATCACTGCTTGGTTCATCTTATACCGACCTACAGGCAGAAACTGAAATCAGCTAAACCTGTATTAAGGACTGTAAAAAGATGGACTAATGAAGCAGAGTGTGATTTACAAGCCTGTTTTGACCTCTCTGATTGGAGTGTTTTTGAAGCTGCTTCCACCGATCTGGACGAGCTCACAGAGCCTGTAACATCTTCTATATCATTTTCTGTGAAGATATGTGCATTCCTACCAGGACTCATTTAACCTACAACAATGACAAACCATGGTTCACTGCAAAACTCAGACAGCTCCGTCAGGCCAAAGAAGATGCTCACAGGAAGGGGGATAATGTCTTGTATAAACAGGCTAAATACACACTGGAAAAGGAGATCAGAGTGGCAAAGAGGAATTATTCTGAAAAAATAAAGATTAAATTCTCTTCCACTGACTCCGCATCGGTGTGGAAAAGTCTAAAAGAAATCACAAACTACAAGACACCATAGGGTTGTACTCCCCAATACCCCCGCCAAAAAAAGCTAGTCCCCCCTGTTCCGATACCTCATCGATACCCCGCCGCTCTGCCCCTCCACTCGCTATCCTCAACTCAACCCCGGCCCCATCACTGTGGAGAATCAACACCTGGCAGCCGATCTGAACGAGTTCTACTGCAGGTTTGAAAAGACACCCCACACCCGCCCTGAACACCTCTCCACACAACCATTCACACCTCCAACAACCCCCCTCTCCCCCACACCTGCAATTCAGATCAGCGAAGACGAGGTGCGCCAGGTCTTCCGGAAGCAGAAAAGGAAAAAAGCACCAGGCCCAGATTGTGTTACACCAGCCTGTCTGAAATCCTGTGCTGACCAGCTGGCCCCCATCTTCACACTGATCTTCAACAGATCACTGGAGCTGTGCGAAGTCCCTTCATGCTTCAAACGCTCCACCATCATCCCCGTCCCAAAGAAACCCAAAATTACTGGACTTAATGACTACAGACCTGTGGCTCTAACATCTGTGGTCATGAAGTCTTTTGAAAAACTGGTGCTGGCCCACCTGAAGGACATTACTGGACCCTTGCTGGATCCTCTTCAGTTTGCCTACAGAGCAAACAGGTCTGTGGTTGATGCAGTCAACATAGGACTGCACTTCATCTTGCAGCATCTGGATAAAACAGGGACTTATGTGAGGATCCTTTTTGTGGACTTCAGCTTGGCCTTTAACACTATCCTCCCAAACCTCCTCCTGCCCAAACTATCTCAGCTCTCCGTGCCCACCTCCGTCTGTCAGTGGATCAACAGCTTCCTGACAGACAGACAGCAGCTAGTGAGGCTGGGAAAATACACATCCAGCACCCGTACGATCAGCACTGGAGCTCCTCAGGGTTGTGTTCTCTCTCCACTGCTCTTCTCCCTGTACACCAACGACTGCACCTCTAAAGACCCCTCTGTCAAGCTCCTGAAGTTTGCAGACGATACCACACTCATCTGCCTCATTCAGGATGGTGATGAGTCTGTTTACAGACAGGAGGTTAAAGAGCTGGCTTCCTGGTGCAGTTATAACAACCTGGAGTTTAATACGCTCAAAACTGTGGAGATGATCGTTGACTTCAGGAGAAACCCCCTGCACTCCCCCAATCACCATCATGGACAGCACTGTGACTGCAGTGGAGTCATTCAGTTTACTGGGCACCACAATCTCTCAGGACCTAAAATGGGACACTCACATAGACTCCATAGCTAAAAAGGCCCAGCAGAGGTTGTACTACCTTCGCCAGCTGAGGAAGTTCAACCTGCCTCAAGAACTGCTGAAACAGTTCTACTCCGCCATCATTGAGTCTGTCCTCTGCACTTCTATAACTGTTTGGTTCAGCTCAGCTACCAAATCTGACTTCAGAAGACTTCAGAGGGTAGTCCGGAGTGCTGAGCGAATCATTGGTACAACCCTCCCTTCTCTCCAAGAACTGTACTTATCCAGAGTGAGCAAAAGGGCTGGCAGAATCACTCTGGATCCCTCACATCCAGCACACTCCCTCTTTGAACTGTTGCCATCTGGTCGACGCTACAGAGCACTGAGCACCAAAACAGCCAGACATAGGAAAAGTTTCTTCCCTCAGGCCATCCATCTCATGAACACTTTACAATAACCGTGGAACACACACTATTTTTTCACTCATACACTTATTTATCTAACATTCATACTCGGTCTACACCTAAAATTTGCACATAATAAACAGTACCTGTACAAAAAAAAAAAAAAAATTATATATATATATATATATATATACCTGTACATACCTGCACACACATTGTCAATTATATGTTTCTATCCTTATCTACGTGTTCTAATTTTTTATTTTCTGTGTTTTTTTGTTCTGTCACTGTCAATCTGTTACACTGTGGAAGCTTCTGTCACGAAAACAATTTCCTCGTATGTGTAAACATACCTGGCAATAAAGCTCTTTCTGATTCTGTTCGAACAAATTAAAAAAATCACGATAGCCTACAAATGAAATAAATTGCTTTTGAGTTTTTCAGGTAGGTCTAACACACAACACAGTAGGGCTATTAAGAGATTTTAATTTTTACCAATTATCCAAATAATGTTAGTCCTAGAAAGCTATTATTATCCCCCCCCCCCCTCGAGACACGTGACATAGCGGTTAGCAGATTAATGAATGAGAGGGTAGCGTTACCAGAGTTGCCCATATACCACACCTTGTTACAGCACAGTAGGGCTATTGCAGACAGAAACAATACTGTACTACATCGATGTTTCCTGTCAGCTTGATTTTTGAGTGGACTTTGCTGTTCCAATGAGCATGAATGGTATATGAGTGGAGCGACTGAGCGGAGCACACACACGCACAGAGCGGGATAATACGCAGAGCGTCACACCACGTGAAAGTGAATCCTGAGCGGTGAACTAATTTTCGGCAGCCGGAATTTCAGTGCATCTCTAATTATTGGCGACATTAGAAATGGATATTATATAATAGCTGCTTTTTTGAACATTTTAGCTATTTAAAAATATTAAAAAAGGATTTTTTACGCGGCACCCACGGTTGGGAAACACTGTTCTAAATAAAGCCGCGAGTGGGGCTTTAAGGAAGTGACGTCGCCTGCGCAGTGCGACCTGATGCAGCCCCTGAAGTGAGACACAGGAAACAGAAATACTGCAAAATAATAATAATAACGCGACTAAATGAGACAAAATAAGGTTATAACATTTCGTTTCGTCTCTTTTTGGTCATCGAAAATGAAGAGTCATTTTAGCATAGTTTTTATTTTGTAAAGCACATTTAGTCTCGTTTTTATTCATCAACAATATTGCATTATACATTTAATTATAGCCATCGTCACATGACCAGCATTTACGTTGCGTCTCGTCTCGTTTTCGTCACGTGATAAAGGTTCATTGATGACGATATTTAGTCATAATTTTCGTTGACGAAAGCAACACTAGTGGTCAGAAACAGGCATAGGTCAGACAATGGCAAACTGGTATGTAGAAGACAAGGCAACAGCAGTCATGCTTATGTTATTGGTAGCAGCTGTGTGTGATTGGTTTCAGGTGAGCTTGTGATTAGTGCAATGTCGCATGGGAAATGTAGTCCAGGGTGATGTGTGATGTGTGAGAGTCCATGTGGAGAGCGGGTGACCTCTGGTGGTGAGTGAACGGAAGTTTATAGACCGGATTCGTGACAGATGACTTTATATATATATATATATATAAACAGTGGGGCAAAAAAGTATTTAGTCAGCCACCAATTGTGCAAGTTCTCCCACTTAAAAAGATGAGAGAGACCTGTAATTTTCATCATAGGTATACCTCAACTATGAGAGACAAAATGAGAAAAAAAATCCAGAAAATCACATTGTAGGATTTTTAAAGAATTAATTGGTAAATTCCTCGGTAAAATAAGTATTTGGTCACCTACAAACAAGCAAGATTTCTGGCTCTCACAGACCTGTAACTTCTTCTTTAAGAGGCTCTTCTGTCCTCCACTGGTTACCTGTATTATTGGCATCTGTTTGAACTTGTTATCAGTGTAAAAGACATCTGTCCACAACCTCAAACATTCACACTCCAAACTCCACCATGGCCAAGACCAAAGAGCTGTCAAAGGACACCAGAAACAAAATTGTAGACCTGCACCAGGCTGGGAAGACTGAATCTGCAATAGGTAAGCAGCTTGGTGTTAAGAAATCAACTGTGGGAGCAATTATTAGAAAATGGAAGACATACAATACCACTGATAATCTCCCTCGATCTGGGGCTTCACGCACAAGATCTCACCCCTTGGGGTCAAAATGATCACAAGAACTGTGGGCAAAAATCCCAGAACCACACGGGGGAACCTAGTGAATGGCCTGCAGAGAGCTGGGACCAAAGTAAGAAAGGCTACCATCAGTAACACACTGTGCTGCCAGGGACTCAAATCCTGCAGTTCCAGACGTGTCCCCCTGCTTAAGCCATTACATGTCCAGGCCCGTCTGAAGTTTTGCTAGAGAGCATTTGGATGATCCAGTAGAGGATTGGGAGAATGTCATATGGTTAGATGAAACCAAAATAGAACTTTTTGTTAAACTCAACTTGTCGTGTTTGGAGGATAAAGAATGCTGAGTTGCATCCAAAGAACACCATACCTACTGTGAAGTATGGGGGTGGAAACATCATGCTTTGGGTCTGTTTTCTGCAAAGGGACCAGACGACTGATCCGTGTAAACGAAAGAATGAATGGTGCCATGTATCGTGAGATTTCGAGTGAAAACCTCCTTCCATCAGCAAAGGCATTGAAGATGAAACATGGCTGGGTCCTTCAGCATGACAATGATCCCAAACACAAGACCACCCGTTCAAATGGGAAAATGATGCTTCGTAAGAACATTCAATGTCCGGGGTTGCCTAGCCATCTCCCCAGATCCACCCATAAGAAAATCTTTGGAGGGAGTTTGAAAATCCCTGTTGCCCAGCGGACTCCCCAAAACATCATGCTTTGAGGAGATCTGCATGGAGGAATGGGATAAAATACCAGCAACAGTGTGTGAAAAACCTTGTGAAGACTTACAGAAATGTTTGACCTCTGTCATTGCCAACAAAGTGTATATAACAAAGTATTTAGATGAAATTTTGTTATTGACCAAATACTAATTTTCCACCATAATTTGTCAATTAATTCTTTAAAAATCCTACATTGTGATTTTCTGGATTTTTTTTCTCTCATAGTTGAGGTATACATATGAAGAAAATTACAGGCCTCTCTCATCTTTTAAGTGGGAGAACTTGCACAATTGGTGCTGACCTAAAATCCTTTTTTCTCACTGTATACACTTCCATCTTCTACTTCAAAATTTCATGTTTATTTTAATGTGTTACTTGCCATTTCTTTGTGAAATTTAGTAGCAATTTCTGAATTGAAAATTGTTCGTTTTTTTGCAGAACAGGTACCTATACCAAATTGGCTTTTAGAAAAAATACAAGCACTCATCATATATCAGTTACCCTTCTGGTTGGCGTGAAATAACATTCCATTCCACACACAGGGAATCTCTGCATCTCCATTAAAGGGGTCATGTTATGCAATTTCAATTTTTCCTTTCTCTTTGGTGTTACAAGCTCTTGGTGCATAAAGATGATCTGTAAAGTTGCAAAGACTAGTCTTAAATCCAAAGAGATATTCTTTTTAAAATTTAAGAGTCAACCACGCCTACATAAAACTGCTCGTTCTAACACGCCCCCAAATGTCTACGTCACAATGTGGGAAGATTTGAATAACGCCGCCCAAATGTTCACGCAAAGAAAAAAAGGGTAACTTTTATTCTCGCTGTAGTTTTGTTGTTGCTGCCGCCATGTCGTGAAGTTGCTGTGTGTTTTGTTGTGAAAGCGAACTACTTTGTTTGGCCTTCCAAAAGAGGACGTTATCCGCTTCGTCATGCCTAGAGCTGATCCTTGCTGGTCGCTGAAGGAATACATCAACTTAGTGCTGTGGATCGCCAGATTGGCTTTCACATCACCACCATTTTAACCGAGTCCAGCCCAGGGTTGTCACATGTGGTTGCCGCAAGCCCGCTGACTTCTGCTCACTCAAGCACTGCTGTGTGTGATGCTGTGTGTTTCCTTGTGAAAGTGAAACTACTTTGTTTGGCCTTTCAAAAATGGACACGACTAGAAATCAGGTGTTAAGTTGTATTTACAACACTGTTCCAGAACAGGTCAACCCAAATATTCATTTGTGTGCAACACATTTTATGGAGGACTGTGT
>JADLZN010009884.1:0-32517 GCA_018155175.1 Sinocyclocheilus anophthalmus
TAGTGAAGTATTCAGTTTAAATTACACTTAAGTACAAACCCACAAAAACAATATTTAACTATTTTTTATACTTAATGTTAGTGAAATAAAATAAAATAACTCTTTACAACTATGCATAAAACGATTGCAAGACATTACATGGTAACAGTTACATGACCCGTTTCTGCTCACCTGCTCCCTTGTTGTCTGTTTAATAGCATTGACCCTAAATAACATGCGAATATAAATGTTGGCTACTTCAGAAAACAGAAAATAAGCACATCTAAAAAAAAATCTCTTACTTGCCTTTATGAAAATGTCGAGGGTAAACAAACATAACCGGAGATATGTTGGCAAATATGATCATTGTGCATATCACCGCTGCAACCCAGGCCATCTTGACACGGCGACGCCTCTTGTTGTTTAGCATTTTTTTTCAAGTGTGAGACCTAACATATCTTTCTTCGTGGTGAGTTTTTGACCTTTTCTATCATGTAATTCACTATTGCAAACTTTAACACAACAAGAACGAACCCTTTTAAATAAAATGAAAAGCAATGCTCCAACTACAGAACATCCTCGGCTTTGATACCTTACAAATTGGCGGCGCATACCTCAAAATGCAACTTCGATTCTCGTGAGTGTGACTCACCTGACAAAGAACCGATACATACATTTCAAAATATTACTGTCATGAAATGTAATTTTAAGAGTATTTCAGGCGAGAATGTAGTTGTTTAAAACTCAAATCTGTGGTTTATTTATAAAGACAGCATCTATTTGAAAATGTGCTTCGCCGATTTTGGAGACGTGAGGTCCACGCGATCACCGGGCGCTAGGGGTGGGCAATTTTTGTAACACTGTCCAAGCTATAGTCACTATTTTAATGGTGGGCGATATGGAGAAAAAAAATAACAGGCAAAATATGTTTAAGCGCTGATATAACTGAAAAAGTGAGGTATTGGAGCATAGTCGCTGAAAATATTTTAATATTGTCTATTGTTTTTTCTTCAAAAGTGCAAACGTTGCAACATGAGGTTAGGCCTTATAATTAATTGATATTCAATATTGTGTGTTTGAGTATGCCAGTGGTCCCAAACTTTTTCTCTGCCCGGGCCCGGCTTTTTTTTTTTTTTTTCTTTTTTGAAAAGTCTCTTATGCTCACCAAGGCTACATTTATCTATTAAAAATACAGTAAACAACAAAAAGTAATATTGTAAATTTAAATGATCTGTTTGAATGTTTTAACATATAGTTTTAACACATATACTGTATTCCTGTGATCAAAGCTGAATTTTCAGCATCATTACTCCAGTCTTCAGTTGCTCATGATCCTTCAGAACGCATTTTAATATGCTGATTTGCTGCTCAGTAACTATTTCTGATTATTATCAATGTTGAAAACATTTGTGCTGCTTAATATTTGTGAGGAAACAATTTTTCACGATTCTCTTCTGGATATTTGAAATAGTTCTTTGTGTCAGAGCACCGGAGTTAGTCAGAAATAGAACGGGGCATCAGTTTACTGTCATGGATTTGTCGTGTCGCGTCGCGCCGCATCCACAGCAGAGAACATCAGGATTCTATTTGCTTTTGTCAAATCACGCCGTTCGCGTCTGGTGTAGACACGTTTTGGTATTTGTGAATCTTAAGTATATTCATAATCTGCTTTACGTGTACCTGGCACTGGAAGTAATTTCACATGCTCTGCGATCACACTAAATTCCGACTACGCCACTGGGGTTTTGTACCCACGGAAATAACTGTACACAGTAACACAAGTTCAATGGCCCATAAATGAAGAAAGAACAGAGACGTGACCTTCAAGTTCAACACTTTTATTAATAAGCAGTATTTAGATGGATGATCAACTTTAATATAGTATCGAAAAAAAGGGAATCACATTTTAAAAGGTCTGGACTTTAGGCCAATTAGTTAAAATCATTACCCACCATTCTTAAAATATAGGGTTACCAAGCCTGCTGGAGGAAAGGGGCGAATCACAGGGCCACAGACATAAGAGCCCACACCACACGTGCACTAATTTACAAATCATTAAACAACGGCTTTAAAAAAGGGTGTAGTGAATAATGCAAATAGTGTTACACTCTCAACTCAATACTCATGCAGTGTAGTCAATCTCACACCACCATGCAGTGAAGAAAGGGAAACCTGGGCGACCCCAGCGGAAAGCACTCCACGCAGGCTGGTTCCTACAACACAGAGAATTGAATTAAAGGGTTAGTTCACCCAAAAATGAAAATTATCCTGTGTTTTACTCACACTCAAAGCATCCTAGTTGTATGTGACTTTCTTCTTTCAGATAAATCCAGTCGGAGTTATATAAAAAATGTCTTTGATCTTTCAAGCTGTTTAATGCCACTCAGCGGTGTTGCATGCATCAGTCCAAAAGAAGTTAAATAAAAAGGGCCCATTCATAAAAATAAAAAGTGTCTCACACAGCTCCGGGGGGTGAACAAAGGCCTTCTGTAGCGAAAGAGTTTTTGTAAGAAAAATATCTATATTCAAAACGTAATAATCACTTTAATGTAGCTTGCGCTCACTGTTGTAAATGAAGCAGTTCCGGGGGAATGACGTATTATGAGTTCAGCTTTGCGCATGCGCCGTTCAGAAGTGACGCACGCAGAAGCGCAGGGGAGAGATCAAAACAAAACAAAGGTCAAGAATTAGAAGTACAAAATGATGATTTGTAAAGAAGAATGTCGGAGGATTTTGATATAATCCAAGAGGAGACTGGTTTTACTTTGCTCCTGTTTAACACATGTTTGGTGTTCACGAGACTCACTGGCGCATCGCAGCCTGACCTCCTCTACTTCATCCGCCCCGGAGCGGTTGCTCACGCTAGATTAAATTGATTAAGTTTTGAATATGGATATTTTTTCTTACAAAAATGCATCGTTTCGCTACAGGAGGCCTTTGTTCACCGCCCGGAGCCTTGTGAGACACTTTTTTTTATGGATGGCGCTTTTTATTTAACTTCTTTTGGACTGATGCCCTGCAACACCTGCTGCGTGCCTCTTTATCGTCATTTGTGTTCAAATTTGCAAAGCGTAACAAATTGAACAAAACAATATAAATGCAAAAAAATTTTATTTTAATGAATATATATGAATCAACGGATAGCAAAATCCATATAATGAACAACAGAATCTGGTAGTCACGTTCATACGCGGTATAGGCGCCCACCCCCTCATGTTCTCCATTGATAGAGCAGCCTCAACTCGGCTATCCTTCTGACATTTGATGCCCTGGCCTGATGTCTCTGTAGTGTTAAACTGAGATACAATTTGTTTTGGGTAATCTAACCACAGTCTTTGTTTACATTGTTTACATAATATTATGTTACTAATACATCTTGTTTACATAATAAATATGTGGTGTTACTGTGTATATTTATTAGGAGCAGAACCAATATGTTTTTTTTTTTGGGACCGAAACCGATATTAGGGAGTAAAAAAAGGCCAATACCGATATATCGGCCGATATTCTTTAAGTGTAGGCTATATTATAGTACAGTATAATCAAAAGTTTGGACACACTTCACATTCATGTGTCCAAACTTTTGACTGGTACTATATATAGAATACAGTATATAAATAAACAGAATATATATACATAAACAAATTTTGCAATGATCACTCAAATGTGGTGATCAAACTCTTATAATGGTGACAGAGATATGTATGGGCATTTAACAATTTAACAATAAACTTTACTATCCAAAATGAGTCTGACATCAGTGCACTGAAACAGTAAAGTTGGAAGTTTACTTTTTCACTCACTCGCCAATTTGGCTACTAATTGTAAGTTAACCGCCATTCTAATTTCTGACTAGCCAAAAAAATAAACACAAATAAATTTTGGAAAAAAAGGCCGGAGGTAGCCCAACAGCTAAGGCTGTCCACACTGGGATGTCGACAAAGTGCCCATTGCAAATCATTTGTATTTTGTCAAACATTAGGCCTCACGTCATAAATATAGTGCATCAGTATCGGTCGGGGATTTGTCGTGCTGTGCTGTGCCACATCCAGTGTAGGCCGCATCACAGATTATAATGGGTTCTATGGTATTTTGTCGCATCTGGTATAGACGCGGTGCGAGTCTTCAGGCATTTTTTTTCTTTTCGTTTTTGCTTCAATGCAAAGGAAACCAGTGTGCCCGCCACACCATTATTTGTTGCGTTGTGATGGGTACAGGGCTGGACTGGGGTTAAAAGTTTGTCCCTGGACAAATCCAGCCTACCCGGCCCTCAAGGTCCCCTGTGAATGTTTCGCTGTGTTATAGGGCCTTCAATTGGAGTTAGTAAATAAATAAATAAATGAGGACAAAAACAAATAATGATATATTACTGAATTCACAGCAAATGCAACAAACTAATAGCCTACTGCATTTTTGTCACATAGAAAAGTTTTAAATTCCAGTTGCGCAGATGGGTCACGTTGTAACACTGCGTTACAATGTGTTATTCTAATATATTAGCGATGTAATTTACACTATTTATTTTAATTAATTTTAATGAGAAACAACGAGAAACAGATTAATAAAGACTGACAGTCAATGTTTAAAGTTTAGAAATTATTATTTCAAGACATATAAAGCATTTTTGCTCGTTTATGTGGGGCGTCCCAAGCATGGTTGCAATGTGTTCATTGTCAAACCCCCAAAAAAGATTATTTTATTTGAAAAAAAATAAATAAAATGTTATTAACAAAATATTTTAGTTTGTCTTTTATATTTTTTTCATTCGATCAGATAAGATTTTAATCTGTCATATGGTCAAGTTACAACGTGCTCCTCAGGTGTTACAATGTGTTCCACCTACGGGGCATTTTGTCACATTTCACTTCCATTTTTTTGAGGGTAAATAAAGAAAAACGTATACACTGTAATTATGAAACAAGCGACATATTTCTACTAGACACGTGTGAAATTACTGTGGATAAAAAAAAAAATACTCTGAACCCCATGTGGATTTACAAAAACTGAGAAAGTCAAAAAGTGTTACATTGTGCCCCTCTCTCCCCTACCTCTGTAAATAAATACAAAATAAATTAACGTGCTTGCGCACTTTAATCCTTGTGAATGTAACGTGTACATCCCCTTTGGAAACGTCTGCGGTCAAGCCAGCCGCCAAGTCGAAAAGCACGGTCAATCTAGCCGCCACGTTATTTTGAGGGTCGCGCATAAACTGCCTATTACGGTAAAATCGTCAGAGAACTGATCTGAATGCAGTGCTCCTCATCCAGCGAACGCGATCCCCCCCCCCCCTGCTGTTTTGTCTCTACATTCAAAAAGCTATAAAAATAAAAGTTCTTGATTGCACAGACCAGTTCCACCTCAGATTGAGAGTACACCTTCCCACGATGTCAGATGCGTCGTTTCAGGACTGTCTGATGTGGAATTACAAAATAAGAGCCCCCACAACTTCCGTATATATGCTGTTTTGTCTACATTCAAAAAGCTATAAAGATAAAAGTTCTAGATTGCACAGACCAGTCCCCCCTCAGATTGAGAATATACCTTCCCACAGTGTCAGCTGGACCTTTTCAGGACTGTCTGATGTGGAATTACAAAATTAGAGCCCCCACAACTTCCATATATATGCCGTTTTGTCTACATTCAAAAAGCTATAAAAATAAAATTCCTACATAGCACAGACCAGTTTCACCTCAGATTGAGAGTACACCTTCCCACGATGTCAGCTGCACAAGAAAAAAAAGGAAAGGGATTAAGGGGGGGGGAAGAAAAAAAAAAAGGGCCAAAAAAAAAACGGGGGGGGGGTCGTTTCAGGACTGGCTGATGTGGAATTACAAAATAAGAGCCCCCACAACTTCCATATATATGCAGTTTTGTCTACATTCAAAAAGCTATAAAAATAAAAGTTCTTGATTGCACAGACCAGTTCCACCTCAGATTGAGTGTACACCTTCCCACGATGTAAGCTGCATCGTTTCAGGACTGTCTGATGTGGATTTACAAAATAAGAGCCCCCACAACTTTCATATATTTGCTGTTTTGTCTACTTTCAAAAAGCAGTAAAAATAAAAGTTCTAGATTGCACAGACCAGTTCCACCTCAGATTGAGAGTACACATTCCCACAATGTCAGCTGCATCGTTTCAGGACTGGCTGATGTGGAATTACAAAATAAGAGCCCCCACAACTTCCATATATATGCCGTTTTGTCTACATTCAAAATGCTATTAAAATAAAAGTTCTAGATTGCACAGACCAGTTTCACCTCAGATTGAGAGTACACCTTCCCACGATGTCAGCTGCTTCGTTTCAGGACTGTCTGATGTGGAATTACAAAATAAGAGCTCCCACAACTTCCATATATATGCTGTTTTGTTTCTAATTTCAAAAAGCTATAAAAATAAAAGTTCTAGATTGCACAGACCAGTTCCACCTCAGATTGAGAGTACACCTTCCCACAGTGTCAGCTGCGTTGTTTCAGGACTGTCTGATGTGGAATTTCAAAATAAGAGCCCCCACAACTTCCGTATATATGCTGTTTTGTCTACATTCAAAAAGATATAAAAAATAAAAGTTCTAGATTGCACAGACCAATTCCACCTCAGATTGAGAGTACACCTCCCCACAATGTCAGCTGCTTCGTTTCAGGACTGTCGGAAGAAAAAAAAAATTGGAATGTCGCTATAAGAGACCCCCAATTTCCATTATATACCGTTTATAATAATCTACATTCAAAAAGCTATAAAAATAAAAGTTCTAGATTGCACAGACCAGTTCCCCCTCAGATTGAGAGTACACCTTCCCACGATGTCAGCTGCTTCGTTTCAGGACTGTCTGATGTGGAATTTCAAAATAAGAGCCCCCACAACTTCCGTATATATGCTGTTTTGTCTACATTCAAAAAGCTATAAAGATAAAAGTTCTAGATTGCACAGACCAATTCCACCTCAGATTGAGAGTACACTTTCCCACGATGTCAGCTGCATCGTTTCAGGACTGTCTGATGTGGAATTATAAAATAACAAAAAACAACGAAAAGAAGAGCACCCACAACTTCCATATATATGCCGTTTTGTCTACATTCAAAAAGCTATAAAAATAAAAGTTCTTGATTGCACAGACCAGTTCCACCTCAGATTGAGAGTACACATTCCCACGATGTCAGCTGCGTCGTTTCAGGACTGTCTGATGTGGAATTACAAAATAAGAGCCCCCACAACTTCCATATATATGCTGTTTTGTCTACATTCAAAAAGCTATAAAGATAAAAGTTCTAGATTGCACAGACCAATTCCACCTCAGATTGAGAGTACACTTTCCCACGATGTCAGCTGCATCGTTTCAGGACTGGCTGATGTGGAATTACAAAATAAGAGCCCCCACAACTTCCGTATATATGCTGTTTTGTCTACATTCAAAAAGATATAAAAATAAAAGTTCTAGATTGCACAGACCAGTTCCACCTCAGATTGAGAGTACACCTTCCCACGATGTCAGCTGCGTCGTTTCAGGACTGTCTGATGTGGAATTACAAAATAAGAGCCCCCACAACTTCCATATATATGCTGTTTTGTCTCTAATTTCAAATAGCTATAAAAATAAAAGTTCTAGATTGCACAGAACAGTTCCACCTCAGATTGAGAGTACACCTTCCCACAGTGTTAGCTGCGTCGTTTCAGGACTGTCTGATGTAGAATTACAAAATAAGAGCCCCCACAACTTTCATATATATGTTGTTTTGTGTCTACTTTCAAAAAGCTATAAAAATAAAAGTTCTAGATTGCACAGACCAGTTCCACCTCAGATTGAGAGTACACCTTGCCACAGTTTCAGCAGCGTCGTTTCAGGACTGTCTGATGTGGAATTATAAAATAAGTGCCACAACGTTTACAGTCCTTTTCCCACTCAGATTGATAGTACATTTTGTCAAAATGTCACACATTCCATGTCACACAGATACCCTGTGTGCGTATTCCAAACGAAGAAGAAAACATTCTGTGAATGCTTCCGATTTCAAATGGATTTTCCTTGATAAAGTAATGTACCGTTTGTTTCTGGTTCAACACAGAATGCCAAGGCAGAAGAGATCACAGAAAGTTGCACATGATGCAAACATCGTTCGTGATCCGGAAGTGGGGTAAAGTTTAGTTGCCACGCAGAGGGGAAAAACGGCCAAAGGGCCGTCCATTGCGATACATTTTGTTTCTGAGGACGATCTCGGGGAGCATTTTTTGGACAGGATATATTTGTGGGGGCATTACTTAACTTGTTCTATATTTTATTGTCATTTGATTTAGATTTTTAAAAATCTGTGTTTTTGTTCTGTCACTGTCATTCTGTTGCACTGTGGAAGCTTCTGTCTCGAAAACAAATTCCTTGTATGTGTAAACATACCTGGCAATAAAGCTCATTCATTCATTAATTTGTGCAATACAAATGTCATTAAGATATGTAACTTCTAGATGTAAATACAGTTATATCTTTTGCATCACATAATGTAATACTGCTGTTATCGCTGATGGTTAAGAAGTGTGTGTCTGTCACTGCTCATCAATGTTTCTTCACATTCAGTTCATGTGCCCATTGGAAGCTTTCTTCTCTCTTCTCTCTGACCTGTACTCCCAAAACATCAAGTATGTTAAACATATATTTGCAACCTTGACCATGCCTCATAACTGTGAAGCCACAAATATGTGCTGTGTACAGATCTCTGGTGCTGTCCATGGTGCTTAAGTAACCAGTGGTTTTGTCAGCTCACCTTTGTGATTCTGTTTTCTGTGTTTGTGGCTGTGGCTGTCATTTTTATGTAGGGTAATAAAGTAGGCCTGTAAATGACATAACGTAGAGCCTAAGCGTATTGAGAATACAGAATACAGTTTAGTTTTTTTTATATACCATTACTCAACACTAGTCAACAAATACCCTAACATTCTGATGATTTAAAATTAAATAATAATAACAATAATAAATAAACACATACCATTTTTGGTTTTCTGAAGCAGTTTCTGAACCATTTGTTGGTATTAACATTGGTTTCCAATATGCCTCCACCTTGTAATTCCAATTAGTCTAGTATACACACCACAATACTACAGTATTGTACACAACAGATATACCACACACACACCACATAAGCTAAATGTTTGTGTGGTGGTGGGGGATTATATTATGTATATTCCATAATCAACAAATAGATAAAATCAATCTGGGTAGATATAGATATAAACATAACATATTTTGTGCTTACAACCAAGACTAATGGTGGAGATTTTAAAGAACATGTGCCCATAAGCGGTTGTTTTCTTGGAGCCACGTTGGTCGAGCGGTGGGACCAGAAGAAGGTTTTTTGTGGTCAGCAATCGCTATAAGGGAACAGCTAATAAGGCACTCACACTTAATGTGTGTAAAATAAAAATAAGTCCTAGTTCTATTACGCCGGTGGTGTGGTCAGAAAATGTGAGGACGCAAAACCCCAATCATTAGTGAATAGTTTATGTTGAGCTGATAAAGTGTATAAATCAGATAAGAGGCCAACAGTTTCCCACCATGCGCAAAATTGTAACATTAAAAAGTTCCTGTCAGGCACTTGTGAGACCTAAACAGCCATCCATCATCAGGGCATCAACGCCCACTACAGTACGATTAAAATTTCACGACAATATTGCTGCATCAGGGTAAACACCTAAAAATCGTAGGTTTGCACGAGGACTGGGAGGATGTCGAAGAAAGAGCAAGGGTGAGCGCAACTTTTATTACATATTAGAGCCCCTCTGCTTTAAATAACTATATTTTGTTTGGGCATTTAAGCAACATTATTATGTCGACAGTCAAGTGTTTGCTACCCACCATTAGCAAAATGCATGAACAACCAATTAAGTAGCACTATTCAACCATTTATATATATTTATATATACCGTTTTCATGTGAGGTCCGAGTTATGTAATGCAATACTTTATTATTCATTAAATACGTTTTACTAGGCCACTCCTAAGATCAATCAATTGCCGAAACTGAATTATGCTCGTTGACGCTATCGTGTAAAAATAATCACGGTGATGATAACTTTGAAAACGTATTTAATGGTTATGTTTTGAGCACTATATAGGCCTAAAGCAGGAACATGTAAGTTGTCATCGTAATGACTGTCCCTTTGGATTTTTCCCCAGAGTGCGCTCATTCAGGGTGGGGGGTGGGTGTTTGGGGTGAGTAATTTTAGCGTACCTTCCATCCATGAAAATGCAGTTCAATAACTATGTCCAACAACTATGTTTTTAATTGTACGTGCCCTACATAAACCTACACTTCTACACACACTATTTTACAATCTCATGGAAATTGTGGCGAGTTCAGTACTCGTCAAATCACTCCTGAAAACACACCCCTGTCATCAACGTTGATGAGAATATCCCACATAAAGACGCTTTTGGGGACAGGTTTGCAGTGCACTTACCATTCCAACACTAAAAAAATCGCTAGAGACTCTAGAGCATTTTCGTAGGTGAGCACTTCTTGGTTCCCTAACAGCCTTTCAAAACCAGACTCCTACCCCAAACCAATAGGTAGGAACTAACAATTAAAATAACGATTATATACACACACACACACACACAGTTTTATGTGTAAATATGTATGTTCATATAAATTTCTCTTGTTGATGACAGTGATAGTTGTTATATTGTGTTTTACACCATCTGCTAAGGTTAAAAAATTTATCAAAGTTACATGCAGTCTTATGTATTTACTAATGAAATTATATAATTTTAGATTCATAGACATAGTCACAGCTTGACCTATATGTCCTTTTTGTTAATTTCCTAAATTTTAACTGTTTGAGATTAACTTGAAGCTTCATGGTTATATACTTTGTAAAAGCACCAGCCAGAATCGTTCCCATCTCCAGTCCCATCCGAAGACAGTGGAAGTGCAGCAGGAGATGAAAGACGCAAGTCTTCTGAACCAGTTAGTCAACTTTTTTGGTACTGACATCTGTTTCATGTACGACTTCCTACCTTGTAATACCAGCATTTTCTGTCTTTCTGTAAAAGCACCAGCCAGAATGGTCCCCATTTCCAGTGCCATCCGAAGACAGTGGAAGTGCTGCAGGAGATGAAAGACGCAAGTCTTCTGAACCAGTTAGTCAACTTTTTGGTACTGACATCTGTTTCATGTACGACTTCCTACCTTGTAATGCCAGCATTTTCTGTCTTTCTATAAAAGCACCAGCCAGAATCGTCCCCATCTCCAGTGACATCCGAGGACAGTGGAAGTGCTGCAGGAGATGAAACACGCAAGTCTTCTGAACCAGTTAGTCAACCTTTTTGGTACTGACATCTGTTTCATGTACGACTTCCTACCTTGTAATGCCAGCATTTTCTGTCTTTCTGTAAAAGCACCAGCCAGAATCGTCCCCATCTCCAGTGCCATCCGAGGACAGTGGAAGTGCTGCAGGAGATGAAAGACGCAAGTCTTCTGAACCAGTTAGTCAACTTTTTGGTACTGACATCTGTTTCATGTACGACTTCCTACCTTGTAATACCAGCATTTTCTGTCTTTCTGTAAAAGCACCAGCCAGAATGGTCCCCATTTCCAGTGCCATCCGAGGACAGTGGAAGTGCTGAAGGAGATGAAAGACGCAAGTCTTCTGAACCAGTTAGTCAACCTTTTTGGTACTGACATCTGTTTCATGTACGACTTCCTACCTTGTAATGCCAGCATTTTCTGTCTTTCTGTAAAAGCACCAGCCAGAATGGTCCCCATTTCCAGTGCCATCCGAGGACAGTGGAAGTGCTGCAGGAGATGAAAGACGCAAGTCTTCTGAACCAGTTAGTCAACTTTTTTGGTACTGACATCTGTTTCATGTACGACTTCCTACCTTGTAATGACAGCATTTTCTGTCTTTCTGTAAAAGCACCAGCCAGAATCGTCCCCATCTCCAGTGACATCCGAGGACAGTGGAAGTGCTGCAGGAGATCAAAGACGTGAGTCTCCAGACCAAGTTAGTTATCACTGTTTGTGGTTTGTTTAAAACAGTTCAGGGTATGTGAGGCCACTAGGCCTGTCTGGTAATTGAAAGGCTCTAACCCAAATAACTTTGATATTCAGGAGTTTTTTGAGAGAGAGTTTTTCACAGTGTCCTTGAGAAAGACAAGAGTCCACTTGAGGGTTATAATCATTATGGTTTCACATAATAATATAGGTGCAGTCTGTGTCACAGGGTCTGGCGTCTGGTGTTTCTCCCTCTCACCACCAGAGGTCGCCATCTCCCATTCCTCCCGGACTCTTTCTCCGTCACCTTGACTCCACACACCTTTGCACACACTCACTCACACACAGCTGTTGCCCATCCTGAGCTCCGTCACATTGACTCCACACACCTGTGCACACACTCTCTCTCACACAGCTGTGGCCCGTCACGAGGACTATTTAGGTGCCTTCCCCACGCCACTCGGGGCGGATGATTAATGTTTGGTTGAGTTGTGTCACGAGTATACTGTTTGTTTGTAGTCACGAGGGTTACGAGTGTTTCTAGTGTCTGTTCCGGGACTGATGCAAGCCAGTGGTTGGCCGCATTGCATCAGTGCCCATTTGCGTGTTCTAGCCTGTTTCAGAGTCTTAGCTCTGTTTGTGTTTTCTGTTTTTTACCTTTGTTTTCCCCTGCGGCTGAATAAACCTGCATTTGGACCCAAACCCATTGTTTACACGGTGTGCTTTCCTGACCGCGGGGGGGTGAGCCGTGACAGTCTGTGATTTCTGGCAAAAACGTTGTTAAGACACTATTCAATATTTAAATCAAAACCAACAAAACATCCTCGGTCCTCCCTTCAGTAATTGCTCCACCTTCAAACGAACATGTAGTAGCCTGTGTAAGGCATTGTGGATGTAACTCAAGCGGGGTTTGGGTGCACGAGCTGAAGTGAAGGGGCAATATAATGCTTTGGAAAAAAATAAAGCAAAACATGACAAGACAAAGGGTGATTCGAAAGTGAACAACAAAAGTACTGCGACCCGCAGCGGATTTACGTTACATAGTTTTGTATAGAATATAGATTGGAATCATAAATTGTACCCCAAATACAAATTAATAAAGTAGAAATTTGTTATTGAAATTTAGCGCATGCATGTAAAAAATGCACATGGACAAGTGAACAGTCCAAATGTGACCCCCAAATAAGCAGCACCAAATCAAGCAACAGACAAATAATTCAGTTGTTATAGTACAGATTCAACTTTCACACCTAACACGTAAGTAGTTTAGTGTAGATGATAGTTTTTAAAAACAAATTGTTCTTCATTGCAAACCATTAACATTGTACTTTTTCATTAGAGCTCCATGATCAGTGAATCAGATGAAGACGGGTTTGTCAAAATCTGTGTGCCTAAGAACCCCTCCTTCTTTTTCATTGACAAGAGTGAGTGGGATAACCTGAAAAAAAAGAGGAAAAAAAGAGGCTTTGCAGGACTTCAATGGACCAAAGTAATTTCAAAAGGGCTGAGGACAATACACCCGTACTGTTCATTTGCTTTTAAAAGGCACAGACTGAAGGGATTGGGTTTGAAACAAGCCAGCTCAGAATTCTCATGTCTTGCCTACTGCCGATTCGAAGATTGTCCAGTCACCGTTACAGTGACTGTGGATAGTGACAAGGACCTTAAAGCAACAGTAGAATTTCAGGGAGAACAGTGCATACATAATCGCACTGAACTGAAAAGAAGACCTGTAAGAGCAATTGACAGAAAAACATTAGGGAAGGAATTACAAAAACAGCTCCCACGAGCAATGTTTCTCGAGAACATAGCCAAAATACCTGAGGATGTAATGGAGTCTGGCTGTAGGGATGTTGCTCCGAGTCCCAATGTCTTGAAAAACATTTCATGGGAAGCCCGTAAGTCAAGCCGCCAACACAATAATGAAATAATCAGCCTTCAAATAATGCTGCAAAAGAGAACAAACAGTCCTGATGAGGTACTCCAGAAAGTGATGCTACACCCAAAAGGGGTCCTCCTTTGGTCACAAAGGAGTATACACATATATCAGCAACGATGCCAGGAGGACATAATTTATCTAGATGCGACTGGAAGCATAATGCGGAAAGAGACGGGGTCACCTCCGTTCTATGTGTATGAGTTGGTGGTTAGAAACCCACACAAAACCTCATCTCCATTACCTGTTGCCACGTACCTTACTTGCGACCACACCACAGCTTCAGTTATATATTTTCTTGAGGCATTTCTAACAGATGTGGCTAGGTGGTTTGGAAGGAAGGGTATGCGGTCACCTGTCATGGTCATTTGTGATGGGTCAGTTGTGTTAATGCAGGCTATATGCCTGGCATTTGCCAGAAAAAACCTGACTGACACAATAAACCACTATTACAACATTGCAATTGGAAAAGGGAAACAGGAAGATTTTGATGTGCCGATTCTGCATAGATGCCTCAGCCATGTGATGAAGAACGCAAAGGAAATGTGCAGAAAGTAGTAAGCAGAATTTATTATTACTGCAAAATCCTTGTAACATACATTAAAAAATATATTGTTTATGACATTTGTCTTTTACTGACAGTTGCTAAGTTCCGAACTTCATAACAATTTTATGTGATGAATTAAGTTTTATTAATGTGCAAAAACAAAACAGCAACATCTCTTTTACTCATACCAAAAAATAATAACAGAGATGTCTATTAAGCACATCAGTCTACTGCTTTTAGACAAGTGTAAACTGTAATTTTCAAAACACAAACATTTTAAAAGACTCTTAACATTGTGCCATCAGGATTCCACTCCATCAGTTCTGCCTGCGAAATGTATAGAATGATGATGATGCATTAAGTACATTTCTAATATAGCAGCAAGTCTTAAATGCAGAGCATAATGGGTTTTTAGTAAACACAAGTTAAGTAATATCCATTATTGCTGTCATGTTAGTCTTAAAAAATTAACTAGCAGTACATAATTTCAAATTTTAATTCAATTATGATATTACTTTCCACAGTGCAACAAACCACTACCACCTGGCAATGCATGTCTTTGGTGCCCTCACAACTGCAAGCACTTTAAAATAACTGGATGACATGGTTCAAATTGCTAACAGTTGTCTTCCCTCCAGTCCAGCCTGTGGTGCAGTGTGTGAAAGCCGCTGGTGTGTCAAGAACCTGCAATCGTAGCTGTCAGAAAAAGGTGGACTGGGTCCTTGGATAGACACCGATTCCAGAGTGATGAGAGGACTTTAAGTAAGCATGTCAGATCTAGTCATCTACCAGTCTGAGGGGTCTATCTATACATCTATCTATCTATCTATCTATCATCTACTATCTATCTATCTATCTATCTACTATCTATCTATCTTCTATCTACTGATACTGAAAGTGCATTCTTCCCAAGGACATGTCATTGTCAAAATTGGTCAAGTTAAACTTTATTATTTTATTTTATTTATTTTTGGTTATTCTACTAAGGAGGACATACTGGTAACCACAAATACCATGGGGGGTGGGGTGGGGTCGTCGGTCTTTAAATTGTGCATAAGTCCTACACTTTAGTGTATTATGCCGTTGGTTTGGAAATTTCTCACATCATTCTTAATATTGCAAACCAGTAAGTGCATATCTCATAAATATTTGTACAAACAGCATTACACAATGGATTACTTGCAAAAGTCTGTACTTTGCTAAAAAATCCATAGTTAATCTCTCAAAAGTAAGTATTTATGTCAATGAATATATCAGTGCCATCAGAATGAAAAGTCCATGTGTAATTGTTCACAAACAAGACAGTCAAAATGTTTAAGTCATGTTGTCAGTCTGTCAGTGCATGGTTTCAGTATGTCCAGATGTAAACTATGGTTTGGGTTACATTGAAAATGCACAAGGCTGAATTTCTTATGTATGGAATATATAAATTTCAACAGCACAAATGTACACATTACTGTATGTGGGATATTGATTACAAGAGAATGGACAGTATTCACACTTTTACTGTACTGTACTTGTGGTCTGACCAAAAAATTACATTACAATGTCTTTGGGATAGAAAATTAAAAGACTGAGGTAAACATAGAAAAAAATCCTTGTGCATGCATAACTGTGCATGCAACATCATACAGTGCAATATAAACAAACAATATTTTGCTGTACCCTCTGTCTTGCCTCGGCTACTTTGAGGCTCTAATTTCATCTGAAATGTGTCTATGTCTCTGGCATCTTCTTCCTCTTCCTCTTCCTCTATTTTGCCTCCCTACCCTTCTATCACGCATTATTATTATTATTCCTTGCTCTTGACCATGTTTGTTTACTGGTTGTTCATCCATTTTTAAAATTTTTAATTTTTATTGAGAACCAGTATAATATTTTTGGATCAGCATTACAAAAACAATTGATGATGTAGGAAACAGCAGACAGTTGTGCACAATCAATTGAATGGTTGTACAAAAGTATTCACAATTTGTTAAAAGCAGTGATAGATTGCTTTTATGATGTGCACAAGATACTACATGATGTGGAGGTTGAACAAGTAGTTTTGGGAATTTCATTTCTGATCTGAGAAATGCTCCAAAGCAACTGAGAAAAACTGTAAACAAACCTCTAATAACACATTATTGCATTATTTTTAGGACATTACAGGAAGCAACAGATTTGCAAAACGTTGCAATTCAATTATTTCAAATGCCCCGCTGGACAAGCATGGAGAGCTCAATGTGTACCATTGCAAAGGGCTTATCGATCACCTCAAGAAATACATTCTACCATTTGCTGGATTATGGACCGGGATAATGCTAGGTTTGTCATAACTATGCCACATTTCCCTTTTTGGACTGAAATATCAGACTGTGTGTTTTCTGGCAATTTGACAAAATGTTTCATTTTCTTTAAATACAAAGGTGACCTTGGACGACATGGGACAGGACCACAATATGAGCAGTGCTCCAGGAGATACAATGCCCTGAGAAAGCTTACAAGACAAGTAATTATATAGTTTGTACCATAACAGTAAATTGTATCAGAACTCTTATTTTGTTGTATTGCTAAATTATGTCAGGAATTCACCTGTCTTTGTATCCTTTGTCAGAACTTTACACAGGATAATAAAACTCAAGGAATAATGGAAAAGAGCCAGTGGGACTTAAAACATATTCGTTTTACTTCTGGCCGGCTCACCAGGCTTGATGACTTTGTTGCCCAGTATCAGATTAGCCACACTGCACTCCTGAAGGAGTATGAGGACTCCAAAAGAGTTTTCCGAAGGAAGGTTCGAATATTTTAAGAAACGTGTCATTGAAGATGTGATGGGTATTAGTTTTTTTAAGGAAAAGACTATATTAGGAGAATTACATGTAGTTTCTTATTCCATTCTATGCTTTGATATGTAAACCAGATCTACAATTCCCTTACTTTATGTAGACTTACCGAGTAGAACAAGAAAGATGGAAAGAAAAGCAACAGAAAAAACGGGGAAGATATGTCACACCAATCCGCAAGCCTTTCCTTTTCAAGACATCAAACAAGAAGGTATAGTGTCAATGTAATGCTGTCATGCGTTCTACAGAAGTAAATTAAATTCATAATCTTCACATAACATAACGGTCCTAATTGTTATGCACCCATGGAAATTTCAGCCAGTCCAAAAATATTTACTACTCTAACATATGTAACACCAAAATCCCTTAAATATAAGTATAATTACAACTGAATCATCTGTAAACAACTGGTCTCTTGAAAAAAATGAGGAATGATGTATTGCAAAAAATAAACAAAATTGGTTTAAAAGACAAACGGAAGCACTGTTTCATGAGGCTCCTTAAAAATCTGATCTGTTTTTAAACTGTTGATAGTCCTCAGTGTCTGAGTGTCCCGTTGCAAAACAAAGCTCGCCACCACAGCCAAGGTCATCCCTGGAGGGGGACCATGAAGACATTGTGGATGAAAAGGCTGTACATGGGGAGATCTCAAACAAATCTAAGGCAACAGTAAAGACAACAGCAACCCCACAGCATCAAGTAAGAATGCTTTCTTTTATCAAATGTTCAAACTCATAGTAGTACCTTTTAAAGGTTCTAGTTTGTTTGAACAGTAGAAAGAATAAATACAGTAGTTAAAATAAAAAATCTAATTGAAACACATTACATTTCTGTTTAACTATCTGTCATGTTTGGTTGAAATTTTTAGCTCACCTCTTTGTGGAAAAGGAGAGACACTGAGGTTGTGGTTTCTGTGATCCCTACACAAACCAAAGGAACATCAATGGTCATTCGTCACAGTGAGCTGCGTACACTTCAGCCACACCAGTGGCTAACTGGCGAGGTACAGCATACATTTCTTTCTCGTTAAAATGTAGTTATATAAGCTTAAGTTACTTTTCAGAACTATAAACCTTTAGTTAAAAATGATAAACATATGCATATACTATACAATAAAGGTCCATCTTTAATACATAACTGTACAGAATGTAGTGCAGGAATAATGAGTAGATCTATATTAACACTCCAGCTACCACAATTAACTTATATGGAAACAACAAATATGAAAGTAAAATTCCATGTAGGACTGCTTATTAGGTAACCAAAAATTACAGAATGAGATTAGACTCATTAAGAACTACAAATTAACAATGACAAATAATAAAGAACTACTAAATAATTGCATAATCGTCACAACAATAATATGTCTGAGATGTGAGCAGTTGTCTTTTTAACTCTTTACTTGGTCATAAAATGCATTGGTAAATAATCAGATGTTACCTAGTAACTTTTAAGGAACTGCTACAATAGACTTTTATGGAACCATTACTTTGTCAGTTGAAGAAACAATATGTTTACACTGCGAGTAGTTCCCAGGGCGCGACACTGTGAGTCCTACCTAACTCACTACATTAAGCAGCAATGCTTTTCTGTGGCCTAACATTGACATTAAAAATATAATCAGCTTAGAGTCGCGCAATGTTAATGTTTTGTGTCTCTTAAGTACTGTTGTCAATTTGAATCGCAGTCTATCAATTATTGACATTACCCTAACAAGGAACCTTACTTTAAATCCTAAATGGAGGTGCAGCAGTTCTGGTTATTAATCTTGTTTTCTTAGTAGTTCTCATAGTGTAATTGGAAGACGATTCATGTGTGTGATGGAGATATAAACGTTTTGTAAAGACAAACGTTAACTTGGTGCTTGAGAAAGGCCTAAGCAGTGTACTTAAGTAGTCGATAAAGCGTGACGTTGTGAAGTCCTGTCAAAGTCTGCGCCTGTCGGTGACTCAGCTTGCCTTGATGGTTTGAGGGCCCTAAAGGCAATATACAAAGCGGACGATAACAGAGAGACAGACAGACAGCACAGATAGATAGAACATTAGACATAGATAGATTTCTCAAGCCAACTTAATAATAAAAACCTTAAATAGAATAGCAGTAAGTTGGTTTTCTCAAGCCAATGTAATTACTGATTTGTCCTATATTACTTCCTGTACAGTTAACTAAGATGGACCATTTGTGTTGCCATAAACATATGTAACCCTGGACCACAAAACCAAGTCGCTGGGGTATATTTTTAGCAAAAGCCAAAAAAAAAACATTGTATAGGTCAAAATTATAGATTTTTCTTTTATGACCAAAATCATTAGGATATTAAGTAAAGGTTATGTTCCATGAAGATATTTTGTAATTTTCCTACCATAATATATCAAAACTTAATTTTTGAGTAATAATATGCTTTGCTAAGAACTTTATTTGGACAACTTTAAAGGCGATTTTCTCAGTATTTTGAGTTTTTTGCACCCTCAGATTCCAGATTTTCAAATAGTTGTATCTCAGCCAAATATTGTCCTATCCTAACTAGCTTATTTATTAAGCTTTCAGATTATGTATAAATCTCATTTTCGAAAAATGTACCCTTATGACTGCTTTTGTGGTCCATGGTCACATATATGGTTAAATACGTCTTTGGTTCTGTATAGCCTATGTGTTTCCTGAGGTTATGACATTGCAATATTGAAATGGTTAAATTGAAACACAATGATTCATTTTGAGATAAAAGTACAAATTGTTGCAATCTTGCTGATGTTACATGGAAACTTTATATTGCAAATAATAATAAGAAAATATATATTCTTGATAGAACAATAATGTGATCAAGGGTTTCTAAATGTTGTACTCTTAATGTATAACACAAATTTTGTAAAAATACGCAATTGTTTTCCATAGATAATTGAAGCCCAGTTTCATATTGCTGCCAATGAGCTAGAGATGGGGAATTCCATTTACATTCTTGATCACTACACAGCAGGTGTGATTTTGTTTGGGGAAAGACCTCAGCTTGCCCGGCAAAGTTTGTCAAAGGTAGTTACAGTGGATGGACTATAGTATGGATATGCAATTTTGTGTGTATGTGTTTCCATAGACCAATATTATATATCTTAAGTATATAAGAAAAAATCAGTTTGCAAAACTACATACAGAATTATGGTTCACTTCATAATACTTTTAAAAGGTAAATGTACTTAATAATGGTTTGCAAAGCTGATATAATCGTGTTCTTTGATAGATTAACTTTGACAATTACCAGGGAATTGTTTCTTTTGTGAACACTGACAATGTCCATTGGAAGTTTCTGGTGAGTAGGTGAATAACTTCACTATGTCATTACCAAGTCTGGATCTACTCAGTATTAGTAGCAGTTGTTTCACCTTATCATTTTCAGTGCATAAATGCGGTCAAGCACACGGTGTACCTGGTAGATCCTTCAAAAAGTTCTACAGAGGAAGATGACTCAATTCATGCTGCCAAAAAATTCAGGTATTCTTTGTGTAACTCATTCTCACATCCTTAAGCCACATTCTATGGCTACGTGCATGTAGTTGCACAGAAATTTCTATATTTACTTACCTCCCCACTAACAAAGGGCCCACCTCACTCCATTTCAGCAGATTTTTGTTTTTAAAGGGGTCATATGATGCTATTTTAAAGGTCATTATTTTGTGTATTTAGTGTAACAGAATATGTTGACATGCTTAATGTTCAAAAAACACATTATTTTTCGAATACTGTCCATATTGGTAAAAAAGGTCCTCTATGCCCCGCCTCTCTCAATCGCGTCGTTTTCAACAAAGCCCCCTCCTTTTGACAAGCGCAGTCTGCTCTGATTGGCCAGCTATCCAGTGCTTTGTGATTGGCCGAACACCACAAGCACGCGTCTCGGAAATGTAACACACCCTCCTCATACCACTAATCGAGGGCAGAGCGAGAGCTTCAAGCTTTCAACAAGTATAATATCAATGACTGTTACTATTTTCGTTACGTTTATTATTACCATCATTTCAACGTCCTCTGACAGGTGCAATAGAGTCGCTGTGACCGACACAGTGATGATGCAGTTACCACAAGCTGCTGCGATGCTTATTGATAGTCTCCGTGCTATTGATTTCTGACCAGGCATGTCACTCTCCTCTCCTGAGAAGTTGACCTCATTCCCCTCAGCACACACGACACGTGTACTCCATGTCGCTGCCGCAAATACCCCCCGCATTTGAACAGTCAATAGCAAATACTTAAACTAATAACAAACATAATTACAGTAGCTGATTCAGAAGCGCCAAATTGTCATAGCAAAAGTCAGAATTGAGACAACTTTTTTTTTTTGTGAAACATATCTTTGTGCACATCAGCCTTTGTTACTCTTCTAGGTTAAAAAACAAACTGTCGTTCCGTGAACACGCTGTTGTTACAAATTTCGACCATCTGGGTTGTGCTGTTCGGTTTGTCAATCATCTTAACCAATGATTCCGACTCTGCATCTACTCCGAGGCCAAATAACGTGCTTTGCTTTCGCACTGAAGCACAGGCTCTCCCCGACCTGGCTGCATTCCCAACTCACTACTGAGCTTGCTGTCCTGAAACCCCCCCCGTCTTCTTTCTTTCCTCCGGTGCACATCTTGTGCGGCATAGCCCTATATTTCACAAACACATAATTAACGTAAGCTGTGGGGCTAGTGTTAGAACGCGCATTTTAAGTCACCTCGCGTGGCTGACTCTTAACTTTTCTAAAGAATATCTCTTTGGATTTGAGAAATGTAGTCTTTGCAACTTTACAGCTCTTCATTATGCACTAAGAGCTTGTAACACTCAAAAGAGAAAGGAAAAACTTTAAATTGCAATCATTTTGACCCCTTTACTGACGTTATCTACTGTGATTCCATTTAAAGGTTTTTGCTTTGGTGTCTTAACTGTCACGGCATAGAAGGTGTACAAGCGTTGACATGGTGGGAACACTACTCATCATCTTGAGAAACCTTTATTTTCCTTAAAACATTACACAAGTACTCAGACAACACAAATGAATGTTAGCATCTACTCCAACAATACATCCCAATAGAGCGTTTGTAGCTACTATTATAATATTATCATAATATACAGAATCTATACACCAATATAACTAGCCTTATAACTGAACATTATAGGAATAACCAAGCCCAACAAGGTGAAAAAACAACTTAAGACCCCTAGGGGGCCGTACGACCGGACTGGACGTACTCCACAACAGACAGACAGATAGATAGATAGATTTCTCAAGCCAACTTAATAATAAACACCTTAAATAGAACAGCAGTGAGTTGGTTTTCTCAAGCCAATGTAATTACTGATTTGTCCTAGCGTGTGACTTTCGCTGGTGCAGCCGTGTGATAACTAAAATGGACCATTTGTGTTGGTCATAAACATATGGTTAAATAGTCTGTGGTTCTTTATAGCCTATGCGTTTCTGTGTGATGCATTTGGATGCATAACCAATGGATAGATTTCTGTTAAAACATACGTTCCTACCGGTGTAACACATCACACAGACTTTCGTAAGTGAGGGTTCCCTCGGAGAGCTAGCATGAGCAGCTTCAGCTCACGTACTGGCATTCAGCTCAACAATAACCGTTTGAACAGGTTATTGTTGTGAAGACAAGACTTGCTTATGATCTTGGGAGTTCTGACATCTATAACATCTAAACATCGACTGTAGTGAAGATGTTCAGTTGCTGGGGATACTAAAGATACATTTTAATAGATTTGCATTCACCACAGGGGTACACCATATTGGGAACCCAATAGGCATGCATACACTGAAGTATTTAAAAGATGTCAGTATGTCATATTGCTATTTTTCCCATATCACAAGTAATTACTGACCAGGAGGCCTAAAGGTTAAATTAATCAAATCACAATTGATGTAAATATTGTTTAGACTTTGTATGACTTTAAAGTAATACAATTATTTACATTGTTTACATTCTGGAAACTAAGAGTAAAAGAAGACTATAATAATTAAGTAATAAGAGTTATACATTTGGAATAGACTAGTAATTTGATTTAAGATTTTATGTACTTTGTTCCTAATTAATAAATATTCAAATTATACATCACACCCAGTGTTCGGCCGAGCTACCGTCAACACACCCCCCCGTAGACGCTCCAGGTGAGTCTCCCAGCCCTCGGAGTGTATGATGACATCATCCAGATAAGCCCCGCGGCTTACCTGGATGATGTCATCATACACTCTGAGGGCTGGGAGATTCACCTGGAGCGTCTACGGGCCCACCAAGCCACATAGGCTTGGTGGGGCCGAAGCAAGATGTCCATCAACCGCTGGAAAGTGGCTGGTGCCTTGGTTACGTCCAAGGGTAGCACCCGGTAATGCCAGTGACCATTGGGAGTGCTAAAGGCTGTCTTCTCCAGGGACTCCGGGGAGAGGGGCACCTGCCAATATCCTTTGGTAAGGTCCAAGGTGCTGATGTAGCGAGCCCTGCCCAGCCGGAGCTCATCCACCCGCGGCATGGGAAAGCCGTCAAAGGCCGAGACTTGGTTGACCTTCCTGAAGTCATTACAGAACCGGAGGGTGTTGTCCGGATTTGGAACCATCACGATGGGGCTGGCCAACGGGCTACGGGAGGGCTCGATGATTACTAGTTGGAGCATCTTCTTGACTTCCTCCCCTATAGCCGGCCGGCGAGCTTCCGGTACCCGGTAGGGCCACTGCCGGACTACGACTCCTGGTGGTGTACGCACCTCGTGCTCGATGACCGTGGTTCTACCCGGGGTCTCACTGAACACATCCCGGAACTGACTGACCAGGGCCTCAAGCTCCGTTTTCTGGGTCGCCGACAGCTGCGGTTCCATGTCCACTACTGGGGGCCCGGTATGGGCTAGCACGGCGAGTTGCTCGGGCCGGGGAACCAACTTCTTGAGCAAGTTAACGTGGTAGACTTGCTCCGTTTGTCGGCGGCCGGGTTGCCGCACACGGTACGTAACCGGTCCCATTCGTAGGGCCCCTGTCCAGGTCACGGCGCGGATAAGCTTGTGCACTGTCAGCATGTCTTGACCATACCGGTCGCTCGGACTCGATTGCCACGGCGGTGAACGCCCGGGCCTGGTCGGGTCTCGTCGTGGGGTCGTAAAGAGCAGCCCGTGTGCCTGGGGAGCATCGCTCGGGTGGGTCACTGGACCTGTCTCCTGGGTAACCTAGAAACGGATGCCCGTCTAATCCTTTTTCCCCTGCCATCTCCCGCACGGGACGAATGCTGCTAAGCGAGGCTACGAAGGGGGGTGGGTTGGTTCTCCCATGCTTCCCGAGCCACGTCTAGAAGGCCTCTGGGCTGTCTCCCAAACAGCAGTTTGAAGGGGGTGAAGCCTGTGGTACTTCCCGGACTCCAAAGAGCACGTACGGGATCATGAGGTCCCAGTCACGCCCATCTTCGGCCACCACCCGCTTCAGCATCTGTTTGAGCGTCTGGTTGAATCGCTCCACCAGGCCATCCGTCTGTGGGTGGTAGACCGACGTCCTCAACTGTCGGACCTTGAGGAGTTGACAGAGGTCCGCCATGACCCGGGACACGAAGGGGGTACCCTGGTCAGTCAGGACTTCCTTTGGGATCCCGACGCAGCTGGCCAGCAGAAACAATTCGCGGGCAATGTTCTTGGCATTGGCCCCGCCCGTCGACACGGGGAATACTACGAATATACGTATATCCTAAACGGATGAGTACGAACTATACTACGTGTGTGGCTACACTGGGTAGCATGTCGATTACTCACTAGTTCGTAGATAAAGTAACCTTGCGACATGTACAAAATTGTAAAACACTGTGGAAACGTTGCTCATCACAGTCTGGTTGAAAAGGTCATCCTGGACGAACAACATTACCCTTGCCGTAAGGTGTACCTTCTGAACTTACATACTGTACTGTCCTGAGTAGGTACCACACTAAAATTTTTGAACTAACTTTGGAACCATTAACAAGTATGTTCTATCCATGGATGACTGGCGAGTATGAAGGATTTTTACACTGATGTGACCGAGTCAGTTAAGGATACTGTCACATGACCTACAGCGTCAGTTTGTGTCGGTTCCACCTGCCCGCCAATTGAAAAAACCTAATGTCTATGTCTATGTCACAGCCCTTCACAACCTCTCCTGTGGCCTAATAGTAAAGTGTCCATCCAATGCGCACTTCAGAATCATGCCAGAAGTAGTAGGTCATCCAGGTATTTTTTGCCTACTGTTTTCTACCAATTCTGACACTACTCTTCTGCCATACTGTTTTTCACATACTATTCACCTTTTTTTTTTTTTCGACTTTTTCTTTTCTAACGAGACTACGCATTTTTAAATGAAGTTGTTCACAGGCGCACTTCTGGTATGGGGGAGTTCCACTCCCAAGGACTGAAGTAAATCCGTTCAAATCATGTAGTTTGTGCTACAAATATCCTATCCGTTCAGTTCCTGACCGAATAAGCTGTGACATTTTCTCTAGTTCTATTAGCCCCACGTGGACACCTATCATAAAGGCACCTGCCGGTGTGTCCTCCTTCCTCGAGAGAAAGCTGCCTTTTTTCTGGGAGTTGTTGCTCAGTTTTTTACGATAATGGGGTGAATATTGTATATTATTCTTATACTTACTGTGCCTGTGTGTGTTTTTCTGTTTGCGCACAGCTTTCCCTGACAAACTAATAAAAAAATCTAAATAGCAGGTCGGGTCGGGAAATGTTGAGACTCTGTCGAGTTCCGATGCCTTTCTCCCCTCCTCTGCAGGCGCAGCACAGCAGTGTAGCACACATTGACCGGCACGTGCGCATCACAAACAGTCAGAGAGCTGCAGAAGTGAAGCCCTCCCTCCCTTTCCAGTTGTGTTTGTCTTGGTGTGGAGGTGAGACTGTGCCTCGAATTTACAACTGATTATCCAAAAGACAATAGGCAAATGTCTAATTTTAATAGTTAATTTGTCTTGCTAACATCCATGACTCATGAGAGAGCTACCATGTAAGTTAGCTAAAGTTTAGTGAACGCAATAGGAAGTTTAGTAAGTCAGACCGCTGTGCATGATTCAGTTTATGAAAATGCATTTATAATGATCACAAAATTCAAGATATGAGGACAGAAAATTTATATATTTATATCATTTCAAATAGTTAATCAGTATCACGTGAAGACTGACAATTTTTCCACCAAAAAGCAGCATGATTACAAATGTGATATTGATTTTATACAGCAGTTCAATAAACAAGAATTTAATATTAAGACACGTTTTAGACATAATATTGACTGTTTTGCTCTATTCGCCAACAATAGATTTTCAATTTTCATCTCTGAGCGGTGTTTCGTTCCTGACTGAATCAACCGTTTAAATGATTCGGTTCAATGGCAATGACTCACTTATTAACAGCGACTTGCTGCCACCTACTGGCAGTTTTAATTTCAAGTTTAAAGTAACTTTTCTTTTTTTTTTTGCATATACAGTATTCACAAAACGTTTTTATGTTTAAAATATCAAGAAACAGTATTATGCATTTGTAACTGCAGCGTTAAATATATTCATGCCTTGCATTACCTTTGTAAATTGCACTCTAATGCACTTCTAGGCGCTTCTCTTGTTTTGTGCTCTGCATGCCCGATTAATTTGTTGTTAAATACTGATTTTCATTGGCCTTGGTAAACGGCCCAATTGACTTAGTATTCTAATTGCTGATTCAGTTTCAGAATTTTACTGAAAAATTATGGCGGCCCACTTTTAGAAAAAATGGCTTTATATCACCGGTTCTAAAATGCCCATAAAGTAAAAGTCCAGTCTAAACTTGATTTGTAAAAAGAATTAACTCCACTATAACTGCTTAGTAGAACATACCGAACCATCACAGAACATTTGAACAATGTATTCAAAAAAACCTTTAACTTTTGGCTTTCGAGCTGTCCACTGGTCCTGGTATATACTCATCACAATAACCCACGCGCAAAAGAATGGTCTAGTATTGTAAATCCCTGAAATTAGTTGAAAGATGCGTTCAGTTTTTGTTCAATACACTCGCACACCGCCTAATTATAGTTAACATGTTAGTTTAGAATTGTTTTTAAATAAAAAGGGAAGTGCCCCGTTTTTCCACGTGGGCCCCTGCCCTCTCAAAATGTCTGTGCACGCCGCTCTAAGCATTCTATTTTTCGTACCGTCAGGAACAACTAATTTAACCGTGGTATTTTATGTCTGGCAAGGTATGACAAGAATATCTATTTCAAGAGCCTCTCTTCAGTGCTGTTGTGCTCATTGCCTTTGATTCAATCCTCCTGATTTATATGTTCTTTGTGTATTGGACTATAAACAAAATGAAAAACAAATAAACAAAAATGCGCAAATCAGAAATTGTGCATTTGTGGTCTACTCTACTGATTTGATTTACAATATATCCCTGAAAAAAAATTAAATGCTGAATTCACAAAACATCCATTTTTGTTATCTGTCAAAATGATGGAAATCACTTTGAAATAATATCAAGCAATGTTAATGAACAATTTTGATTAAGGCAACATATGTTAAGTAATATTAACAAATATTACTACGGTTATATGTAACATGTCTGAAAAATATTGATGTGGAAATAATCAAGCTTTTGGGGTTATTCATTTTATGTTGAAAGTAATGGGCTCCTCCTTCCCTCCGTCTTTGCCTTGGTCCTCAGTCCCACTGGTAAGGGGTACAACACACAAAGCACTATAATGGTCTATATTTTTTTTCCTCAGATCATGTATTTTCAACCAGACTGTCCTCAAGTGTCCAGACATAACCAACCTGTCTATATGGGTTGCTTTGGTAACAACATAGGCGAAATCAGATTTGAGAAAAAAAAGGTTATTTATTTTGTATTTATTTGTATGTATTTATGCATTTGTTTGTTTGCTGGCCAGACTTTCAAAAAAACATTTGGGTAAAATCTGGATAAGCAAAAAACCTCTCCAGTATTGGATGAGGCACAGAATAGAGGTCACAGATTGTCACAGACATACCATGGCTCTCCCTCCACTCAAACACAACGCTCACTCACCCCTGATTACTGATCTCTCATGCAGCTTCTCACCATACACATCAGAACCCCAACAAAAGCACAACTCACCATTGTCACCAAGATGCTCTTTGTTCCTTTTTAAGGATACAACAAGTGAGTTTGCTTGCTTGTGTGCTTACCGGATTTCCAAGACTTCCCTTCTCCATTCCTCCAGCGATCACCAGTTCTCCCAGTCTCCAGCGTTCTTCTGTGCACATTGTCCCTGCTTACTGATATTTACTCACCCGTGATACTCAGTGCCACTGGACTACACCCATATCCTAATTACAGTCAGATCATCAGCTCTGTTGTCTACCATCTTTTCCTACCTGCTATACTGACCTGCTCTTCATGTAAACATTAGTATCTGCTATATTGATATCTACTTACCTGATATTTCCACCTGCTTTGTTCTCCATCGTGCTGTTGTTGTCTTCATTCAGCCCTGCTGTAAATAAACATTCCTTTTGGTTCAAACTTATCTTACTAACACTCTCTGTTGTTTAAACTGCTAAAATATAACTTAATTCTCACCATATTTCTGATATTATCTATCAAACTAATTTGACATTGTTCGCTTTTAATCTAAACCGCTAGCGCAGCTCATTAACATTCCATTTGTCTGTTAGCTCGTCATTCACACCTACCTTTCTTTTTTCTCTTTCGCTCTGTTTTTAACAAGTTCATCAAACGATTGTGGTAAGTTGGAATCATTCAACAAACACGGTGAAGGCTTCTTCTCCTGTTATTGTCACCTGCACAGCCTACCACATGTTTAGTGCAACTTTCTCTGTCAACGGTGAGGGATTCACATGTGTTAAATGCAGGGAAATAATTAGGATGTCAGAGAAGGTTTCAGAACTAGAGACATGCATCCAAACCTTAATTGAGGAAAGTAAGAATGTGAGGGCCTTCGATACGGCTTTGGATGCTACTAGCTTAGCGAATCCTGTACATTGTTCGGTTCCGGTTGCAGAGTCCCCGCAACAGGGGGATTAGGTAACTGTGAGGTGGCATAGGCACAGGACAAAACACCACTCTTCCGTTCTGATCAAAACATTAAACAGGTTCTTCCCACTCAGTGACGCACCCACTGAGAAACCTGATGAAAGTGCCCTAGTTATTGGCAATTCTATTGTACAGAACGTGAAAATAGAGACACCAGCCACCATAGTTCAATGTTTACCGGGAGACAGAGCATCTGAATCTTGCACTTTATGTATTTATTTATTTTTATTTATGTATTTATTTATAAGGGACAACACACATTAATCAACATTCTGTAAATGTGCCAGTGTTAGCCAGTCGGCTAATTTTCAACTGCAGTCCTTTGGCAAGATGTTTCAAAACCCTTTAAAATATCAAGAACAATAAACAAACAGTACTAACGTGACAACAGTACTAACACTATAACAACAATCAACATTTTCACACAATCAGGCATGCAAGCACTCAAATTTAAAAAGTGCGGGTATGCTAAACATAAATTCAGTAATATTGTTATTCACGCCGGCGCTAATGATGTTTGACTTCGCCAGGCGGAGATCACTAAAAATAACATTAAAGAGGTGTGAGAACTTGCAAGCATGATGTCAGACACCGTAATATGCTCTGGTCCCCTCACTGCTTACCGTGGTGACTAAATACATAGCAAACTGTCATCACTCAACGGCTGGATGTCTAAGTGGTGCCAGAGCGAGAGTCCATAGACGGGACAGGTTCATAGGACATGGAAAGCTTTGGGGCAATCGGACACGTTGAAGAAAGAGATGATCTTCATTCCTCACAGGTGGTGCTGCTCTTATCTCTAGAACTATGGTACATATTATGTAGGTGCTTCAGCAAACTAGACATCCTTTATGGGCGCACGCCGGGTACAAATGGATCCGCTCAGCAGAGGACGTGTGATGTGTTGGATGATGTGAACACCGTGATCTTCTGAACTCCACGTGTCGCACCCGCGAACCGTACCCGAGTCCATTTAAAAAGGGTGGTCTGGGGTATGGTTCATGTGAACTCCGGTACATTTCGCTGCTGATGTGAACGCAATCGTACCAAATCACGTAAGTGAACCACTATTAATGACGTATTATTATTTGATAAAAATGTGTGTTTGTCACGGTAGAACAGGGTGCCTTCTCGGCTCCCCTGTGGTCATGTTTGTCTTGTCATTGTTACGGTAGCTCGTGGTCTGGGCAATCAGCGCTGATCTCGCAGCGGGGGTTCGCAGATCACGAGCTGACACTCCCCACCTGTCACCCATTCCCCCACTCCCTTATAGGTCTCTGTCTGTCTGTCGGTCGTCGTGAGTAGATTGTTTTGTCCCTGCTCGTGTCTTTGTGCGCGTGCAAGCATAAGTGTCTGACCCTCTGTTCTTCTGTGCTCAAGGACTCGTAACACGGAGATCCGGCATCTCGAGTGGTCCGCAGCGTCTGCCGGCCAGCTCTGGAATCTCCACTCACTTGAGCAGCAGTTAACTATGTTTAGTTATTTGGTGTTTTGTGGGGGGGGGGGGGGGGGGGGGGGGGAATAAAAGACTGCCGTTCCTCACTGGTTTGGCATCTGAGTCCTGGTCTTGTATCCCCGACCCCTGACAAGAATCTACTCACACAATGGTATTCATGCTAGAGGGGAGCCGGCGTTGCGCCGAGCCCTCCTGCAGCAGGGCTCGCTTCTGGGGCGACAGCAGGAGGAACTCGCGGCTTCTCGTCGCGCTTACTCAGAGATTTCCCTCCAACTCAACCAGCTGGTAGAACGGCTGGACCAGCTGCAGGCCAGCCCTTCGGCAGCCCGGGCTGGCACACCCGCGCCTGGTTCTGAAGGAGCCGTTCCTAGCCACGCGGAACCGCGGCTTAATCCGCCTGCTCCATACTCGGGTGAGCCCAACTCATGTCGGTCATTTCTGTCCCAATGCTCGCTGATTTTCACTCTCCAGCCTTCTTGTTTCCCTACGGAGCAATCCAGGGTTGCGTTCGTCATTACACTCCTGGTGGGTCAAGCAAGAGAGTGGGGAACGGCCATGTGGAAGCGAGCATGACTGTTTGTCGTTGAGGATTTTCCAAGGAGTTGCGCAAGGGGTCGATACGCTCGGGCGCGGGGGGATTGAGGCGGCACGAGCGCCGTCGTGCTCCAGCTACGGAGACATCGGCCGTGTCCTCGGTAACTCCATTTGAATCCGCACGCTCGCCGTCAATCCTGACGGCGGCGAGTAATGAGGAAGGCGCTATTGTGGATTTGCATTCATCTGATGGCCCTGGCTAGAGTAAAGTGAAGGGACAGAGCTATTCCCTTGAGCTGCCTTCTGCTGGATGGATGGTGATCTCGCCATTGCGGGTCGGACTGGCCCAGGATGGCTCTTTTTCCGATTCCCGGCATCCGAAGGGGGGGATTCCACGCGAGCAGTAGACGGGGCGGACTGTTGTGTAGCGGCGTGGTGAACACGCTGTCATCAACAGCTGTGCCCTTCTGTGGAGGTGGAGCCCATGGTAGAAATACGTGTTGAGGTAGCAAACGGCTGAGACCATAGGGGAGCGACGGCGTTGCCTGGCCAATCAGCTGTGTCTCTACTGTGGGGAGGCGGGCCATGTTGCAGCGGCGTGCCCTGTTGCGGGGCGACGCTTATCAGGCAGGGGAGAGAGCATGGTGAGCGTCACTACCACTCGACTGCCATCTGGTGGTCGGCCAGAGTTTCAAGCTTCATTACAGTTTGGGGGAGCTGTCTTCCAAGTTTACGCTTTAATCGACTCTGGAGCGGAGGGCGACTTCATGGATTCCAGATTGGCCACGCGTCTGGGGATTTCGTCCGTGGGCCTGGCCGAACCTATTTCTGCCAGGACCCTTTGTGGCACCCATCTCACTAATATTACTCACGTCACTAAGTTTGTTACGTTAACCTTGTCTGGTAATCATGCCGAGGAGATCCGATTCCTACTTATTCATTCGCCCACCGCTCCAGTGGTGTTGGGTCACACCTGGTTGGTTAAGCATAACCCCCATATTGATTGGGCTCGCGGGTCGATTAGGGCTTGGAGCCCTTTCTGTTTAGCTCAATGTTTGGGTGCTGCGTTTTCCCCAGTCTTGTCTTGTTCTGTGTTGCAGGAGGAGCCGGTGAGCCTGGCGAATGTACCGGAGGCTTACCATGACTTGAGAGCGGTTTTCAGTAAGTCCCGAGCTTCATCTCTGCCTCCGCATCGCCCGTACGACTGTGCGATT
>JADLZN010009885.1:0-193372 GCA_018155175.1 Sinocyclocheilus anophthalmus
ACAGTTCGCAGCTCATTTCACCACACCAGCCTCATCGTTATTGATGTCCGCTCCAAGACACGTCCTCACTTTGGAGACAGAGCAGGAATGTGATTGTGTTTCGTGCTCTTTAAGGATTTCCATCCTGTCCACTGTTGATCTGGGGAAGTGTTTTAATCTTTATACGTGATGTGTGTAATTCTGTCGAAACAATAGTGTGAGTTTGGGTGCAATTATTAGTTTGACCGGAAACAAACAATAATTTCTAAATTCCATTTGGTGCCACAAAAATGACACATGCATTTACAAATTAGGTTTGCAAAGTGCATCCAAAAATGACACATTTTTTATGTTGCATAGAGACGATTTGTGCTTTTTATAAATAAAATGTGTTTGCTATTTGATCATGCACAAAAGTGTTGTAGGTGGTTGCTAGGGTGTTCTAAATGTTTTTAGTGTGTTGCTATGCCATTACATAAGACATTCATATTATTTCTAGAGCATTGTTAGCAGTTTATGGTCTTTGTGTGGTTGTTAGGGTGCTGTAGGTGGTTGTTGATTTCTTTGTCTAGTGTGAAAAGTGTCTCTGTGATTATGCAAAAAAAGTGTTGTAGGTGGTTGCTAGAGCGTTGCTAAGGAGTTCTAAATTATTTCATTCTGTTGCTATGCAGTTGCTAAGATCCCCAGTGAGGACCTTGTCTCCTAGACGGCCACCGGGACAATACCACAGGAGCCAGTTGAGTCCTCTGCACCATGTGACTTTGCTGCAGCCTGGAACTGAACTGCTGGTTTTGTCTGACCAGAGGAGAACTGGTCCCCCGACTGAGCCTGGTTTCTCCAAGGTTTTTTCTCCATTCTGTCACTGTTGGAGGTTTGGTTCCTCTGGCTTGCTTAGTTCGGGACACTTAATTTTCAGCGATATCGTCGACTTAATTGCACAGACACTATTTACACTGAACTGAGCTGGATGATGACTTCACTGAATTCAATGATGAACTGTCTTTAACTGAAAATTAGTGTTTACTATTGTCATTTGCATTATTGACACACTATTTTCCTATTTAATACTGTAATGCTGCTTTTGGCACAATCTGTATTGTTAAAAGCACTATATGAATAAAGGTGACTTGACTTGACTTAACTACCCTTACGAAAAAGAAGTTTATTCAAGTGTGCTATTAGTATACTTCTTTTAAACTAAAAAATAGGAAAGTATACTTTTAGTCTACTTTTTATGTACTTCTCAGAAATGGGCTTTATGTACTTCTCAGAAATATATTTAAAATGAAATTTTTTTGTATATTTGACTTAAAGTCTAAATACATTTTAGCTATAATTCTGCTCTGAGAATCCATGTTTTCATTTTTATTTTGTAAGGGGGCGCTAGTACACATCTTCTGTACAAAATTAAAAAAAAAACACAAGTGAAGAAGAAACCAAAACAACAGATGCTTCCACATGTATTCTAACACGATCATCAGACATAAAACAGCGTCAAAACTGTGTAACGTTATGGAATAATATGTCGACCAATGAAGAGGTAATAATGATTTTCAAGCTTTGGGGTATTGATCGACTTTATCTACGTTTTGATTATCATTCTGAATACAATTCATAGTCTTTTTTCAGCTTTTTGTTCAAAATTTGTTTATGGGGGGGGGGGGGTTATTTGGTTTGCTTGTATGGAAAAACTTATCCACATTCAAGTTAGTAAAAAAGAATGCATGAATCTAGAATAAAATGTTTTTGTTTACAAGCAGATACCCTTTTCTTTTGATGTTTTGTATGTTCAGATATTCATGTATCAAAATATATACAAATTAATACCTAAACAGGGACATAGCAGTATACTTAAAGTATGATGTAAAGCTCACTTAAAGAAAGCTTATGAGTATACTTGCAGTATAAAACCACTAAACTAGAAGTTTACTGATACTATACTTCAAGGTGTAATAAAAATGCTACTACAAGTATTTAATTATTAAACTATCAGCATACCTATAAGTTCACTTTTAGTATAGTTGCAGTACAAGTTAAAAATTTTGATGTAAACTAGTTGTGTACTCAAAGTTTACTACCGCTATACTTAAAGTGGGCCAATTTAGTCCCAAGGAGTATTGAAATAGTACACTTTTAAGTTAGTACACTGATATTTGTATACTTACATTCTGATTGGTTGAGCACTGCAATGCAGTTTTTAGAATGTTTTATGTGCTTGCTGTGGCATTACTATCCAGTTTCTAGGGTGTTGTAGTTGATTGCCAGGTACTTCCTTGCTGTCTGGCATGAAAAGAGTCTCTGATCATGGAAAACAAAATATTTTAGGTGGTTGCTAGGACGTTGCTAAGGCGTTCTAAATGTTTTAGTGTGTTGCTATGCAGTTGCTAAAACATACTTATTGTTTCTAGAGCATTGCAATGTAGTTTTTATAATGGTTTGTGTGGTTGCTAGGGTGTTCTAGATGGTGGTCAGGTGATTTATTTGGTGTGAATCATGCAAAAAAAAAGTGTTTTAGGTGGTTGCTAAGGCATTCTAAATGTTTTAGTGTGTTGCTATGCAGTTGCTAAGATATTCTTATTGTTTACAGAGCATTGCAATGTTGTTTTTATAATGGTTTGTGTGGTTGCTAGGGTGTTCTAGGTGGTTACCAGGTGATTTCTTTGGTGTCAATCATGCAAAAAAAAGTGTTGCAGGTGGTTGCTAGGGCGTTGCTAAGGAGATCTAAATGTTTTTTGTGTGTTGGTTGAGCATTGCAATGTAGTTTTTAGAATGCTCTGTTGCTATGGCATTACTATATAGTTACTAGGGTATTGTAGGTGGTTGCTAGGTGATTTCTTGCTGTCTGGTGTGGTCTGTAAATGTGGCTCCTCTGTGGGATTTATTTCAGCTGTTTTATGGTGATCACTTAGTAAAGTCACAGCACTCTCTCCTCAACAACACACAGGTCTTTAGGAATCATTTATGTCTCACACACACACAAACACACACACTCTCAGCTAATATTCACTATTAGCTGCATAACAGTGATTCTTGCCCCCTTTAAAAAGGTGCAGAACTTCACATGGCAGCGTCCTGAAATCTTTCCCCATAAGGGAGCGTCTCAGATTCTCCTAAGGCGTTTTCTATGCAGACAGGATAGTAAAATGAATTCCGAATGATCTCAGCTCTGAAAGGGGTTTTGGGGGGGGGGGGGGGGGGGTGGGTTGCCCCCAAACCCCCCCGGGAATGCGTCAATGATACAATGATACAATCTCCCGTCTTAATTGAATCCTGGTCTCCAGTGATGGACAGCACTTAAACTTCCCTGTGAGACTGAATCGATGCCGTAGACGCATGTCAGCGAGCGTTTGAGGGGAAGCCGTATGGAATTGATTTGTTAAAGGTGCAATAGCTGATTGTCTTCAGAAACATTTTTTGTTATGCTGGTTGAAAGTCTCTTCACATCACGATAGCAATCACTAAGTTAAGTGGTCTAAATGTATTTATATTTATTTATTCTTTTTGTGGAAGGTGTAGGACCAATACATTTTCGTCCAATCAAAATGCTTGGTCTGAGCATTTTAATTGGCTTTCCTACTTACCTGTCAACATATGTATCAGCGCGTTCACGCACGCTGTGCAGACAGAGCGAGAATGGCAGACAAACATCAACAACCCGATCATCCTTCCTGGTATTGTAGTACTTTTAAAGTTTTCTCACCGGTGAATGTCACATGATGCAGCCGAGCGGTTCCCATTTTCAGTCCTCATGCACATATTTTGCCCCTAGCTCTTAGTTAACACACCCTATTCAGATGACCTCTCGTTAAAGAGAGCTACGGCATGACACTGTGTCATATCGATAGACCCGACACAGTGCCACTTTGCTCTCTCTCACTCAGCCCCGCCGTCTGTTCCTCACTCTGCCACCGCCTCCGCTCACTCTAGGCTGCCGCCGCGTGTGACGCTGTGTTTCGTTGTAGAAGCGAAACTACTTTGTTTGGCCTTCAAAAGAGGACACGACTAGAAATCAGTGGTTAATTTGTATTTACAACACTGTTCCAGAACACCTTCAACCCAAATATTCAGATGTGTCCATCGCATTTTATGGAGGACTGTTTCCTGTCCTGGTAGAGTAGACTACAATGCCGTCTGTTCTGACTCACAGACTGTAAGTACGTTTTTATTTTAAGGATTTGCCACTGATGATTTAAACTCGAGTTTTGAGCAGTGTAGAGTTGCGTTTGTTGTTTGTCATTTCTCCGATGACAAATTCAGACATGGTTTTATGTTACACTCCGGCCTAACATTTCTGTCACACACTTGATGCATTCGGCCAATCACATGCACTGGATAGCTGGCCAATCACAGCACACCTCGCTTTTTCAAACCGATGAGCTTTTGTAAAAATCGACGCGTTTCAGAAAGGCGGGCATAGAGGAGAAGCAATAATGTACATTATGTGGAAAATATGTGTTTTTTTAACCTTAAACCGCATAAACACATTTCATTACACAAATACACCAAATAATGTTATTTTTAACAACATCACATGACCCCTTTAAAAAAAAAGTTTTTTTGTTTTTCAAGTGATTTTTTTTTATTTCACGGATTCATGCATACAGGTGGGAAACTCCCTGTATGAAGGGCCAGTCCATCACAGGCTCACCCATGATGTTAAGAATCATTTCCCCCCTTATTAATTCCTCGTCCTGTGATTTGGCTAGGTCAAAATGCAAATGTGCAGATTTTTTTTTATGTTCACGGATCTTTTTCTTGTGTCGAACACTTACAACAAATCGTGAAAAAAATATCACCCTGTGTTTATAGTTATACCATGTGGCTATACTGTTAGCATGAGTTAGCCCTAAACTGCTAGATGGATACAGTTTTGTAAAATGGTAAGATTAGGTCATTTAACTAATATACAATAAATCCAGTGGCTCAATGCTTATTATTATACAGATTATCATTTTATTTTTTTTCACCTTATATTTTATATCAAACATTTTTTATTTTGTTCTGAAAACTTTAAAAAAATATTTATTTTTTTAAACCTTCAAAGTTGTGAACTGTTTTAAATAAAACCTTTAGAAAGTCTTCCATCCATCCATTCTATTATCCAAATCTCTTTGTCCTTGGTTGCAGGGAGCTGGAGTCTAACCCAGTGTCTTGAGCCACAGGTGGATGAATGGCCAGTCCATCACAAGGCTCACACATTGATTTTAAGAAGTCATTCTTATTGAATTTCTCTTCCTATGATTTGGCATGAGGTAAACATTTTCAGTTTTACTTCAGTAGCATAATCAATGGCATAGTTTAACTCCATATTGATTGAACCAAGATTCGACACTTTACACTTTAAACACACTGTAAGTAAAAACTGGTTCAACTCACCCCGCTCTCCCCTAAATAGCTGCTCAAATGTGCTTGCTGGTCCATGTTAAAGCTTCCATGTTTACTATATTTGATGACATTTATATAATTTACACTGGTTCTGGTCATTTCTCACAGGATTAAAATCATCAGAACACTCAGTAGTGGAAACACAGCGATATATGAAGACCAGAGCAGTTTCACTGACTCTAAACTCTGAAGCTCCACACAGACAACAACACATGAAATGGTCAGTTGAGTAAAGGCCAAGTTTAGACACACATAGAGCCATTTCCTCCACTTGGAGGTAAGCTTTGGATGCAAGAAGTGATGTATTTTATAGTCTCCCTGCACGGTGATGGCCCAGATGATAAAGTCTATAATCTGACCTGGGTGAAGACCATGCCACCACGCAATTTTGGGTTGAAAATTGGTCTTGATCAATAACCCAGCGGTGCTGGGTTGGGAACGCGGACGTGAAAGAGAGCACGCACGTCAAGTTAACATCGGAGTACGTATCTCGACGACAACCAGTGCGAGAAGCCGCCATTTTCTCATCGTCTTCAGATGGAAGCGAGTGCGAGTTAAAGACGGTTTATGGTAAGTAAAGATAAAAAATGTAAATTCATCATTCATTGTTTGAGTCCGGTAGTATCTTGAGATTTCAAGGAAGGCGGAAATATTCCGAAAAGAGCTTACATTGAAAAAATTTCGCCACAGAAATAGTCTTAACGGCCTCTTTTACTAAACGGAAGAGGTGCTTTTAATATAACATCAGTGAGTGTCTTATGTCATATTTACATAAGATTTTACAATATTTACATTTTTTGAGGTGTTAAGAGAGGGTTATTAACATATTTACATGTTAATTCTTTCTCCTTATTCGCGTTTAATTGAATGTAGATTCCTACAGAAACGGCTTATGTAATAAAGACTAGCCAATATTTTGAAGCTGATGAGTGTAACTTTTAAAAGTAATGTTTGCATTTATATCCAGACATGTTGAGGCTTTGTGCCCGCGCCGGGAGTTAACGACACTGAACACAGCTTGTGTGAGGAGGCGGTTTTCTCAGCTTCTTCAGAAGAGAGGGAAAGACGGTTAAGGCAAGTAAAGTGAATAATTCCATGTTATCAATTTGTTTTTTTTTTACTAAGAGTAAAATAATGTTTGTTTTTGTAGATGTTGAAAGCCAGAGACATAGGAGAGCATCATTCTTTTGAGATTTATGTGAGTTATTTTTTCGGTTGTCTCCTGCCTGTTTACTTCACATTTTGATGCAACAACAGTATAATTACGTGCTCATATTTTATTTAAACCATTGATGTCTGTGTTTTTCATTGCAGAACTCAAACCAACTTTGGAGTTGTCTGATTTGGAGAGTCATCATTCTTGGTCTTCCTTTCTTAAAGGAATAGTTCACACAAAAAAAAATAATTTACTTGCCCTCATGTCATTCCAAACCTATAAGACATTTGTCTATCTTTAGAACACAAATGAAGATATTTTAAATTCTCTCATCATTTTTTGTTAATCCATTGAAAGTCTAGATAATCACTATTTTCAAGCTTCAAAAATACAGAGTTATTGTAGAAGTAATCCATGCCAATATTTATATAAATCTTAAATTATATCATAGCGAACATGTCTGTTCAGAAGAAAATACTGGTCTTCCAGACTTGCAATAGAGGACAAAAATTAAGAGAATATTAAATATATTTATTTGTGTTCCAAAAATTTGCAGAGTTTGTATGGGTTTGGAACAACACGGGGGTGAATAAATTATGACCATTTTCATTTTTTGGTGAACTAACCCTTTAAAGAGCAGCCCTCCACGTACATGAAAATTTGTGAGGTATGTGAATGTCATGTCTGTTTTAATGTTTCAGTAAAGAAGTAGCTTTCTGAAAGCAATATATTTATTTAAACAATATTACATGCCCTCACACTAGTGCTGCCATTACAGAGACATTAAACAAACACACAAAGTGGTTGAAATTATAAAACCGACTATTTACCTATCCTTACTGATGTGGATGCACCTCTATCTGAAAATGGATAGATTTTAATTAAATGTTTTCTTTTTTCAAATGTTTTTCTCTTTTTAGGCCACTGATGAAGAACAGGTGGTGACTGGGATGAATGCTGGTCAAAGAGGAGAATGTCCTTTCCCCCAAACGGATGCAACAGTGGTTTTAAAGGAGGAGGCTGCCCTGGATAATGTAAAAGATGTCATATGTTTTTGCTGTGCTGATGGGGCTTCTTCACGACTACATCAATTATGCTAAAGAGATCATGGAAATGGGCAGCGATGCCTGATCTGTATTCATGGACTATGAAACAAACTGTAAGTGTATAATTTGTAAAAAACTAAGTGTTAAATGCTTGTTCTGTGTTGTTGTTTATTAGAAATGGAGAAACATTCTTTCACACATGTTTCTGATCAATGTTATAATATCAGTGTTAATGTTGTGGTTTATTTACTGTCATGCCAGAATAGTTTGTAAAGAACTTAACTATTAACTAATGGTACAACTATTGTATAATAGTGTTTTTGTATAATATGTTATACAATTTATAAAATGTACCCAAAAAGTCAAATTTGATCTTAAAAATTATATTCAACAAATGTTCAGTGCTTCATTTATAAACTCTGTAGCTGTTAATGCCATACTTTTCTGCTTTTCTTCTTACATGCATGTTACTTTTGACTGTTTTCTCTTGTTTTAAATACATATTTACCTTTTTGATAGTCCTTCTGTGTGTAAAAGTGATTTTAAAATGAACAAGATTTGTAGGTTTGATGTCTAGCTTGATTTGGGTTCATTTTACCCTAGCAGTGTAGTAATTTTAAACCATAAAAAAAGCAACCCAGCATGCTGGGTCAAACATAACCCAGCTTATTGGGTTAAAACAACCCAGTGCTGGGTTCGTCCCTTTTTGACCCAGCGCTGGGTTGCCAAAATAACCCAAATTGGGTTGTTTTTAACCCAGCCGTTTTTAGAGTGAATGTGCCCCAGATGTCATATTTTGTATGGGGGATTATTTCATTATTATTTCAATGCCTTTTCCTTATGGAGTAACCCTTGACAAAAAAAAAAAAAAAACCCTTGGCTCATCTTAAAAGTTCCCCTGAGAACTGTCCTTTTTGGAGGATCTGCATTGGATTCCCCAGGTGTGGAGAATGAGGAACTCGTGAAGAACCCCGTTCATTTTCACACTACAAGCTTCTTCTCCATTCAGCTGTATGATTGCTCCATAATGGTCTCCGCGTTTAATTGGGCGTTCAAGAACGCGACTACAAAACATGTAAAAACATAGAAGACATAACAAGCAGATACCAAGTGTGTGAGTAATATAGATGTAAACCGCGTCGTATCAACTCCTCACAGCACAGTAAAAGTTTTCGGCGGGGCTTGTCTCTGCGTTATCGATTGGCTGCTCCCTGTGCAATGAGGCAGCGTATAAAATAGACGCTTTTAAAGGAATTTCAGACATTTAGTGGGTTACACAGCGTGGAGGCTGACTGAAAGATTCTTCAGTAAATCTCAAGTGAAGAGCATGCAGCTGCGCTAAATCCTGGCGTGTTGTCTTCAGCAGGGCGATCAACGCTCGCGCGCCGTACAGGAATCAGCAGTGAAGGGGATGCGTTTAAGAAACTTCAAGGTTTAAACGCAAATGTGCGCTGTATGGGCACCTCACAAGTTTTGTGGTCTAGGAAGATAGAACGAATTTAGCCGAGACACGATGATTTTTCCGAAAGACACATTGGACAAAGAGAAACGAGAGATGCTCAATACCCTTGGACTTCAGGTAAAACCTATTTATTTTTTATTAAACGTAATGTTTATATACTAATATGCTAGATTGCTAGTCTGTTTAAACGCTTCATGTCAGCATCTTAAACTTTAATCAATTTTGCAACAATGTTCGCAGTTTGTGTTGATGGTGATGATGATAATAATAAAACTAAACAAAATAATAGTTTACACTTCTGTTGATTTCAGTCAGTCGCTCAGCTTCTCGAAAACACAGTTCCCGCTTCCATCCGCCTGGGAAGAAGTTGAAATGGACGATTCCTGTGTGTAATTGTCCTATGGGAAGCCAAACAACCCAAATGTGGGACGAAACGGCGCGGTGTTCAAGCTGACCTGTCATAGGCGCGGCTCAATGGACCGAGCGGCGCGACCGACTCGACAGCGCAGAGAGGACGTGTTTACTAGCGCCACCGAGCTGACAGCGCGGCGGAACATTACTCTTCTTCTTCTTCATGTTTTAAGGCAGGTGGAATCCAACGTTAAGGTGCATTACCGCCACCTACTGTGCGAACATTACTCTCCGCAGAAGTTCGTGTTTTTTTCCTGCACATAACATAATGAGTTATTACATTTATTTTGCTTATTATCTTTCATATTACTACATGTAAACACTAGTGTTAGCTACTTTGAAGCACGTATAACCTATATTTAGTAGTCATGTTCACAGCAGAAACTTCCATTATCCTCTTAGAATTCAAATATTTTATGGTTTCGTTCATCAAGGCATATTTAAGTAAATTTTACATTTAAGGATATTTGTGTAACTGTAGCATATGATTATGCTTGAAAAAAAGAGTAAAATGTAAAAACAAAAATTTTCCCTTATGGAAATACGGAAATTAACAATGGTTTTACTATAGTAAAAGTGCAGTAACCATGGATTGATTGTCATTTTTTTTAACCCACAACTACAAATGTATGGTTAAAAGGTTAGTGTAATAAAACCATGGTTAATTTTAATGAGTTTTCCGATAAACCTAAAACACAATGCAATGCAAAATTCAAAATACATCATATTGAATACACTGTCCCTAATTTTTAAAGAGTTTTTTAAATTAATTAAAATGTATTTATTTATTTAATCTGGGGGGGGGTGGAGGGTATAGCAAGCCTACAACCGTCTCCATTATATAAAATGCAATGTTAAGTTAAATAACAACGTCCTTTACTAGTAGACAACAAAATCCCATATAACTAGCTATTTAATAATAGTTAAATTTAAAATGGCAATATTGTGCTGATCCAGAACTTGACGACGAGCAAACAATAATAAACTAAGTACAAAATAAAATAGATATATATATATATATATACTAGAAGCTGGGTGTGCTCCTCAAGAGGACTATGGTATTGTACATTTATTAAAGTCTTATATATTTTATATTTGCAGTTTTTCAAAGTACAACTGTTTACATATAGTAGAAAGGTAAGCAAAATAAATGTAATAACTTAATACTGATCTTCATAATGTTATGTGCAGGAAAAAAAATTCTGAGAGTAATGTTCGCACAGTAGGTGGCAGGGGAGGTAATGCCCTTAACGTTGGATCCACCGCTAAACATGAATAAAGAAGAAGAGTAACTGATCCGCGCCGCGCTGTCAGCTCGTTGGCGCTAGTAAACACGTCCTCTCTGCGCTGTCGAGTCGGTCGCGCCGCTCGGTCCATTGAGCCGCGCCTATGACAGGTCAGCGCGGCGCGAACACTTGAATACCGCGCCGTTTCGTCCCACATTTGGGTTGTTTCGCTTCCCATAGTTCGCAGACGAGGAAAAAGGAGGGGAGGAGACACGTGTCGTTTGTTGTTGTGAGTTCATCGTTTATTTGCGCGGACTGTCTGTAAGGCAAACTGCGAGGTTAAATTTCATTCCTGCAGTATTTGACAACTCTGTCTGGTGTCAGATTTTAGGGCAGCGGAACTCGTCGTTCCATTAAGGCTTTTTAACAAATCTAGATTTTTATTTAGAAATATTTCGAAGTAGGTTTTTCTATCGAACCAGACTCTAACAAAGGAGTCCATCTGGGCGAGGAATGTAGGTTACACGCTCTTTGTGTGCCAATAAACCTTACTTGAGTGTTTTTCACCGTTAAGTCTTCCTTTGAACATATTTGGAGTTGTTTTTGCGGAGCCCGGCGAGCAGCACCAATCTCCTGACGCCCTCTCAGCCGATGTGTAAAGTTCAGCGGCACTCGGCCAGTTTTGATCTGCTTAGCGGTAGCATTACATCACGCGTGCACCGCTCAACATACAACTTTGCGTAATAATTGACCATTTAACGGCGTTAAAGATAAATGGCATGCGGAACTTTAGGTTGCATTTGCAATTATAAAGTCTGATAATTATTTCAAAAACAAATACTAGGAAAACGGATGATATACAAATTACACAGTACACCGGAGTGTGAATAAACACGTTTTAACTTGCATTTTTGCAGACAACATGACTCTTAAAATGTAAAATGCGTATGATTATGCAGATATAAAGTGTAAAGTAACGTCTCGTTAAGAGATAGTTCTGACAACATTGCACCAACCCTTTCTCAAGTCACTATTGTTTTGTTTTTTCCCTTCCCAAACTATTGTATGAATGAGGGTTATAAAAGGAATATTGTCATTAAGCATACAATTTATTGTAGTTACTCTGAGGTTTGACATATGGCAGGAGTCAGTTTTCTCATCTGCTTGTTTGTGTTCTTTAACTGAAGCAGCCATGCTGAAGCTGATTTTGTGTGGTGTGTGTGGGGGGGGGGGGGGGGGGGGCTATAAACCTGGATTCTGCTGGTACGCTGCGACAGAGCTTTAGCTGCAAATCCTGCCGAGAGAAGTCCACTGCTCAACATATGGGGGCTCACTAAACTTTCCCTTTTGTGGTTTTATGAATATATTTTTATTTCTCAAAATGGTTATGTTAAATTAGAATACCTTTTACAAAATTGTACACTGATTAACACTATATCAAGACATCAAACTGGCTGGCTGCCTCATTGTCGCACATATATCCTGTGTTAAACTTAACAGATCTGTGGGATGTTTATTTTGTCAAGTGTTGAGGGTGTCAGTAATGTGTACTCCCAGCCAGCTGTTTTTACTACAGCATTATCTTTGCCCCGTTCAGTTGCTGTGTTGCTAAGCTGCAGCACAATGCCTTGGGAATTTGTGTGTCTCTGTATGAACCGGCTCCAGTGCCCTCAAGCTACAACCATTAAACTAGTTACCTAGCCATCAGGAAATGGCCCATATCTGCTTTATCTAACATTTTGCTACTATATTATGAATTTGCAAACACGCTTAATGCATATATTAATCGGTGAGATAGTGTGCTCTTGTATTATTCATCAGATCATGCCATGTTATGTTTTTGTAGGTGTGTGTTTAAATACTAGGTGTATTTGCCAATGTGTGTAAAAGCAATTGCTTTGTACTTATGAGTCATGTGAAAAGCTTCCTAAAATATTCACTTGTGAAACAGAACCTGGATTTAATTTGATGCAACACAAACCATAGTGTTTTTTTTTATTCCATGGAAGAAGCTTAGGTCTGGAAGACTTAATCATCTATTTTACTGTCAAATCAAACCAATTTTTTAACGACTATATTAATGACTCTCAATAAAAGCAAAACTATGTGTGCACTATGTAAGCATGTGAGAATTTTATTAATCTAGGGTGTTTTACATACTGATTTTGTTTAACAGTGACCACAGGTTTTCAAAACGTTCTTATCTTTGTGCTTAATCACTACAGGTGAGAATTAAATTCTTGATTCGCTTCAAAAGATTGTGTCGAGGAACAAGATGTGGAGGTCCTATATTGGAATGGGCTATTATAACTGCTCGGTCCCACCAGTCATACAAAGAAATCTGCTTGAGAATTCGGGATGGTATGCGTTTCTTGTCGTTTGAAGCATACCGTGTATTTCAGCTTCTGGTGGAGCAAAAGTTAAAAGTGGACCAATCAAACGTTTTTGACAAACATCAACCCTTTGTTTCAGTCATGGGACTTAAAAATTACAGCCACACGCTGGAACACCTTGTTCATTAGATTCTCATGGTCAGTACAATTCTAGTCAAAGTAAATTGCATTTTGATTTTTATTACGTAAGCGAGTTGTAGCGTGCTGCAAAAGAGAAATCTTGTGACTCAGACTGGAGGTCTTTGGTTAGGGATTCAATGAGTTTTTGTGTTCTCTATAGGGTGACCCAGTACACCCCCTACCAGCCTGAGGTCTCTCAGGGGCGTCTGGAGAGCCTTCTGAATTATCAGACCATGGTCTGTGACATCACGGGAATGGCAGTAGCTAATGCGTCATTGCTGGATGAAGGTACTGCTGCTGCTGAAGCCATGCAGCTCTGCAACAGGTTAGTATGCTTACTGCTGGAAATATCTGAAGAACAAGATTCCATTTATCAAGGAGACCTTTAGTCTGTTAGCCAACACCTGAACTGGCTCATTCAGGTCTTTGGCATGCAGAATGGTGTTTCCCCAGGGCTGGGAGTGATAATTAACACTCACCTGTTCCTTTCAAGATCAAGTTCAAGTTCAAGTCTGCTTTATTGTCAATTCTTCCACATGTACAGCACATACACACAGAGAATTGAAATTGCGTTACTCTCAGACCCTTGGGTGCATACAGCTAACATAAATACAGATTAAATACAACTATACAAATATACAAATAAGGTAAAATGTAAAAATATATAGTATATAAAGCACAAGGCATATGGCAGATAGAGTGCAAACCAGTAAAGTAAACAACAGTGCAGATATAATGATTATAGTGCAAAAAAATGATTTGTAGTGCAAAATAGCTTATTCAGACTGATTAAAGTGACTGTGTGTGTGTGTATTTGGGGGGGGGGGGTGGGAGAGTCCGTTAGAGGGTCAGAGTTCAGTGGTGCGTGGGGCAAAAGAGGGGAGGGGGGGGCAAGGTCGGGAGGGAGTTCAGCTTCCTGACAGCCTGATGGATGAAGCTGTCCTTCAGTCTGCTGGTCCTGGCCTGGAGACTCCGCAAAACAAAAGAAGGCAAAACAAAAGAAGAATGTTCTACATTGACCCACGCTGCCATCCACAGACTACTGCAGTTGTGCAAACCAGAGCCAAGTAAGGAAGGTCATCAACATATAGAATAAAGAAATATCTATCTGTCCACCCGTCTTTCTATCTCTTTATTTATCTGTATCTCTATTTTCTATCTGTCTGTCTGGCTCTATTTATCTTTCTATCCTCTGTCTCTTCATCTGTTTGTCAGTCTACCTGTGCATGTCTCTTTGTGTATATGCGTGTCTGTCTATCATCCTTCTATCTTTCCGTCTGTGTCCATCTGTCAATCAATTATCTTGATTTTTCTATCTGTCTGTCTCTCTATGTCTCTATCCGTCTGTCTGTTTCTCCTCTCTCCCTATGTCTGTCTGTTTGTCTGTCTTTCTGTCTATCTATCTTTTGTCTATCCTATCCCATCTAAACTTCTGTCTGTACTTCTGTCTGTCTGTTATCGGTCTTATCTATCTGTTTATCGGTGTCTGTCTATCTATCTATCTTTATTTTTCTGTTTGTCTGTCTTCTCTCTATCTGTCTTATCTCTCTCTGTCTGTCGTCTTCTACGTTCTGTCTATCCTTCTAACAGTCTGTCTCTTTGTTTCTCTACCCATCTGTCTGTCTGTCTGTCTGTCTGACTTTCTACCCATCTGTCTTTATCTCTCTGTCTCTCTAACATCTGTCTTTGTCTCTCTACCTCTCTACCTGTCTCGTCTGTCTTTCCATTAGGGTTGTGACGGTGAGGAAATTTTCCCACCGGTGTTACTGCGGGGGCGTTCCCTCTTTTCCTCGCTTTCCTTAACTTTTAAATGGCTTGTAAAAGCGGCGTGCGCATTTTACTTTCACTTTCAAATAGCGGCAATTCGGAGTAAAGCAATTGTTCGTTTTCAGTTTGTTTGAATTTTCCCTCTTTTCCTCACTTTCCTTCGCTTTTTAAATAGCTTAAAAGCGCCGTGCTCATTTTACTTTCACTTTTGAATTAACGGCAGTTTGGTGTCAGTTGCTTGAATGCAACAACAAATACAACGTCAAACTCACTTTAGCTTATATATAAAACATAGAACTTTTATTAACAAAACAAATAAAAATACACCATGCTATTGGGCAGGCTATGCCTAATATAAAATAACAAATAACTTAGTTTAAATGTACAAAACTGGAAACAAGTAAACATGTATAATGTATAACCAAATAAATAATAAACGTAGAACGTTTATTATCAAAACGAGTAAGAAAGCTTGGAGGCAGGGCATACACCTTGATGTAAAAATAAATAAATAAACGACACAAAGTTTAAATAAAGTAAAAAATCAGCAAACAATTTGGAAGGTGTCTGTCTCACCTCACTCTTCTTGTCAGCTCGACTCACTCTCCTCACTTGATAAATGAAATCTGATCTGTGTGATGCGACTGTCGTTCGGCACGCTGCATTGATCAGCCGCGGTCAGTTTTTAATTGTAGTGTCTGTTCTACAACTGAACTAAATAATTTTTATTACTATAAAAAATCAAAACGACGGTGGGGTCGGTGCCACGGTGGGCAAGTGAGGTAACCGGTGTTGCGGCTTAACACCGCGGTATCACCTTCAGCACCGTCTATCGCAGCAAGCCTACTCTCTATCTGTCTGTATTGATTAAAGTTTGTATCTTTTAGTTACATTGGTGTAAAGACTCTTCTCAAGCTTCCTCATGAGATGGACTTCAGTGGGAAGGATGTTAGCGGTGTGCTCTTCCAGTATCCAGACACTGAAGGCAGAGTGGAAGATTTCGCTGCACTTGTTGTTCGGGCTCACAAGGGTGGTGTATGTACATCTTACCGCCATATGTCATTATAAAATTCACATTTTCAATTTCTGATACCAGTTTTTGCATATTAGGTTTTAACTTGATCCATTCACTCAACTGATTTGTTCACCCTCATGCTGCTCCAAACCTGTTTGACTTGTGTTTTCTTCTGTAAAACACAAAAGGGGAAATTTCGAAGAGCACATTATTTTTTCCATACTACTAAATTGTTTAGAGCTGTCAAACACTGATGTGAAATCTGGTGTGGCCTATCTATCATGGCCAACTTGAATCTATGGAAGTGAGATTTGAGTGTTTTATTAAAAATCTCCATTTGTGAACAATGTAAAAAAAAAAAAAAACAAAAATGAAAACCAGTCAGACAAGTTTGGAATGACATGAGGGTGAGTAATGATGACAAATTTTTCATTTTTGGGTGCACCTAGCCAATGGTCCTTAATTGCAACAACATACTCTGTTATTCGTTTTGTGCACAGATCTATTACAGCAACTGATTTAGACATGTTCAAAAAATTCAGATTTGATTAGATTTTTTTTTTGTGAAATGTTAGCTATTTATTTTTTGGTCCATTTTTATCAAAGGCACTGGCTTGCTGTGCCACAGACTTGCTGGCGCTCTGCGTGTTGCGTCCTCCGAGTGAGTTTGGAGTTGACATCACCTTGGGCAGCTCACAGCGCTTCGGAGTGCCTCTCTGCTATGGTGGGCCTCATGCTGCATTCTTTGCAGTCAGAGAAAATCTGGTCAGGATGATGCCAGGAAGGATGGTTGGAGTGACCAGGTAAGTCTGTAATTTATAGGATTCAGTGTATTTTTCTTCATCAGTGTTGGTATCAATTGTCAAATGTTTCCTGTTACAGAGATGCAGCTGGTAAAGAGGTTTATCATCTGGCTCTCTAGACAAGAGAGCAGCACAGCCGCAGGGTCAAAGCCACCAGCAACATCTGCACTGCCCAGGCAGAGCTTCACAAATCTGAAAAAAAGTGTGTATATATATTTGTAAAGTTGAATGTCTGTACTCCGTTTTAATGTCTTAACACAGGCTCTTCTTGCAAACATGGCCTCCATGTTTTGCGTTGTATCATGGTCCTCAAGGATTGAGGCACATTGCAGAGAGAACCCACAATGCAATGTTGATTCTGGCTGAGGGCAAGTTGTTAGACTCCTGTTTACTTTTATTTATTTATTTTTTTCTTTCTCTTTCCTTTGAATAAGAAATGTTATGATACTGAATTGTGGTTTGCGGTGGTTTGGGGTTTTGGGGTCGGTGTTGTGGGGGGTAAGGGCTGAAAAGAGCTGGGCATAAACTCCAACATGAGAACTTCTTTGACACGCTGAAGATCAACTGTGGTGTGGCTGGCAAGGACATCTTGGAAAAAGCTATGCAGCGGGAGATCAACCTATGGGTGTACAGTGATGGACTGGTGAGGCCTGTGAAAAAAAACCCCCACAAATAGGCAATGCTACTTTTGTTTTTATTCATAAACAATTTACATTTTATTTTCTTATTAATTTAATGTTTTTAATTATGTTTGTTTATGTGGTTTTAGCTTGGAGTGTCTCTGGATGAAACGGTCACTGAGAGAGACTTGAATGATCTGCTCTGGATCTTCGGTTTGCGAGTCCTCAGCTGTAAGTTCTCGCCTGATTCAATATTTCAATTATTGCTAAAAAACATTTATTCTCTTTGCCCCAATGATATCTCTTCTCTTTGACATTTATCAGGAGCTTATTGCTGAGAAAATGAGTGAGTGAACAAAAGGACTGCTGGCAAGCCCTTTCAAGAGAACTAGCAAGTTTCTTACCCATCCAGTGTTTAACCGGTTTGTTTACCCGTTTCAGTGCTAGTTGTTGTTTCTAACAAATCTGTGAAAAATCTATGAAACTTGATACAAAATCAGAAAAAGTGGTTCTTATTTGTCTAAATATATGGATGGGCTATTTCTGTATAGTAATTATTTGTATATATTGCTTTTAAATTCAGTTATCACTCAGAGACCAATATTGTATGTTACATGAAGCGCCTGGAAAATAAGGATATTTCACTCGTACACAGTATGATTCCTTTGGTAGGAAAAGAATCAGTTTAAAATGGTATTTATCCACTGTAATGATTTTACATGCAAACATCACATTAAAACTCTGCTGTTGAATCCAGGGTTCGTGCACAATGAAGCTGAACAGTTCCTCAGGCTCAGGTGAGTCAATATTAATCTGCTTTAGAGGGGTTATACGATGTTGCTAAAAAAGAACATTATTGTGTGTATTTGGTATAATTAAATGTGTTTATGCGGTTTAAAGTGCAAAAACCTTATTTTCCTTGTACTTGCCCAGTCATACTGTACTTATTGTTTCTCCTCTATGCCCGCCTTTTTGAAACACGTCGATTTTTACAAAGCTCAGGTCTGAAAAAGTGAGGTGTGCTGTGATTGGCAAGCTATCCAGTGCGTTGTGATTTGGCTGAATACCTCAAGATGAGGAGAGTAAAACATTTTCCGTCTCACTACGGTGAATGCCGTTGTCCGGCCGGACGCGACGAGACTAACCATTCAAAACCATTATAAACGAAGCATTTGTTGATCCAGTGGGGACATAATATTGATTATAATGCGGGTACTGTCTTTTACGCGGTGCGTGCATTGCGCCCGCGGTAAAACATCAACCTCTGTCACTGCCCAAAACCGCGTTGAATCATCAGTGGCAAATCCTTTAAATGCAAACGTACTTCGTGAGTCAGAACAGCCGGCTTGTAGTCTAACGTTACTCTCCCAGGTTCAGTAAACAGTCCTCCATAAAATGCACTGCACACATCGGATTGGGTTGAACTGTTCTGTGTTGTAAATACAACTTAACCACTGCTTTGTAGTCGTGTCCTCTTTTGGAAGATCAAACAAAGTAGTTTCGCTTTCACAACGAACAACACAGTGGCCTAGCGTGAGGGGAAGCCCCGGCTTAGCGTGCGCTGAGGCCGGTATAGAGTGAGCTGAGGCGGCGGAGTCAAGAACGGCACGCCCGGCGGATGCGACGAATGAGCGGCAACACATTGACGGACCCAGGGGTCCTGGACAACAATATTACAGTGAGAATAAAAGTTACGCCTTATTTCTTGGCGTGAACATTTGGGCGGCGTTATGCAAAAATTCCCACATAGTGAGGTAGATATGTGGGGGCGTGTTAGAACGAGCTGTTTTAGGTAGGCATGGCTGACTCTGAACTTTTATAAAGAATATCTCTTGGTTTTGGGACTTTAGTCTTTGCAACTTTACAGATCTTCTTTATGCACCAAGAGCTTGTAACACTCCAAAGAAGAAAGGAAAAATTGAAATCGCATCAAATTACCCCTTTAATATCAGCCTCCTTTTTACTGTAATCTATGACATTGCCTCTTTGATCCAGGTCTGTCTATTCACGGATTCATGTAAAAATTTTCACAAACAGCCAATCACCTGGAGAGAATTTGCAAACATCCACCCTTTCGTGCCACTGGATCAGGCCGAAGGTTATCAGCAGCTCTTCAGACAGCTAGAGAGAGACCTTTGTGAGATTACAGGATATGATAAGATCTCCTTTCAACCAAATAGGCAAGTGTCCTGCCTGATATTTTTGTTACAGTATCAAAAACGTGATTTATTCTCATTTGTCAAAAGTGGTCTTATAGTTGACAAAGCAAATGTCAACATGGTGCATTCGGTTTCGTTCAGGTTTCTGTTGCTGATAAGTTTTGGGGGTGTGTAGGCATCTATACGTTCTGCTTGGCTGACACTTTAACAGGATCATTAGCATACTGTACTCTTGGGCAAGAGCCTTTTGAAGCAATCTTTGAACTCTGCTGTGCTGAGGCAGTACGCTTGCATATACATGATGCTATTGATTTTTCTTTGTCCCGTAGTGGCGCGCAGGGGGAATATGCAGGCTTGGCTGCAATCAAAGCCTATCTAAATTCCAAAGGAGAATCTCACAGAACAGTGAGTATCACCCTGCAGTGAAAACACTCTGTAGCAAAGTCTCCTCTGATTTAACCTCAAGCCTTGTGTTTTACCTCAGGGCCATTCAAAAACATACGTGACATTTGAAGTATCCGGTTGACCCTTCATGACTTTTCCTAATCTTGTGAAAACTGATTTTAAGCAGAATGGCAATCTGATAGCACGCTTCAAATGTTCTCCATTAAAAAATAGGCCAAATAGATATAATTATATAAAAGTATAATTTAGTATTACTTAATTTTTATGTAATTGTATTATATTTGTATATAGATACAATCATTATATACAACTATAATATATACAGATACTTTTGTTGTTTCTTGTATTATGTTCCCAAAAACATGAAAATTATGAAACTTTTCAAATAGGTCACCCATAAGTGATTAAACCCCTGACAGAAATAGAATTGCTGCTTGAAAGGAAAACAAACGGTTCATGAGTAATACAAAAAGTTAAATTCTCCTCCCAGTGAAAAGTGGAAAATGGGTTAGTGTTTTATACCTGAGAGAAAATAGCTGAAAAGTGGTAAATTGTTAGTGGGGAGTGGAAAGAAAGTCAGTGATAAGAACGTTTAGTCAAGTCATTGCAGTGTTTTGTAATCTGGCCTTTTTTTTTTATTTTTTTATCATCTTCCTAATAAGCAGATCTTCGATAGCGGATGCAGCTCTTAAACCAGCCAAGGTTCAAACTGCCATGGTTGAGTAAATGGCCATAGAAAACAACCACCCCGTTACAGGATTCAACTTCAGAGCAAGATTCCATATTTGGAGATTTTTAAGACATGCAGTCTTTGGACGAGGAGTTTGTCCATGGTGACCTATTGAAAATTGCATAATGTTAAGCATTTAGACTACTGTGTCCTTAGTTCAGAATATCTGTCATGTAGTATTGATTAAAACAAACGAAAATTCTGTGATTTTTACTCGCCCTCATTTCAGTTTGAATGTCTGGAAAACAAAAGGATTCATAGAGAATGTCAGTCATTCACTTCGTGTATGGATACGCAACCCTTATCTATCGTGCATCCTATATTGATTTCAGTTCGTTGCGGTAGCTTTCTATCTTGCGATGCTAAAACTGGGACTTTATTGGTTGTTATACGTTATTGAATACAGCACTGCCTGTGACATCTGAAATAAACATGTAGATGTTTGTAAACTATCCTGATGTGATTGTTTTTACGTCTTGTTAACTTGCAATCAAACCGCAACTTTTTGTTAATAAACTAACTGAGACTAATAAGCCTATTAGCCTTTTAAGACAGCACACAAGATTGAAATAAATGTCTGTACTTGTATCATGTAACTGCCACTGTTGTGCTGGATGAAAAGCATTTGAATAAAGCAAATTACCATGTAAAGGTGTTGCAGTAGTTTGTCTACAATAAGTATTGAAATAGAAAGTAAAAATATAGATTTTTTTGGTACATCTGCTGTAAAGTAGAAAAAGAAATCACAGCCTTTTATGAAATAGATTCAACAACCAGTTTGATGGTGACAAAATAATTTTATTTACAGTAGTTCATCTTGGACAAAGCTGTAAAAATCTCTCAAAATGTTGAGGCCCACATTAAATAAAAAAAATAAAAAAATAAAAGCCATGCACATTATGCACTAGAAAGGTCCTTGGCACCCTGGACAAATGAAGACTGCTTCTATAATTGGCCTGCTCATGCAGTCCCAGTGGTACCAACCACTGCAGCGGTCACATTCAATCTGAGAAAGATTGAGATCATGGATTAATAAAACCATAAATCGAACTTTTATATACAGAAATGAAATCATGGCCTCAGCTAAACATACCCAAGTGTCCACTTTGTCTTCTGTATAAGGATATTCATTACCACAGGCCAAGCATGAGTCACTAGGTTTCTATAGAAAAAAGAAAAAAAAACTCAGCTTGTAAGGATGGTTTTCCCTACGGTGGTTCAAGCTGTAGGATTGCCGAATGACTAAAGAAACGTTATCAGCACGATGATATAAAACTGTACATTTCTAGTCTATTACCACCCACTGCCACTTATACCAACGACGGAAATAAACGCAGTTAGAATAGCTAAATATGTGTTAGAGCGTTGCTATTATGTGACTATATTGTATTGCAATAGGTAACACTTTAATATTAACCTTGAATCAAGACAAGTTAGCACATAATTTATAATTGAAATGGTTTAATAACAATATTTTGTTATGGTTACACTTGAATTGGTTACAAAATAGATAAAGGATGGTAAAACATGAACAATTAATTGTACCCAGCATGTATATAAAACATTACCTGAGAGAGAGCAGAGCCCCAAGAAGAGAGAGGCAGCAAAAGAAAGAGAGAGCAAAGAAAAAGAGGCAGCAAAGGAAAGAGACAGAGCAACAGTTACAGTCCTCTTTTATCCCTTCCTTGACCATGTGACTAAAAACCAAATGTGAGACATTCAAACTTACCAATCAGCAGATTACAGCTTTACCCACTGTGCAAAAGGTGTGACAATTAGCAGACCCCCGATGCATACACATGTTGGCCTACAGGCCTTGATCACTATCAGCACCTCTGTGCCTTCAGGAATTCCAAATGGCCCTTTTGTTACTGAAGATAGGTTTGGGACAGGAAAGCAGAAGTCTTTGATAATTTTTGACCTTACAAAGTCGCCCCTTGGCACCGTTGGCCACACCTTAAGAGGCAAAAGGTGACACAGTCCATGAAAACATGCTTTCTGTACTGTGCAGATGTCATCTTCAGTCTTCTGGTCCAGACTTGTTGCAGTTGCAGCTTGTCAGCCTTTGTTCTCCTTTCAGCCCTGTGTGAGAGATCTTCATCGAAAGGTGTTGCACCCTTCATAGATATGCAAAAACACCCATTGAATACTTCACACCTCCACAAGAACAAGCACTGAACATGGTAGAATCCGCTTGCCCCTCTTTCTGAGGCAGTACACAGGATGTGAACTCATGCAGCAGGGATCCTGTGATTTAAAAGAACTTATGGCACAACAAACAGCAAAAGTATACATGGCATTTGTCATTGGTCAGAGGTTTGATGTGGTCAGATTGAATTTGTCTCTGGCAAAAAGCCCTTAAATCGATGTACTTAAAAAGATGTCAAGGTGAGAACAAAAGATGATCTGAAAAGCTCTTACACTGTTTTGGAAACATTCAAATAATGGCAAAATTTTGTTTTAATAAAAAAAAAATGAAATCAACAATTGCTGGTTTTAACAAACCCCTTCATCAGTAAGAGTATAAGCAAAATATTCAGTGTAACCAAATACAGAGATTAAATTGTCCAAAAACAATCTTTGTTTCAACTGAAATGGACAACATACAAATAAACAAATCAAATTAGTCACATGATATATCAATGAAAATGTTTGTACTTAGGCAAAAGTGAGAAATACTAATTTACATTTGAAACTTGGTGAGATGATAGCTAAGTAATTAGGTAAACCCAAAGAAAACAAAAACAAACAATAATTGGATGAAATTCACAATTATAATACAGTCAAGATGTACAGACTTAACATTATATGAGGCAGTATCAGACAGATGTAGATTTGACTCTGTGTGTGAAGATCAAATGGTAGTATATGTGTCTGCATTTAGCTGTGGCTATGTGTCAGTGTAATCATGCTCCAAACAAAGGCAAGCAAGTTTTACAATTGTGATGCAAATTTGGCCCTGTTGTAACAGGGAGCCAGCCTGAGAATGTGAGGTATGAGGTGTGATCTGGCTCAAAATGCTTCCATACCAATGTTTTTTTGTTAAGGAGCATGATAAAGTGCAAAGTTCAGAGCTGAATCCTGTTGTGAGGAAAGCATTTTCATTGTTAAGACAATTGTGAATCACACTGTGGCCACATGGCAATTCTATGCTCCTGTACATGGCTTAACTGCAGCCATATGGAAAATAGCAGAGTGTACCACTCAGGAGACAAACAAATTCAACATAGATACACATGCAACTTGAAATTGCTATGCAATTCCAGTAGTACAGTTATTCCAATTTTACACAAGACACAGTCTAGAATGCTCAGCATCTACAACCTTAAACCTAAGTGTTTCACACACTTACAGTAAAGCAGTCATGTGTGTTTTTTTTAAAGAATAAACCCAAATAGTCTATGTGTACATGTAGTAGCACAAACAACTATACTGTGTGTTCTATGTGCACAATGTCTTAAAGAACATTACAAATTTTAAAATACAAACAGCATAATTGAAATTTGGATGTTTCCATATTAATCTCATTGCTATTAAGCTGCTAACCCAGTAGCAAGTGAAGTCAATAGCTGGAGGCCTTTCATGAACAATGCAATCAACTCACTAAGAGTTTTACCTGCAAATGAGCATTGATATCTGCCTTTAGAAAGTGGTTTCCTATCTTTCTGAAAATAAGGTGGAGGTCTACCCCTACCCAGTTACCAGCATGTTTCCTCTGTATGGCCTATTTTTAGACAGGAACGACAAAACCTGCTATCTTTGCCACAGGGTTGTTTGCTGTGTTCTCCTGAAGTTTGAGGATTTTCATGACTCTCTAATGCTTCCTTCACACCAAGCGTTCTGGTCCACGACTCTGCGCTATTAAAGTGCTGCATCACCTTAAGAACTGAAACTGGCACACTATCTTGAACACGCTTTCTCTGAACTAAAAGTTCTAGAGGCATCACAGCAAGTCACCTCTTCCAAGAAGTGAACATGCTTTTTAGCCCCATCGCTGTTAAGCGTTTTGGGAGACATGGACTCTTGTGCCTTAAGCTTAGCCTTGAGATCTGCAATGATGTCCTTGTGATTTTTACACTTTTCAGTTAGGATTAACTGCTCAGCTAGTAAGTTATCTAGCTGCAATTGAAGATCTTGAATCTTAGCTTCTGACTTTTGTGCCTCTGTATTTTTAGAATGCAGTTCTTCACATTTAGCATATATACTTAAAGTTAGACACATTGTTAACTCACTTAGCCTTATACAACGCATGTAGTTTAAAGCCTCAATTATTTCACCTTGTTTTGATTTCTTTTCATGTTTACCAAGTATGTTCCACCATGTAAGCATTCTCTCATCTGAACTGAGATCTTGTATTCTGAATTTGCTCAAGTTAGGTTTAACCTTTTTGCTCCATAAAGCAAACAATACATCACTGTCAGATATTTTCCTTTCCATCCCTGATGAGATGAGTCTGAATGTTCTCGAAGTGTACAGTAACGGGACAATTGAAGCTAATTACAACCTTCTAATTTCTATACCATGCAAAATGGAGAATGAAAACATACTTACCCACTCCATGGTCAGAAAGCCAGCTTTAATCCATTCACAAGATCAACAGTGAAAAAATCCTCATTCTGATGGCTGACAAAAGTAAATTTCAGAAAACTCACTGCAAGAGATCCCGGGTTTCGGCACCATCTGTAATGATGGTTTCCCTACGGTGGTTCAGGCTGTAGGATTGCCGAATGACTAAAGAAACATTATCAGCACGATGATATAAAACTGTACATTTCTAGTCTATTACCACCCACTGCCACTTATACCAACGACGGAAATAAGCGCAGTTAGAATAGCTACATATGTGGGAGAGCGTTGCTATTGTGTGACTATTGTATTGCAATATGTAGCACTTCAATGTTAATGTTGAATCAAGACTAGTTAGCACATAATTAATAATTGAAATGGTTTAATAACATTTTGTTATGGTTACACTTGAATTGGTTACAAAATAGATAAAGGATGGTAAAACATGAACAATTAATTGTTACCAGCAGTATGTAAAATATTACATGAGAGAGAGAGAGAGAGAGAGAGAGAAGAGCCCCAAGAAGAGAGAGGCAGCAAAGGAAAGAGACAGCAAAGGAAAGAGCCAGAGCAACAGTTACAGTCCTCTTTTATCCCTTCCTTGACCATGTGACTAAAAAACAAATGTGAGACATTCAAACTGACCAAACAGCAGATTACAACTTCACCCACTGGGAAAAAGGTGTGACAATTAGCAGACCCCAGATGTATACACATGTTGGCCTACAGGCCTTGATCACTATCAGCACCTCTGTGCCTTCAGGAATTCCAAATGGCCCTTTTGTTACTGAAGATAGGTTTGGGACAGGAAAGCAGAAGTCTTTGATAATTTTTGACCTTACACAAGTCACATGTGAGTAAAGCTGTCCTCTTAATTGGTCAGAGTTCACGTTCATAACTACGTTCCTCGGTGTCATTCATCAAGATAGATTGGCAAGTTTGCTCCATGGGCTTATTGTGGCTTTATAGCTATTGAAACCTGAATATTTCATCACACTCCTCCATCTAAAAGCATTGCCAGTTTTTACCTTTGTTTTACCCTGTTGTCTGACTTCATATTTTGGGAAGTCTTCAAATTTTGCCTTGTACTTCTGTAACTGAAACTAAGTTTCTTTTCCCATGCAATGTGTCAGCCAAAGTCTGGCTAAACACCCTCTGGCTCAGCCTGTTACAGTAGCCACACCCCAAACTCTCACTATTGGTTGAGCTGGAAAGTGATTGATGGATCTTAGTGGATCACTTTGAATGTTTTGATGGTGTCTTGGGAGACTTAATGTTTACACTTTTTGGAGTCATAAAAGCATTAATGACATGCGTATACAAACAAACGGGGTTAAGAGAACATTGACAAACCTTCTAAACTTCAACTTTAGGTTTCCTTAGTTACAGAAATAAATGTTTGTTGTTGTTGTTTGTTTGTTTTGTCCATTAATCTAATGCATCAAATCTGTTATGAATTTGTTCAGGTTTGTCTGATTCCCAAATCTGCCCATGGAACAAACCCTGCCAGCGCTCAGATGGCAGGAATGAAGGTTCAGGTGGTGGAGGTGGATAAAGATGGCAACATCGATGTGTCTCCCCTTAAAGCATGGTATGTACAGTAATTTGAAGTGTCACATTTTGCATCTCCTGTCAACAGGAAGCCTTTATCTTATGTTAGCTATTTACACTGACACATTTGCCTATGATAACATTATCTTGTAAGTGTTAACGGTGAAGTGTGTAATTTCTGCACCGCTAGCAGCACCAAATGAAATTGCAAAAATGAGTTTGAGGTTCAAACTGGTTTCCTTAACACGCCTCCTGACTGCCATTGGTTGAGCAAACAAATACTCCAAACTCACATGTTGCTGCTGTGTCATGATGCTCAAACAAACAATGTTTTGAAAGCTCAGTGTTTACACGTTTTGGAGGGAACCAACCTATGAATAGCTTTGGTTTTGGATAGGAGAAAGTGTTTAACATTCAAAAAATGACATGCTTAACCTTTTAAAGATGCACTTTACTCAATCAACTAAATGTATAAATGAATTTTTTTCTTTTTGTCAGGTGGACAAACATAAGGCCAACTTGGCTGCCATTATGATCACATACCCCTCCACTAACGGTGTGTTTGAGGAGAACGTGAGTGAAGTGTGTGAGCTCATCCATCAGAACGGCGGACAGGTGTACCTGGATGGTGCCAACATGAACGCACAGGTCAGATGAAGAGCATACAGCAACATTTTACCATATAGTAGTGACTATTAACATTAGTTACAATATGGACTAACAATGAACTAATTAGGTTTCCACAGTAGGTTTTACATTGAACGTTCATGTTCTTCTGATTCAGGTTGGATTATGTCGACCAGGAGACTATGGCTCAGATGTTTCTCACTTGAATCTCCATAAAACTTTCTGCATTTCTCACGGTGGTGGTGGCCCTGGAATGGGACCAATGTAAGTGTTTTGAAGTGAGCAGACCTGCCCTACTCAATCTACCAGAACAGTTGATCTGTTGACTCCAGTTAATCATATGGCTTTTTCCAACAGGAAACAGCATCTTGCCCCCTTCCTGCCCAGTCATCCAGTGGTGAACATGCAGTCCAGTAATGCAGGAAGTTCTTTGGGCACCATCAGTGCTGCTCCCTGGGGCTCCAGCGCCATCCTGCCCATCTCATGGGCTTACATTAAGGTCAACACTCAAGTCTTAAATTGTTTACCTATCTGAGTAATAGGGATGCTACATTATTAACACTTCTGACCGATACTAATTATTTTCTGATCAATTGAGATCAATTTCTGTAATGTTTTGCATAAATACTTTAAAAATAAGACACTAATTTTAAATCTTACAAGCAAAATTTAGGTTTTACAACATTAAAGGGTGCAGCATAAACAATGCACATTTATTTTGAGATGTGCTAAGATTACATTTGTTAAACTTTGTGATTTTAAAGATGAACTTTTAGTGAGTTTTAGATGAAAGCAAAGGTTATGTAAAAATAGAAGAAAGGAGCAGCACAATGAAATCCAATATATAGCCAAATACCAATAAATAAAAAAATATCAGCTGATATGGTACCATATATCTTCCTAATTTATTAATCTAATATTTGATTTATTTTTTATTCAACAGATGATGGGTTCAAAGGGTCTTGTTCATGCTACAGAGGTGGCCATCCTTAATGCCAATTACATTATTTTGGATGTGCGGCCTTTTAAAAAGTCTGCAAACATAGAGGCAGTTGATGTAGCAAAACGACTGCAAGATTATGGCAAGTGAAAAACATCCGTAAAGTAAATATTTTTGGCTTTAAATTATGTCTGATAATTGACTGGCCACCTTTTATGACAGGTTTTCATGCACCGACCATGTCATGGCCTGTGGCTGGAACTCTGATGATTGAACCCACAGAGTCTGAGGACAAGGCTGAGCTCGACCGCTTCTGTGACTCGTTGCTGGCCATCCGACAGGAAATCGCAGACATCGAAGAGGGCCGGATGGACTCAAGGGTTAATCCTCTCAAGGTGAGCGTTTTAAAGAATCCAGAACACTCCATATCGGCAGCATCTGTGCAGCTTTAATCATGTGTACAGTAATGCGCATTATTTGTACTCCGTGTCACATTTTATTCCCAGAAGAATTAATATAAGCGCTTTTTTTTTTAAACACGTTTCTCATTTCTGCTTTTAAACCCTGCAGATTGTCTTTGCCCAATAGACTTTCATTAGTGCCATTAATTCTTGAGCCGAAATTGTATTGAATATGGATCTTCCTCTAGTTGCTCTAACTTGTCTTTCACATGTTTTCCAAAGATGGCTCCTCACTCACTGACCTGTATTACCTATACCACATGGGACAGACCTTACTCCAGAGCGTATGCTGCTTTCCCTGTGGTGTGTAGTTTACGTTAATGTAAAAATACTTAAACCTTACTTAAAATAAACATTTTTATTCAATCAGTTTTAAAATGTTATTTCAGCCTTTCGTGAGACCCGAGACCAAGTTCTGGCCCACAATTTCAAGGATCGATGACATCTATGGAGACCAACATCTCGTCTGCACCTGTCCACCTATGGACGTCTATGAGTCTCCATATGAGGAAAGGGCTTCTTCGTGACCTCATTACTCAATGAAATGCTAATTCATCCAAATGAACCATTCCCATCAAATATGATCATTTATTCCTCCCTGTGATTACAGTCTCTTCGGTACGTTCATGGAGCCTCAGATTTCCTATTGCATACAATGCACAAACAGCTGACCTCTCCTCCGTTACTCTACTAAAACAATCCAAATCTGATTCAGATACCGTAATCGACCTGTATAGGGGTTTGTTTTTTGTTCTTTATATTTTTTTTATTCACTGTATAAAAAAAATATTTGGGTGTTTTGGTCTGTTTGTAGGCATAACTTACTGGCACTGTTCTCAATGTTAACATTAATTTTATAGATGTAATGTATGTTTTCTAATTATTTAAGGAATAGAGCCTGTTTGTAGCCATTTAATACATTTTAAAACTAACTTTGGTTTACATACGTTTCCTAAATCAATGGTGGTATTCAAATTAGGTATTAGCATGCGTTCTAATTTGAAATGGAGTTTAGCTGCGTTTCATACTGATGATCGTTTCTCTTTTTCCATAAGTTTCCAGTCACTATTCCTAAAAATAAAAGCAGTCTGAGGTTTTGGTTTGAAGCAAATTTTTTCCAGCAGTCCTCAGGTCTGTTGAAGTCCACAGTGTAGATCTGTGGAACACAAAATAAATTATTCATTTTCAATATATATTTTTTTATGTAATCTTTATTTAAGAGCTCTTTTCATATACTTAATCTGGCATACCATGTAATATAATTTAGATTTTTAAATAACTAATAACCCAAAGTTTTTTTTTTCTTCATTGGTTTTCTTGTAACCCCAGGCTACTATTATCAAGCACAGTCTATCTTGCTCACCTGATGTGCTAGATGAATGGCCACTGCGCACACTGCACAATAGTAGGGCAAAGTCTGGTCAGCATTAGCTCCTGCTAGAACCAGCCCTGACAGCATCGCCCCAGTGAAGCCACTCAGCCACAATTTGGTGTTCTCCTGAAACCTCAGAGCTGTAGACTTCACGCCCACTGTTAAATCATCATCTTTGTCCTACTCGAGATGAGAAAATGGATCACAAAATGTACACAAGGCATAAATTTATGTTCAGGGGTGTGATAACTAATCACACACTGTACCTGATGGGCATAGATTGTGTCATAAATCAATGTCCACATGACACCAGATACATGGAGAGGTAAACACACAGACCAGTCACATGATCCCTTCACAGCAGACCAACCCAGAAGAGCACCCCAATTAAAAGTGAGACCTACAGGGGCAACGAAAGTACAGAATGTTCAGTCTTTGAAATACTTTGAGCAAATGTTCAGCAATAATATGGAGGGAGGGGTTTAGTACATTAATGGCAACACACCTAAAACGAACTGCGTTGTGTGTGATTCTCTTCATGAGAGGGTATGTGACCACCAGCGACAAAGAGGCGGCTCCAAGAGCTATGCTAGAGACAGATGGGAAGTCACCGTTTATTAGTAAATTTAGTCAAATTAAAGTTGCCATGAAACAGAAATTGCAATCGTCTTTTCGTCTAAATTTAAAGATACATCAATACAATAAATATTACTATAATATCAACTCAAAAGTTACAATCTTACTCTAGTCCCAAATGTTGGCAAAATACTGGTAACACTTTAGTCTCGTTGCTTATTAGCATGCATATTACTATCATATTGCCTATTTATTGTAAATATTAAGGCTGTCGGCATGCTCTATTTTGATCCCTTAATTCTACCCCATACCTAAACTTAACAACTACTTTACTATTAATACGCAGCAAATTAGAAGTTTGAGGCAAAAGTCGTAAATAATAGTTAATGGTGAGAAGTGGTCCCCAAACTAAAGTGTGGCCAAAAATAGTGTAAAAACACCGTAAAATATAAAGCACCTGGAGTATTGGAGGCAGAGCAGAACCCCGCGCAAACTCGCTGGGCATCCGAGGAAAACCAGAGCCCTGAACGATGTGATCTCCCCGATGCAAGGGGTTCCGAGTGGCTGTCCTTGAACATACCAAAAATGACACATCCCAACATCAGATTCCAGCAGCAGCCAAGATCAAATCCAGGCGGTCTGTTTTCTTTCCTGAACCTTGCTAAACAATCAGGTTAGCAATATTTGACCCACCTTTTCAAGATTCAACTTGATTAAACTGACAAAACATCAACACCAACCCACATCCTTGAACACTCATACCAACTTTATTCTTTCTACAAACTACACTCTTAAAAAAAAATAAAGGTTCTTCATTGGCATCAATGGTTCCATTAAGAACCTTTAACATCAATGGAAACTTCTGCACCGAGATTTTTTTATAGTAGAAAAAAAAGTTTCTTTAGATATTAAATTGTACGTTTTAAAGGAATAGTTCACCCACATACAACTGTACATTACCAGCCAGTATTCAACATATTTCTTGTATGTTTAACATAAGAAACCGAAACTCATACGGTTGGAACGACATGAGAGCGACAGTAAATTATGACAAAATGTTAATTTTGGGTTGAACTATCCCTTTAAGAACTATTCACTGAAAGGTTCTTTGGGGATCCCAAAATAGTTTTTTTATGGCATTGTTGCAAAAACCTCTTTTGGAACCTTTATTTTAAGAGTGTATAAGCATCTAGAATATGTAATTAAAGGATGTAGTATTCTGCTTAAATTATACACCTGTATAATGTTATGCTTATACACTATTTTAATGGTACTAAATGAAGCTTCAATGATAATTAATTTGACAAATCAAGCAAGCCTCTCAGGTCTGTTAACTTCCTATGTTCACAAAAACACCAAAGTCTTCCACTTGAGTTCTATATCAAATCAGATTAAAGGGGTCATATGATGCGATTTAAAATTTTCCTTTCTCTTTGGAGGGTTACAAGCTCTTGGTGCATAAAAAAAGATCTGTAAAGTTGCAAAGACTAAAAGTCTCAAATCCAAGCGGATATTCTTTATAAAATTAAGAGTCAACCACGCATACCTAAAACGGCCTCGTTCTAACACGCCCCACATATCTACATCACTGTGAGGGAAGATTTGCATAACGCCGTTCCAAATGTTTCACACAAAGAAAGAAGGCGTAACTTTTATTCTCGCTGTAGTATTGTTGTTGCCGCCGCCATGTTGTGGATATGCTGTGTGTTTCGTTGTGAAAGCGAAACTACTTTGTTTGGTCTTCCAAAAGAGGATGATAGTAAATGAGCTCAACAGGGAAATATTTATGACTAATTATAACTGGTTATGATTAATAATAAATATTTAGATTATATCTTAGAATTAACTGTAGCAGAATCAATTTTACAATTATTTGATCTGTCCGTCCAACGAGCAGACAATATAATCATTCATCAATTCAAGAAAAGATTATTTTCCTGGCCAAGGAAGAATAAACAGTCCTTCTCTGTGCAGTGCTAGCAGTAATTTAGCATATTGTAGCAAGGGTTCAACACATTCATTGACTTCGAATTGTGAGCAGCAAACAGAGGCAATCGATCGTGAATATAAGGGATTTAATAAATGAAACTATATCTAACATATAACTAACTAAGCAAAACACATACAGAATGAAACAAAGTAAGGAAAAGAGAGAGGAAAGTAAAAGAATGGCAGTATTTCACATCAATTTTAAACAACCTTCGAGAAACATCAGAGAATAAAAAATCACCTTAAAAGGGTCTGAAACTTAAACAAAATAATCTAAATAATTGTAAACGGTTACTTGCATTGGCTTCGATTGCTGAACAAGAGTCCTGATGCGGTAGACAACGGAGGTCTTTGATTTCGTTAGGAGTGAGCTGGAAGTTTACTTCTGGTTCTTCTAAAGACAGGAAAAGTCCACAGCGAATCGAAGTTACTTGAAGATAAAAAACTGCCGGAAAACAAACTCAAGAGGAAAAGACTTGAGAGTCTTGGAAAGTGTCGTCTCAAAAGAAGAGGGTTTTCCGAGCAAAAATCATTTTGGGCTAATCACTTTTGCGGGTTTCTATTCTGGGTGGAAGGGCCAATACCAAACGTGAATTTTGAGCGAGATTCCTTTGTTTCCCTTTATGGGACATTTGCATGTTTTATGGCCGGTCTGGAATTGCTGCGGTTTTAACCCAAAATATAGTACAAATCGAATGATGCGTTTCACAATCAATACGTAATCAGTGTTTGAGGAATAAAGAGCAGATAATATTGATACAAAGAAAAAAACATTTAGAATAGAGTAAACCAAGATACATCCATAACACCTGAATATCAGTGTTATGGCTTTAACTAATACAACTAAACGAGAGTGGTAACTCAGCTAATCTACGTGATACGGCGAAACAAAAACGTACAAACAACACGTGTAATATACCAGATATATTTGTAGAGTATAATAGAGTAAAAAGGTCTTTACATGTGTGTGTGTGTTAGTTTGCTTGGTCAGCCAGGCCCATTGGAGCCTGGCATCGGGGTCATTTAAATCTCTTTGGAAAGTGTTTGAAATCAGATGGGGAGATGATAGTGGGGGACTGGTTAGAATCTCCTTGATAGCGAGGACCCATTTGGTAGTTTAGACCCCATATAAACGTAAAGTCTGTGACCAGGACTGTAATTTATATGCAAATGTCAAAAGGATAAAAGGGTCTCTTAAGCCATAAACACCCCAAAGATCATGCATGATCCTACGCAGACGCTACACTGATATCGCTTCGTCATGCCTAGAGCTGATCTGGGCTGGTCGCTGAGGAAATACATCAACTTTCTGCGGGTGGAATAGCCGGATTCAGCTTTCTCGTGGGACAAAGCGGAGGTCCAGCCGGGGTCGTCACATGTGGTAGTGGACGACACGCCCGCTGCGGACGCTTTCTTGTCGAATCCGACGGGCGCGCCGTTCTCAAGCCGCAGCATCGCTCACACTCTAGCCTCGGCGTCCTCACGCTAGCCCACGGCCTCCGCTCACTCTAGCCCACTGTGTGTGATGCTGTGTTTTTCGTTGTGAAAGCTAAACTACTTTTTTGGTCTTCCAAAAGAGGACACAACTAAATCTAGTGGTTATTTTGTATTTACAACACTGTTCCAGAAAATTTCAACCCAAATATTCAGATGTGTCCGGCGCATTTTATGGAAGATGTTTCCTGATCCTGGGAGAGTAGACTCAATGCGGCTGTTCTGACTCACAGACTGTAAGTATGTTTTTTATATTTAAAGAATTTGCCACTGTTGTAGGAAAATTAATGTTTTACTCTTTATGTATGTCACCTGAAATGCAACAAAGACATCACACAGTAAAACAGAGAGCCTTTGAAGTCTTTAGGGCGGGTAATTTAATCAGGAAAGACAGAGGGGTTAGTCATAAATAAAGACCTTTGACCTCACAGGTGTGAAGGCACACAAACACACAGTAAAAACAAATGATCAGAAAGAGCCTTTGAACTCTTCAGTGCAGGAAAGACAGGGGGGTTGTTGACCTCACAGATGTGAAGATAATAAAAGCCCAGGGGGGTTAGAAGGACCATTGTTTTTTCTGAATACAGCTAGGTTTGGTTTAAGGAAAACCTGCAAGAAGTGGGGGTGATAACAGTATAATAAGGCTGTCTGCTTTCAGTGTGATTTCAGGTCTGTTGTGCTTCAGGGTAGCTGCTGAAACATGAACATACCTCTTTAAGGAAAATAAACTTCTTTCCTTAACCCAATATACTCTGGGTCATTTCTAGAAGTTTCCAGCAGTAGGCAGGAACAAGTAGCCAAATTTGACATTTGAAATGGTTGATCTAACCACATTCCACCATTAATAAAAATGGCCAAAGTGGCTGATCTAGCAAATTCCACTGATAAGCATATCTGAGCACATGAGCTCTAGTGCGTTTTAATACCCATAATGTCCTTGACCTGGGACAGTCAGTGCTCAAGATTTAGTCATTGTGGCAACCCAGATAGGCATAACCAATAACAAAAACTGGAACAACCAACTTTGGTGAGAGAAAAAGGTATAAAACAAATGAGCTGACAGTCGAAGACTTTAGATGCGGTTACCGTTATCTAGGCTTTGTTGCTGTGACAAAGTCTTATTTTGACATCTGGAACTCTGCTTCTCGAACTTCATTGACTACACCAAAGAAAAATACACAACATTAGTCGATAAGGGGCATTTCAATGGTCATAGCCAAGTTTAAGTGTAACACAAGCAGCATAATATTGAATATCTTAAAGTTGTATCAAGTTTGACTACTCTTACAGAATACTGGCACACAGTATTACAAGAAAAAAGCCTTATTCACTCAACTTGACATTTTCATGACTCGTCAGTAATCTGTATTGAATACTGTGCATTGTGTTCTCTGCTGTTTGTTCATTGTTCCTGAAGAGCTCCCTCATCTGCACATGAATGCAAGTATACAATGAAGCGCCTCGCTACTTTGCAGTCGTGACATCTCTCGCTAAAAGTTGGTCATGACAGCTCAACAGACAAGATGATGTCCACCAGACTACTGGCACTGTTTCAACCACATGCAGTGAGGAGGAGTCTTCCACAGATCTGCTCTGCCCGTCTTTCAAGTCTCAGAAGGCAGCATGAAAACATCACCACAGCCTTCTGTCAGCCTGGATCCTGCTTTTTTAACAAAAGTGACGATCACAAACAGAGAATATGGCCTCCTTTACTGGCAGGTCACAGCTGTGGCAGAAGGTTCTTCAGCCTCACTCCTGCTGGGATTGTGAACGCAGCCCCGGCGTCCGTTCAGCCGTACCTCAGATTAATGAGACTGGACAAACCCATAGGTGAGCTGAGCTCATTTTCCAGGGTGTCCTTTTGGTTGTAAGCTGTTTTTTCAGTGAAATATAAATGGTTGTGTTCTTGTAGGAACATGGCTGCTGTATCTGCCTTGTATGTGGAGTATTGGGTTGGCAGCAGACCCGGGATGCCTTCCTGATCTGCGCATGCTTGCGCTCTTCGGGGTGGGAGCTTTGCTTATGAGAAGAGCAGGATGCACAATCAATGACATGTGGGATAAAGACTTCGACAAGAATGTAAGAGTACATACATAGAAGTAGATTGATTGTTTCCTGCATCATGTTCTTCCTTCAGTCCCAGAAAGTCAACTTTTTGCTTCATTGTCTGAGAACATTCAAAGTGATGGATATCTATTCCACTAGTGCAGGGGTGGCGAACGTCAGTCCTGGAGAGCCGCAGCCCTGCAGAGTTTTGCTTCAACCCTAATCAAACACACCTGAACAAGCTAATCAAGGTCTGAAGGGTTGCTAGAAAGCTACAGGCAGGCGAGTTTTAATTAGGGTTGGAGCTGAACTCTGCAGGGCTGCGGCTCTCCAGGACCGGAGTTCGCCACCGCTGCACTAGTGGTCTAAATTTCATCTTTGCCATCTTCTCATCCGGACTAAGCCTAACATATCTCCTAATCTTACCTGGGTCAGTGTGTCAAAGGAATTGGGCGATTTTGCTGTAACATTGGCCATAATCAATGTCAGATAATAATAATAATTTACTCACCCTCATGTCATTTCAAACCTGTATAACTTTCTGTAAAACAAAAGGAGATATTTTAAATGTTGATGGTAATACATGTTTGGAACAATATGGGGGTGAATAAATGCTGAGTTTCATTTCTTGGTGAACTCTCACTTTAAAGGGGTCATATGATGTTGCTAAAAATAAGTTTATTTTGTGTATTTGGTGTAATGAAATGTGTTTATGTGGTTTAAGGTAAAAAAAACACATTATTTTCCACATACTGTACATTATTGTTTCTCCTCTATGCCCCGCCTTCTGAAACACATTGATTTTTACAAAGCTCATCGGCCTGAAAAGCGAGGTGTGCTGTGATTGGCCAGCTATCCAGTGCGTTGTGATTGGCCGAATACCTCAAGCGTGTGATGGAAATGTTACTCCCCGCACCATATTGTGATGATGCCCTGTCCGGCTAGAGCCATGAGATAAAAAACATTAAAACCCATTATAAACAAGGCATTTGTTGCATCCAATGGGGACATAATTACAGATTATAATGACTTTTCTTTTTAGCATTGCATTGCGCCGCATAACCATAAAATCATGTCTGCATTTGTGATCGGAGAAATGACAAACAACAAGCGCTACTCTACACTGCTCAAAACTCGCGTTTGAATCATCAGTGGTGTTGTGGCAAAAACAATTATTAACAAAATAGCATCACAGAGTAAGAGACAAGGAATCAAATTATATTTATTTAAGGTAACTTGGTACAATCCAATGGAAACCACCAGTATTGCCCAAGGGTGAATACCATATTGAGTAAATAGCATAATATATAATAGAATTACACAATACTAATCAATGGTGTTACAAGCAATAACAAGCGTTGCTAATATGTTAAATACGATGGGAAGATAGATCAGCATTGTCAATCTTTCTTCTTTGAATCGTTTGTAAATCATTCATGTCTATTTGACATATTGAACTTACAGCGCTCTGTGACAGCAATTTTGAAGTCCTTTGCGTTGTGTGCGCCGACGGCGTGCTCCCCTGAAACATTTGTTTTTTGAATGGTTCCGCCTTTTGATTTATTCTACTGTACCTATGCTTTCTTTCATGATATTCAGTATTTGTAAACTCCAGTGTAAGATTGCATGTACAGAAATACCAGTCAACAGATGCTATAAAACACAGTATTAGAAAATATGCTTTAATTAAAGTTACTACATCAAAGCTGTTTTCATTCAAATGTATTAAGTTTCAATTAAAATGTAATGTACAGATGACACCGTTCATAATGATTATGGTTGTCTTTTCAAAGCAAGCATTGTAACAAGTTATAACATTATAACAAATATAAATACATTAATATGTTATATAGCATGGTCCTAAATGAACCAAAATGACCTACATATTTTAAATAAGAGACAAAAATAATTTGTATGTGGTGAATTCCTCTGTTTTTAACATTGGATGGGCTTTGTTTTATAATATTTTATTCACCAATAGTATGGGTTTAAATAAAACGACAACTCTTTCTCATAAATGTAACTCTGTTTATTTCACAGACGGTCCCTGCTCCTTCTCTCCATCCAGATGTTTAAGATTCCAAATTAAAACTAAATAGAATTGTGTATTTTGACTGACTCTTTTAAAATCTCGCGAGCCAATCTGTTAAACAGTACCAATTACCTCCCTCGCGTGGTCATCGGAAACCATTACAATTTACCAGTGATGCTGGAAATTAAAAAGAACAAATAAATATACACATTTGTCTGAGAGTACAGGTTTGATTTTTTGATTTGTGTTATTTGCATGTTCTGTGAACTATTTACATAATATTTAATATACTACACCCAGTTGTTTCTTATACCGTCATAATGTAGTCCACATGAATGAATGTATATGTGTATATATATATATATTTGGTAAGCTCTAATTTGTAAATATCTTAACAGGCATAGAAGTGTTATAGATTCATTAAAGGGACAGGACAGAAATCATCGCACTCCACATCACGCTTGTAGTAACTGAAACAAGACACCGCGCTCGCGCTTCCTGGTGTGTGTTCATGATCCCCCAATAGCATGGTCCTGCACAACCGGAGGCTGCAGTTTCAGGACCGTAGTTCTAGGACCGCAGTTCAAGGACCCTATTCTTTTGTAACAGCGCCACCTACCAAATTGGATGACTTAAGATGGACGACACGGACAGCAATCAGAGTGAGTAACTTTACCGATTTTCAATTAAGTTTTATTTATAACCTTAAAACGATGCCAAGTTTAAGTAGCCAAAGTGAGAACTGCTAAGAAATAATAATTAATTCCCGATTACTAGTTTTATTGATTATTACGATGTTCTTAATTCGTGGCCATGATTTAATTCAGCTAAACCTTGTTGACATAATGTCTACAATAAGTAAATCTCCAGCACATTAATTAAACTTAAAAAGTTGATAAAAGCATGTTGATGTGTCAGATTTACCTGTAGCTTACTGTATTAGTGTGAAAACTTGTTTGATACTCATTGTTTTAGCATATTAGTTAAGTATAAATCATCTTTCATAATTAAACTGGGCTCATTGCTTGGTTGCACCACAATATGTGTTATTAGCCTGTCCTTTTGGCAGTACTTTAGATGAATCTGGTTGATGTTTGAAAGGCATGGTCAGCGGTTTGCCTTCTGGACTTATGAGGCCAGAAACTTGCTCCAAGGAACTCTTCAGGCAGTGTACAGAGTGCTATCTCAGAGGAGATCCACATTCAGGCTGTCGATGACCACACTGCAGAGGTAAAGAGACCGCTGGACTTCATTATAAAGTTACAGGGATCTGAGGAGCATTTATCATTATCATTACAAACAAACTCATAGTAAAAGTTCACCAAGGGCCTTAATTAGGAATAACATAACAATATCGTTTTACTATGCTGCAAATTATTGTATCTTTATCTTAAATGTATAAATTTCCTCAAAATAACTGTTTTTGCACCATGGTTTGCCCATAGGGTGTACTCAGTGGGAAGCCCTCTAAGTGGTCTCATAAACTAACCTCCTCCCGAGTTCCTGTCTACCTCGACAGTGAGGAACAACAGGGCATCCTTTTTGCCTATCTGAGAGGATTACTGCATAGGACACCAACACAACTGAGCATCACAAATGAAGTGCAGAGTATGCAGACCAGGTAATGTGTGTGAGTTGTCTGTTCATGCACTTACACAATCTACTGTCTAAACTGCGGCTGGTGACTAATCGTGTATGGCCAATTGTAGAAATGGCTTGCTGTCCGTAGTGCTAAATAGTATACTTACATAACAGTTTTTTTCACGACCATCATATATGGCCCTGGCTGTCCTCCGGGATTCTCAGTGAAGGAGGCTGAGCAGTTCTTCCTTTCTGGTCCGGATTATTCATTACAGGTCAGAGAGAATGTGAATTATGTTGCACAAATGACCAGTGCACCTTTTGTTAATGATCTTCTGTTAAAAACCCAACAGGGATTGTTCTCGGATAACTATTTCATGAAGTGGAAGATTTTAAAGAAGGAGGACGTAACACGTTCTATGAAGCATGTATTAATAATACATTATAAGGTTATCGTAAAGCATTATAAGGAAGGAAAATGCATTATACGAAACTTGTAGTATGTTGCATCATTCTTATAAAAATAATAGTAAGAACAGTTAATGTATTATAATACTTATGGTAGTGGAGTGTATGAGGATTTATAAACACAATGAACACATCGCATCCCCTTAAGTTACAAGTGGATTATATTCTCATAGTCAGAATGTATTATAGGTCTAATATCTTCCATGTTTAAGATCTGCCGCAATAACTTAGTACTTTATTTGTGTTTACTGTAAAATAACAAATTCAAAAATTTATGAAACATCCAAACTGCTTTAATGTGGTCTTATGTTGTTTAATGCTTTTGTCGGCTTTAAGTGAGAGTAACGTCACTGTACTTAAGCAGGACAAAGGAACACTTATAAATAATAATAATATTTTTCCAAACAGCCATAAGATATCTGATCAGATGAATGTGTAATGGCACATTTGCTTTTAGCTATTTTTATTTTTAATATCAGTTTGATTATTTTGATGGTGCCCTTTAGACAGCTGTTGATAAGTACCTACATGGCAAATAGCAGTCATTATGAGTATTAGTAGATACCTGCTAACGTTTTGCGATTGGATCCCAACAGATATTCTACTCACTATAAGCAACCTTGCAAGTACATCAACTTATTCTACCAACCATAACCTTAACCTAAGCCTACTTATACTCTAATGAAAGTAGTTACAGGTAGTTGCAAAGTAGCTATAGGCAATAGACTAAAGGGGGACCATTAAAATAAAATGTAATCTAATAAAAAAAACACACGTTGCATTTTTTCATTTGAAAGTGTTACAACTGGTCTTAAACTAGCTCACAACAAACTTAATATTAACCTCAACAGGAAACACTCAAAACAACACTCACCCACTCCTAACCATTCACAAGATGTAGTTATCTTAAATAAACAATGCCAAGATAATCCATTATAAATTAAGTGGATTTAATATGGTATTCATTGTGTGTTATAAATAATCATAATCTTAAAAGTTATAACCACAAATGCGCAAGTATTACAATGTATTATAATTGTTATGATTATTCATTAGTTGATAAAACATATTATAATTTTTTTTATAATGCATTATAATTAATTATAAGGCCTTAAGAAACACTTATAATGTCTTACGAAAATACAGGGCTTCATAGAAAGGTTACCGGATGACAAACAAACTGAGGGGAAAGAACATTCGTGGTGGGTTTTGCTTCTTATACTTCAATTTGGAGTTAGATGCGTAACATGATATCTCGTTTGGTTCTCTCTCTCTACAACCAAAAGGCATAAAGGTTCATTCAGAAATATACTATTAAAGAGTTTAAACATTTAAAGCAAATGTTTCTATTTAATTCTCTCTCTCTCTCTCTCTCTCTTTCTCTCAGGAGTTGACGCCTTTCTGTCCATGCAGCAACTGATGGAAAAGGGGGTCTTTTTATGATGTTGCATTATGTGTTATTGCAAAAATGAGTATATACAGTATATAAATATGCATTCTTGAACCATTCTTGAGTCTTGTGTCTTGCCTCTCTACAAACTTTTAAATATCTGGCTGTAATTTAGTGACTGCAAATGCTGATTTCATTTGATTCCATCTTTATTATACCTGATAATGAGCTAGTTCAACTTAAGGGGGCTAATCAATATACAGTATATTTCAAGAAACTAAGACTTAAGGTACTCCACTTTCAGTTGTTTAAAGACTGAAATACATTTTTCATTTTTATTTTAAGTGTAAATTCATTTAAATTTCAAATTGTTAACTCAAAGCAGGTATTACACACTTTATAATTAACATTTGATGCATTTATAAATCAAAAATCACAATTGAAATAAAACATATTTTTTCCTGAGATTCAATATTTTTAACAACATGTTCAAACATTACTACAAACTAAACCACCAGGGTCCTAGAAATGCGATCCTGAAACGGCAGCCTCCGCTATATTATCCAATTCGGTAGGTGGCGCTGTTGCAAAGCATATGGTCCTAGAACTGCGGTCTGAAACCTCAGCCTCGGTGTGGCAGGGAACACCTTTTCATGAGGGTGTGTGTGTGTGTGTGTGTGTGTGTGGTGTGTAGTGTGTGTGTGTGTGTGTCTGGGGGGTGTGTGTGTGTGTGTGTGAGAGAGAGAGAGAGAGAGAGGCGTTGCGAGTTTACTTGACCCTCTGCCCTATATTTTACTAAGTTAAACTATAGTGAAGTAGCTTTTTAATCAGTCAATGATTCATTAAGAATAAATGTAAACATTTTTATTCAGTACTTTTTGGTAACACTTTTATTTTACACGTTACATGTACTTACGATAGAAGTAACAGTAAATTAGGCATAATTACAAGCAACTAACCGTAAACCAAATCTAAACCCTAAGTAGGCTACTTGTTGTTCATTAATTTTATCCAGTAATTATTTGTGTAATTATACTTACAACAAGAAAACCTTAAAGTGCAACCTACTTTTTAAATTTATTGTTAAAAAAATCCAGTGTTCAATGTTCAGTATCAGGTAAAATGTAAAATGGTGGTAATCATAATACTGAATGATTTCTACATTTTCTAAATGTATCATGATATTTACATTCTGTATGTACATGTATGTACCATGTATGGTACCATGTCCAAAAAGACTTTACCATACCAGTGCACTTTTGGTACTGGAGTTTTAAGGACTACATACTGTTGCTCACTTTGCTGTTTTGTTTTTTGTTCAGTGATTCAGTTCAGTAACCACAGGAGTTGTGTTAAGAGTCATCAGCAGTAAAGAACAACTTTGGGTCACTGGAGTGGAGAAATGGCAGGTGACACAACTACATCTGAGGATGTGCACTCCTCCAGAGTCATCAGGGTGGTTTTCTTGGCACTGCTGCTTGACTTGCTGGGTTTCACATTAATACTTCCCATGCTCCCCTCCATCTTGGACCACTACAGTCAAACTGGGGTAAGATCATTTTTTTAAGGTTAGGCCTATAATTTGCATATTTAGTTGTTATGAAATCTCAAAAGATGTTTGGCTGGCTGTTTGTTCAACAAGAAATGCTGCTGTATTTGACCTAGATTAGTCATGCATGCAATTATGTGACAGTGCACGATTTACGATATTCCAGTCATGACATGTTCCCCTACTTATGACTGTCTAATTGATGTTACTTAAAAGAAAGGATATACAGAGCATTTCCTGTACAAACGTCAGCAGTGACTTAAGCAATTACATACTGAATTAACTTTATAATTCTATATGCTTTGTTCAAGAGATAAGTCTGTGGAAAGCCTCCAAGCTCAGAGCTGTTCTTTCTCATTTAATGAAGCTGACAATGGCTTCATTCACTTTTTCATCTAGTAAGAAAAATAAACTTAATCATAGGAATAAAATACTTTTTTTTTACCCCACTGACAGCATAAATTCACTTAGTTATGATACATTTGTCAGAAAACAAGACCTAATATAGCTACGTCCCAAATGACGCACTATGCACTTATGCACTATGTACTCAACCATGTAGTGTATGAATTATATAAAGGTTATTTTGTCATTCATAAACAGAGTTTTATTTTTACTGTGTATATAAATATAGCTTTCACTTCACTTAATTTTGCTGTTGTAATCTCTGCATCTACAGGACAGTGTGTATCAGTCATTACAGAGCGTAGTGGACTGGTTCAGAGGGGCGGTTGGAGTTCCTATGGAAACTAAATATAACAGTGTTCTTTTTGGAGGTAACTTCATTACTCTGATGGATGTTGGAGGTTTCTTTAAATGCAGCACATAATTCAAATTGACCTTTTGTATTGAAGGTACATTGTTTATCTTCGTCTCTGGTGTCTTAGGTCTGATAGGCTCTCTCTACAGTTTGCTACAATTTCTGTCGTCGCCCATTACTGGAAGAAAACCACTGCTGCTGTTAACAACCGTAAGTATAGACAAAATTAGATCATACAGGGCAGGGATTCCAACTTTTTTGTCAGTCAAACCCTTTTGACCTAAAATATTTAATGAAGTTCACTCTGATAATTTAACAAAACATTTGTATGTTCTTGTGTTGGTCACATGGCATGCAGATAAACAAATAATAATTATTTATTTTTTATGATTTATTGGATCCTGGTTTGGGAAACCCATTTATAGGGTATTTATTAATATAAATTGAAATAATAACATATTACCATTAATGTATGTCTATGCAGTTACTTATGGAAACTCGTTTCTGCCACAGAATAAAAAAATTATAAAAAGGTAATTGCAACATTTATCTCACAATTCAGACTTTTCTCTTGCAAACTCTGTGATGTATAAACTCGGAATCACAGTCCGAAATGTGAGATGAAAAATCGCAATTGCCTTTATTTTTTTATTCCATGGCAGAAACAGGCTTTCATGTTTTGTAGACCTAGTAGATCTGAGTTATATTTTGCTTGTTTTGCAGGTAGGTCTCATGGTATCCTACATTCTGTGGGCTTTCTCTCACAGTTTTACAGTTTTTCTGCTGTCTCGAGTGGTTGGAGGAATTTGTAAAGGTATTGTCAGCCTGTGCACTGCTATTGTTGCGGACCTGCCTTGCCCTAAAGCAAGAAACAAGGGAATGGTGAGTTATGGTCACCATTATCAGTAATTAATGTTTTCGGGGCAAATTTGACATTTTAAGCTTTTATCTTTGGAGTCATTTGAATATTCCCTGGGTTTGATTTCAGGCAATGATTGGTGTTGCTTTCTCCCTGGGGTTCACATTGGGTCCATTAATGGGAGCATACTTTGCTCTGAGACTCAAAGACGCTGAGGTGTTTTATCAAGGCCCTGCCATGCTGGCTGTCCTTTTTTCTTTAGCAGACCTGCTTTTTATTTTCTTCATGCTGCCAGAAACTTTACAAAAGGTCAGCAAAACTTTACAAAGAGTCACATTGTGACTTTAATTATAATCACTTCCTGAATAGACTTCAAATTAGTTGTAATTGTTTACAGCATTGTAAATTCTGAATGTAATGAATGTTTTTCATGACTCCGGGGACATCAGAGTCTTCAGGTATTAAACAATCTGGGGATCTTCTTCACCCTGTTGCACTTTTCAGTTTCACTGCTGTGAAAAGAACAGAGAATCCACCATCTGAACAAAGTGAGTGCATAAACTTTCAGCCAAGCTAAAAGTGTTCACTTGGATCAGGATGAATAACTGTCGCAGTAAATTGATTATTATTTAACTTTTTTCCGCAATAGAAATGCAAAATCTTAAGGTGCTTGGATCGGTTTACTTCACATTTCTGTTTCTGTTCTCTGGGTTGGAATTCACTTTGAGTTTTCTGACACATCAGCGCTTCCCATTTTCCAGGTAAGGCCTGAATCTCGAGCTAACAGGTCAATTCTGAACATCACAACTTCCAACAACCTCTACAAATGCTGTGGTTACTGCTTCTACACATCAGTTGCTTACACAACAGCTTTCAAATTGTAACATGATAAAGCACAGCATTGTCTTCAACTGATAAACTGTCTGTAGCAAATCTAGCTAATCGATTTTGAGTTAATGGCCCAACTTAAACCACGAGACGTGACTCATGAATTGTGGGTTTATTTGTATGTAGACATTAGGAACAAGGAAGTTTGGGAGAATTTATTATGTAGCATAAACAACCAGAATAGGGGAAAGAGGACAAAGGTTGAAGCTAACCCCTGGGATAATATATGATTTCAATTTACCAATTCACTCGTGTACAGACGTGTTTTGCTTAATCAGAACCGCGAGATACACAATGTCAGACACAATGATACCAGTGTGTGTGTGTGTGTGTATCAAATTGCAGCTGAATCCTGTGGTCTTGCCTGAAGTTTTTCAAATGAAACCCTTGTCTTCTTCTGTCGTAGCATGCAGCAGGGGAAGATGTTCTTTTTCATGGCCATTACCATGGCAGTGATCCAGGGCGGATATGCCCGCAGGATCAAACCGGGCCATCAGATCCAGACTCTTAGCGTGGTAAACTCTTTCATGCATTACTGGATCACGAGTCAATTAAAATGTTCTGGCAATTTTCTTGGAACGCTGAAAGGATTTAATGTTTAACTACTCAAAGGCCTGTTACATTTTTGTTTTCATATGTGTGTGTATTTCAGGCAATTATATCACTTATCCCAGCGTTCTTGCTCATTGGAATAGCATGGAATTTGACACTACTCTATTCTGGCTTATTTTTGTACTCTTTTGGTAAGCAAGTGTGCATCTGTCATTATTATTATTATCATAAAATAATATTACTTTGTATTTTGTGTATTGATATTTTAATTTGTAGTAATTGTTTGTTTTTTTTCAGCTGCTGCTATTGTTGTTCCATGCCTTTCAACACAAGTGTCTGGACACGGTGGGATTTTTTTTTACTAGTGTTGTCTAAGATTTATTTTCATAAGCTAACCATTTTGAGATTTTAGACCAATGGTTCACAAAAGATGGCGTTATGACTAGTTTTGGTTACTATGCTGCAAAGATTACAAATGATGACATAATTTGTATTTTTCAGTGAACTGTCTCTCTCACACCACTTTAAGTTTGAATGTATTTGTAGTATTGATGTCTATGCTGGTTTGTTAGGCTCAGCCAGTCAGAAGGGAACTGTCATGGGAATCCTTCGGAGTCTTGGAGCTTTAGCTCGAGCACTGGGCCCTATTGTGGCTTCTTCAGGTAAAAAAAGGGAGGGGGGCAAAGTTATATAAATGTAGATAAAATATTATACATATGTATGTATGTATCTTAACATGATTAATGAATGAATTATGTAAACAACACTTAAAAGTACTTGTGCTTATGAAATTGGTTTATTTCACTGTTAAAAAACAACAGACTGTAAATAGTAAAACAATATTTTATGAATGTATTTTTACAACACTTAATCAACAGATACAAATGTTTGTGCTACTGTGTCAGTGGGTGCTACTGTTTTATAAGAATGACATTATATATTTGGTTAATATTGCTGCATACACACACCGGTATATATATTGTGGATACTGATTGTATCTTTTCGATCAGATTTCTAAAAACATAAAATAAAGATGATTATTGTCAACTAGAATGTTTTATTTAGCTTTCTTTTTGTATTAATTTGCATGATAATTATTTTTTTATGATGATGATATTTATTAATGCAAATTCAAGAAGAAATAAAAACATACAAGCAATTATATTAGTATTTTTATAATTTGTATATTTTATTTATTAGTATTTTATTATATATAGTTGTAGAAAACATATCACTGAAATAATATTGTAAAACGTACTCTAATAATCCGTTTTATTTACTACTTCTAAAGTATATTTTTACAGTATAGATGTTTTGATCGTTTTAATAATGACAGACATTGAAATTGTACCTAATTCAATTCTTCCTTAAAGACATTATTGTTTACATTTCATATATTTACATTTATGAAGGTAAAACTTAAAAAAAAAAGTATATGCATAAACTTTGCTAAGTTTTGTCCATATTCCTGTAATTAAAAAAAGAATAAAATGAATATAAGATAAAGAAGAATCACCTCCTAAAACATTATTTGCCATGCCATGAAAATCACATATTTTTCCTAGGTTTATTTTAGATACTGAGAAAAATAAATACATACAATTTTTTAATGAAAAATGAACGAACTTTTCTTTTCGTAGAACATTAAATAATATAAAATATAATTTCACTTATATATTTTGTTAAGCAGGTTGTCAACTACATTTGACCTCACGTTGCAACCCGTATGTTGAGTAATGTCTTACTATCTGACCACCCTTCAAAATAAAAGTCCTCCGCACCGACTTGATCTTGTTGTCAACTTTGAGCTTAATCTTTAATTATTTGGCCTACCCGTTTTACATCTTAACCGAACGGTTTATAGGCCGGAAGGTATGATATATTTTACTATTTGTTTATTTTTTTTTACATAGTTTACGATGACTGTGTTCACACTAGCCCAGATGTCTTGTCTAACCTTACACGAGCTATCTAGAAATCCCATGTTTTTTTAACCCGACACAGAAAAGCTGCTGAAAGCTGTCGACAGCTAAACATGTGACACACTGACCCTCTACCATGTTATTTCACATGTAAGGTTTAATCTCACATGTTTAAATTTGATTCAAATAAGTTTGCATGATATCGTAGCTGGCTGCTAACCGATGCAATATCATCTCCATTACGACAGCAGTCCTGCAAAAGCCTTACATTTACTTATGAACTCTTAAAATAATAAACGTCGGTGTGTAACTAATATTAAACCGTGTTTTTAACCGTTGGCGCTGAAAGTGACTGGTTTAGTGGATTGTGACATAAGACTGTTTACTGAGCGGTGTTTAGTCTTTAATTTGGTTGCTGCGTCATTATTTGTCATTTACACATGGATTCAGCATCGTTTGTTTAAACGCAGATTTGTGCACTCCATACAGTGAATGGTTGTTTTATTATTCGACTTCATTTCAGCTCAAGCATGTTGTCTTATCACCAGTCTGTTCTTTGAACCTGTCTTGCTCTCAGATAATGAAGGCTGGAGTTTTGGATCCTCTGAAGTTGTTTGATTCATAGCCTTCCATAGCAAGACAAAATGGAGGATCATTTAAAAAGGTAAAAATAACTGACAATGTGGAATCTTTATTTACCACTTTATGTATTTATTTTTTACTTTATTTGCCAGTCAGAGCAAGCCAGCATTGAGAATTGATTGATTCGTGTTCCAGTTAAAGCCTCAAAAAGTGTTGGGATATTTAAAATGTATGAATTTCTTTGCATTATATAAACTATCAAACCAAGTGCTTTCTGCAGATGTGACAGACCTTCAGAACTAGCTTCACTTTCCCAGGGAGACCCGAACATGACACGGAGGGTGGAAGAAACAAGATACAGTGGCTAAAATAGATTTTGTTCCCTTGTTTAGGGTAAATTCTGGCCATGAAATTAACTAAAATTATATAAATATATATCTGATATATATTAAAATTACAAAGAGGGATTATTCGTACATTGTGGCCACAATTTTCCTAAAACATGGCCATGAATTAAGAAGTTGTGTGAACAAATTTGTAATTTGTGACCATGGTATGGCTCCATACTTTCCTGAACCATTTTTTGAAAATGTAAAACAATTGGTCGGTACACACACACACACACACACACACACACACAGAGAGACAGAGGTGTCCTATCAAAGTAATTACAAGTGTAGTTCATCAGATCAAAGAGATAGTTCACCCCCAAAGAATTGTCATAATTTTCTCACCTTTATGTTGTTGCAGTCCAATCCCATGGGATTTTGGCTAATCATTGAGAAACAATTTTTTAATGAAACCTGAGAAGTTTCTGTCCATCCATTGAAAGTCCAGAAGATCTAAAAAATATATATATATAAAAGGATTGCAAAATGGATTAAACTGCTCAACTCAATATTAAAGTTTCATCTGCACTTCCATGTTCACCAAATGTGATGTGTTTTATGTATGTCAATCACTGTTTAGATGTAATTTATAAAATAATCAATTAAACCTGTTCATCATATAAAGCAAACATATCTCTTCACAGCACTTGGATTAAATCACTTAATTAAGTTTGGACTTGTTTTACAGCACCTTTTTGAAACTTTTTTTTAGGGATGCACGATATATCGGCCACCATATCGGTATCGGCCGATAAATGCTCATTTTTTCTGTTATCGGTATCGGCCCGATAAGAAAATTTGGCCGATATCTTAAAGCCGATAAATAATGCATTATTTCCTTCAGAGACACTTCAGATGCGCGCTGTTCGTTTGCAGCCTTTTGTGCAATAGTACGTTGTAATATTGTGTTTATTTGATGTATATCTGATTTATCTCATATAGAATGCGTTTGGTTAAGTTAAAAGAGCGCTTCAGTTTACCGGTGATACACTCAAACAGCAGTGCACAACATTAATAACTATGATTGGGAATGTCGTGTATATAACATTCTAATGAGAACATTATTATAATAAAACGATTGTGAATTCGTTGGGTTTAGTTGCCGTGTTTCAGTGCGTTGTTATGGGAAGAGCGCAGCCACAACAGGATCACACATTCTGACTATAGCACGCAATAACTGCATCATTTTGTACATATATAAGTTGTAATATTATGTTTATGTTGTATTAATATTAATCTCAGGATGCATTTCCTTGAAAATAAGCTGCCAGCAAAACGCTTCAGTTTACCTTGTTCATTCAGCTCTTCAGCTTCAGCATGCGCAGCTCAACGGCTGCTCTTTAAAACAGTGGTATTAATTTGTTACTTTTTCAAAATCATTGATACATTATTAAAAATAACAACCACTTGTATTTTTCTATTATTTTCATCAGCAATATGGTTTAGTAATTAAAATCATTTAATTATTGTCCGTGCAGAGGCTATTCCGTTTTATTGATCTATGGTGCATTAATTTTGATTCTTTACACGTGTAATGATGTCCAATGACTTGTTTGCATTATTTATGCAATATTTTATTTATTTGTAAGACTTTTTTATGACTAAATTTGGTAATGGGAGAGTAAAATTATTTTTAAAACGTACACCGTTAAAACTAGGCTGCTTATGTTGAAGTGTTTGGGATGTGGTTTTTAATGATGAGAACTTTTTTTGTAATCAGGCTCTCAAAAAGTATATACAAATTTGGATATAGATTTATCGGTCAACATATCGATTATCGGCATTCAAAAATAAAGAATTATCGGTTATTGTATCGGCCAAAATTTTCATATCGGTGCATCCCTACTTTTTTTTCTTGTAAGTCAATGATGGAACCTCTAAGGTTTCATTAAAGGTATCTTGTGTTTCTAAGATTAACCAAAGTTTAATGGATTTGGAACAACATGAGGGTAAATAATGTTGACTTAAAATCTGAGCTATGATTATTTTCTGCTAGCATTTGACAGCAAGAAATTGTCACAATCCTTCTTGTCTTCATTTTTCAATTTGAATTGTCCAACTGCATTTTTGGGCTGATTTATGTCACAATGCAATGAAGAGCAACAAACAAAATCTGTACTAGTTTTGACTAGTTAAATGATTTTTATCGGTTTTTATCTTTATTGTATCTTTACACAGCGCTCCATATAAAAACAAGGCATTCCAGTCATCACCCGAGGACTGGTTCAAGAGAAGGCAGAGATCAGTAGACAATCAGCATGACGTGGCACCAAGGACGCACGTCAACAACAGCAGCTCTCACAACAACAAAACCCACCGTGGGCTAAACGATGGTTCAGACAAGCAAACTGGAAAGGTCTGATTCTATTATGGCCATTTGGATGATTTGATTCTATATAATATTTCACATTTGAAAGCCTAATAAAGTTTTTCAATCTTTCAGATACTGAAGGACAACAGAGCTGAGCCTTCCTCTCAGGACAAAAGAATCAGCAGGAGATCAACAGACAGAGGTGCCTGTTCCCTTTAAGAAGCCTTTTAATAATAATTTCCTGATTAAATTGTAAGTGGATGATTTGTTTCTGCTTTCAGGTTACAGAGGGACCAAACCTTCCCCAAACCCCGCAGAGAGAGCCAAATCAGCCATTATATGTAGTAGCACATTTGAAATGAAACTTGCTGATTTCCCTGAATTAGGTGATATCACACCCAGCAACCCTACAGCAGCTTCCCTGCACCAGGAACCACGGGTATGCGCTGGTGCAGTCATGCCAGCAGAGCGTCAGAGGTCACCAGCACCCATCTGTAAGGTAACCTTCATGCATGGTGGTTTAGGCCAAATAACACATTGTTCTGTTAAAGCACAAGCTGTTTACTAACATGTGCTGGCTTTACGGCCTCAATTAAACTTTTTTTATTCTTATTAGAATGTACCAAAACGAAGAACCAGGTCGGCACAGCAAGTCCCGTCCAGTGGAAAGTGTGACTTGTCATCAACTGTCACAGCAGGTGAAGATCTGCAAACATTCTTCAGAAATCTTTATGTATCCCCAATTGTAAGTCGCTTTGGATAAAAGCGTCTGCAAAATGACTAAATGTAAATGTCAGGTGCTTTATTCAGAGCAAGATGTTAATGTAACCAAGTTCAGCACAGTTATGCTAGTTTTATTGTAAATGGGGGGCAGTTAATGTGTGTTCGGCTCATAAAAATACTTTAAGACATGACTAAGAACGCACCGTTAGTTTGCACAATTTGTAGTTGTTTTAGGGAAAACGCATGTTGTTTTTTCTTAATGAATATTCAGTTTCACTGGGAAATGCATCAAATTACAGAAGTGGGTTGTAAATCTTTTTAAATTAGATTTTCAAGTTAAAAATCAATACTAAAAGAAATAAATGTATAAAATTGTTTAAACCCCAATTTGATTTAGATCAGGACAGTGCAGGATCCAATCCCACTGGATCTTCTGTTCAGTCCTGGGCAAACATTGCTTCTCAGCCTCCCAGAGTCATCCAGAAAAGCCTCAAAGCCAACACATTGTCTCAGGTAAACTGCTGCATTGTTGATCAGCATTTTCAACATGTACTATACAAAATAGACACAATTTGCACCTTATTACTGTGTCTAGGAGGATTTAACTACACAGCCAGTAGAACAGAAAAAAACAGAAAAGAAGAAGAGGAAGAAAAAGAAGAAATCCAAAACAGCATCTGAAAAAGCAGATGAGACCTTAGAGGAACATCTGATACAGCAGGAGCCTCCAAAGTTTGAGGTAAAATCTGTCAAATCTGTATGTCATGTATGATTTGATATTTTCTGAAATTAAATTTTAGAAGTTTCATGTTTAAGTTAAGTTTTGTTTGTTTGTTTTTGTAGGATGAAGAAGAGTTTCCAGACCTGTCACTTGCATTTGTGAGTTCATTCGTTTGGGCTGAGCACCTCTTCATGCCAGCCGTTCATATTATATGTTCGTTATGTTTGCACCTATTAATTGTATCATCTGTAATTATATTAAATCAGGAACTGAAAGGACATTCAGTAGCACAAAAAGAGGGACTGTCGTTGCACAAAGGCACTACACCCACTTCTGCATCCAGTGACCCTAAGAAAACACAGGTTGGTGTGTGTTTCCAGTGCGATGTTTAAACCTCATCTAATCTGAAAGGATGTGTTAAAGGGTTAGTTCACCCAAAAATGAAAATTCTGTCATTAATTACTCACCCTCGTGTTGTTCGAAACCTGTAAGACCTTCGTTCATCTTCGTAACACAATTTAAGATATTCTTGGTGAAATCTGAGAGCTTTCTGACCCTCCCATATACAACAAGGGTACAACCCCGATCAAGGCACAGAAAAGTCCGAGACAATGACAAGTAAGCTTTTATTGTATCTGGGTTAGCGCCGCCACACGCTCGTGTCATGGTACTGTCGTGAACGTGCGTCCAAAGTGACGCAGTATAAAAAGACGAAAATGTTAATAAATCGTGTTATTTTTATGTTTTCTTTCTCCTTCTTTCTTTGCGCAAAAAGATCTCGTAGTTTAGGTAACTTTACAGTTGACCACATTGATGTCACACGGACTACTCTGTCGATCATCTTGGTACTTTTCTGGACCTTGAACGTGGTAGTTACCTTGTTGTCTATGGGAGGGTCAGAGAGCCCTCAGATTTCATCAAAAATGAAGATGAACGAAGGTCTTATGGGTTTCGAACAACACGAGGGTGAGTAATTATGACAGAATTTTCATTTTTGGGGTGAACTAACCCTTTAAATCGAATGTCAATTCATGACTACCTATTTTTGTCTAAGAAATGAGACGGTCGCACATTGTAATTATTTCATATCCCATCTTATTTCAGCAGACTAGTCAGAAGAAGTCAAAAGTTCCTGTAAAGCTTGACCTTGGAAACATGCTGGCCGTTCTTGAGGAGAAGCAACAGTCTCAAAAATCCAAACAAGACCAGCGACCACTAACACTTTCAGGTATTTGGCTGAAAAATATTAGTGGATACTCTTCGTAGGGCAATATTACAATTAATATTACTGGTGTGTTAGTTGGAGGAGCTCTACATGTAGTCCACAAAGAACCTACAGTTCAGAAAAAGCCATGGCAGCAAGAGAAGACACCGCACAACCCGCTGGACTCCACCTGTCCACTAGTGAAGAAGGGCAAACAGCGAGAAGTTCCCAAGGCGAAAAAACCAACACCACTCAAAAGAGTGAGTCCAGTGTCCACCTGAAGTTTCACTGTGTGATTTCTGTGCCACTGGTGTTACCTAACATGACTGGAGTGTCATTTAAAGTTTGGTGCAGAAATGACACTTACCTTTTTAAACCTTTTTTTCTTGTGAATTTTGAGTCTCGGTTTTTGGGGGGGGGGGGGGGGGGGGGGGGGGATCAGCATTTCCTAAAGATGTTTTGCTATTTGAACCTTTGAGGTCATTCTTCGGGAGAGAGAGGAAAGGAAACAAAACCGCCTGCTGGAGGAGAGAGACCCGGCCCAAGTGGCCACCGAGGCTGGAGAAAAGGAAACTAGTAATAGTGAGAATCCTTCTGAAACAAGCCACGCTGACCATGACCAACATCTTCACACAGGTACGAAACACAGCACTGTAATATATTCACATGTGATCATTGTAGACAATTACTGAGGTTGATCAGAATATGAAATGTTTTAGTGTTGTCTAGCTTGGTAGCATCAGTGTTTTTCTAATATGCAGAATGACATAGTCATAATTTGTATCAGATATAGATGACAACCCTGAACTCGTTGGTACTGAGGAGTCAGAGAGTGGCCAGCCTGGTTCACCGTCTCATCACAAGTTAATACAGCTGCCAGAAAATGCAACACTAAAATCCTGGAATCCTAATTCCATTCCCAACCTTCCTAAAATTCACAGCAGGAAATTCAGAGAGTAAGAACATCAATTTTGTGTTTTGTTTTGTTTTGTTTGTTTGTTTTTTCTTTTTCTATTGTTTTTTGTTTTGTTTTGTTTCTCAAACATATGCAAATTGTTCCCAAAAAGGCTTGAAGACGTGATTAAACGAATGCCTTATTTTCTGGTGATGATAAATAAATTTGGGAAATAATAACAATAATGATCATTTTGAACAACAACAACAATAATAATTATAATTATTATGATTATTCTAACACTTTACAATAAGGTTCCTTAGTTGATGTTAATTCATGCATTAACTACCATTTAACAATGAGCAATACATTTGTTACAGTGTCTATTAATCTTTGTTAATGTTAATAAAACTACAACTGTTCATTGTTAGTTCATGACCATTAATTAATATCAAAAGATATAACTGTGATTTTAATAATGCATTAGTAAATGTTAAAATTAATATTAACTGACATTAATAAATGCTGTAGAAGTGTTTTTAATTTTTAGTTTGTTAATTAATCTAGTTAACTAATGTTCACAACTGGAACCTTATTGTAAAATGTGATGATTATTATTATTGTCATTAATTAATTGATAACATTTATTTTTGCTAATTCAACAGCTACTGCAACCAAGTGCTTAGAAAAGATGTAGATGAATGTGTGAGCAGCTTACTGAAGGAGCTGGTGAGGTTTCAGGATCGTCTTTATCAGAAAGACCCCATGAAGGCCAGGATGAAGCGCAGGCTGGTCATGGGCCTACGAGAGGTGCTGAAACACCTCAAACTCAGGAAGGTCAAGTGTGTTATCATCTCGCCCAACTGTGAACGTATTCAGTCCAAAGGTAAAGTCAATTTACAGCACCAAACTCACATTTTGATTCATTGCTGCTGATGGAGGGCCTGTTTTGTTAGTGTAGGCGGTCTAGACGAGGCTCTTCACACTATCATCGACACATGCCGGGATCAAGACATCCCGTTTGTGTTTGCCTTGTCAAGGAAGGCGCTGGGCCGCTGTGTTAATAAAGCTGTGCCTGTTAGCTTGGTGGGCATCTTTAACTATGATGGCGCACAGGTAAGTACCAGAAGTTTCTGGTTATAGTTGTGGTAAATATCTTTCCGTTATTGAGTTAGACTTCATCCTTTCAGATGTTTGTGAAGAATCTTGAGTGGCATTACTGTAAATATATGTCATGATATTGATACCGATTGTATTAAATTGGTGCACTTTGCTGATTTCTGTGTATTTGATGGCCACAGGACCACTATCACAAAATGATTGAGTTATCGGCTGAGGCCAGGAAGGCCTATGAGGTGATGATTGCAAATCTGGAGGCTGAATCACAGGAAGAACCGGAGGAGCAACAGGAGGTGGAGCCGTCAGGAGAACCTTCTGGAACTGAAGAGCCAGAGTACAGTATGTCCTAAATAAAGACTTAAAAATAGCATGCATTTATTGCTTTTGCATGCAGTACTGCAATTTCATTATCCTTTTAGTTAACTATTCTGTTAAACTACTCCATTAACTGTTAAATATGTAAATGTGTAACTTAGCTGCTGGGTCATTCCGTGTCAAATCAACCAAATTTCAGAAACTTCCCCGGCTCAAATTTTTATTTTAGTCAATATTTTTTTCTGAGGAAAGAAGTGTATAGTGAGACAGGCCAAATATTAAATCTCATGGATGTATATTTACTCAGTAATCCAATATTTTGTAGCAGGTTGAGTTGGCACGGAATGGCCCTGCTTTGTTTATAGGTAGGTTGGCCATGTATGTATAGACTCAAGAGTTTGTTTGTGTAATTATATCTCTATATGGTGGTTGGTTGAAAGGTTTAACATGAACTTATAATATAATATATACAGTGGGTACGGAAAGTAGTCAGACCCCCTTAAATTTTTCACTCTTTTTGATATTGCAGCCATTTGCTAAAATCATTTAAGTATTTTTTTTTTTCCTCATTAATGTACAAAAAGCACCCCAGAATCTGACAGAAAAACACAGAATTGTTGACATTTTGCAGATTTATTAAAAAGAAAAAACTGAAATATCACATGGTCCTAAGTATTTCAGACCCTTTTGCTCAGTATTTAGTAGAAGCACCCTTTTTGATCTAATACAGCCATGAGTCTTTTTGGGAAAGATTTCAAGTTTTTCACACCTGGATTTGGGGTTCCTCTGCCATTCCTCCTTGCAGCTCCTCTCCAGTTCTGTCAGGTTGGATGGTAAGCTTTGGTGGACAGCCATTTTTAGGTCTCTTCAGAGATGCTCAATTGGGTTTAAGTCAGGGCTCTGGCTGGGCCATTCAAAGAACAGTCACAGAGTTGTTGTGAAGCCACTCCTTCGTTATTTTAGGTGTGTGCTTAGGGTTATTGTCTTGTTGGAAGGTAATCCTTCGGCCCAGTCTGAGTTCCTGAGCACTCTGGAGAAGGTTTTTTCGTCCAGGATATCCCTGTACTTGTCCGCATTCATCTTTCCCTCGATTGCAACAGTCGTCCTGTCCCTGCAGCTGAAATACACCCCCACAGCATGATGCTGCCACACCATGCTTCACTGTTGGGACTGTATGTCAGGTGATGAGCTGCCTGGTTTTTCCCTCCACCATACCCGCTTATAATTAAGGGCCAAAAGTTCGATCGTGGTCCTCATCAAACCGAGAATCATTAGTTCTCACCACTCACAACTCATGCGGGCTTTCATGTGTCTTGCACTGAGGAGAGGCTCCGTCGGGCCACTCTGCCATAAAGCCGCGACTGGTGGAGGCCTGCAGTGATGGTTGACTTTCTACAAATTTCTCCCATCTCCCGACTGCATCTCAGGAGCTCAGCCACAGTGATCTTTCGGTTCTTCTTTACCTCTCTCACCAAGACTCTTCTCCCCCGATAGCTCAGTTTTTTGTCCGGACGGCCAGCTCTATGAAGGTTTCCTGGTCTCCCCAAATTTCTTCCATTTAAGGATTATGGAGGCCAACTGTGCTCTTAGGAACCTTAAGTGCAAAAGAAATTTTTTTGTAACCTTGTCCAGACCTGTGCCTTGCCACAATTCTTCCTCTGAGCTCTTCAGGCAGTTCCTTTAACCTCACGATTCTCATTTGCTCTGACATGCACCGTGAGCTGTAAGGTCTTATATAGACAAATGCGTGGCTTTCCTAATCAAGTCCAATCAAAATAATCAAACACAGCTGGACTCAAATAAATGTGTAGAACCATCTCAAGGATGATCAAAAGAAATGAACAGCACCTGAGTTAAATACATGAGTATCACAGCAAAGGGTCTGAATACTTAGAACCACGTGATATTTCAGTTTTTCTTTAATAAATCTCCAAAAATGTCAACAATTCTGTGTTTTAATTCTGTCAATATGGGGTGCTGTGTGTACATTAAGGAGGAAAAAAAATTAACTTAAATGATTTTAGCAAATGGTGGCAATATAACAAAGAGTGAAAAATTAAAGGGGTTCTGAATACTTTCCGTACCCACTGTATTATATAATATTAAAATCAAGTTACAAAAAATCAAATAAAGTGACTGTAAAGGACTTTCCTATTGTTATAAAAACATTTCTAGTTTCTTTAACATTTTTTTGTTCATTGTTGGATCCTGAAACATGTATGAATGTTTTCCAAAAAAATATTAAAGTGGTCATATGATGCTATTTTAAGTTTTCCTTTCTCTTTGGAGTGTTTTCTCTTGGTGCATAAAGAAGATCTGTATATTTGCAAAGACTAAAGTCTCAAATCTTAGAGATATTCTTTATAAAATTTAAGAATCAACCACGCCTACCTAAAACAGCTCGTTCAAACACGCCCCCACATGTCTACCTCACGATGTGGGAAGAATTTGCATAACTCCGCCCAAATGTTAACGCAAAGAAAGAAGGCGTAACTTTTATTCCCCCTGTAGTATTGTTGTTGCGGCGGGTTGCTTCTTTGCTGCCGCTGCCATGTCGTGAAGGGCTGTGTTCGTTGTGAAGCGAAACTTACTTTGGTTTGGTCTTCCAAAAGAGGATGATATCTGCTTCGTCATGCTTGGAGCTGATTCGTGCTGGTTGCTGAGGAAATACATCCACTTCGCGCTGTGGATCGCCGGATCAGCGTTCACCGTGGACGAAGCGGAGTCCAGGCGTAAACAGTTCCGTCCACCCTGTTGAGGTATTCTGACCAATCACAGAGCACAGCTCGCTTTTCAGACCGGATGACTTGTAAAACTCAACAGTTTTCACGAAAGGCGGGAAAATGAGAAACAGTAATGTACAGTATGTGGAAATTAATGTTTTTTTTTTAACCTTAAACCTCATAAACATATTTCATTACACCAAATACACAAAATAATGTTCTTTTTAGCAGCATCATATGACCCCTTTAAGCAGCACAGATGTTTTCTACATTGGTAGCAAGAAATTTTTGGTTTGTGTGTGTGTGTGTGTGTGTGTGTTTGTTCACTGCTGTGTGTGCACTTTGGACGGGATAAATGCAGAGCACTAATTCCGAGTATGGGTCACCATACTTGGCCACATGTCACGTCACATATTAGAATGATTTCTAAACATCATGTGACACTGAAGCCTGGAGAAATGACTGCTGAAAATTCAACTGTCATCACAGGAATAAATACAATTTTAAAATATATTCAAATAGAAAAAAATAGTACAATATTTCACACTATTACAGTTTTTATTGTTCTTTTATTGTAAAATAAGAGTAAATAAATGGCAATCACAAAATAGCCAATTATTGATTGAATAATCAGCCTGATAGGGAGTTTTTGAAAGCATCATTAAAGTGGTTATAATTTGTTGCATATGTGACGTGAAAACGTGTTTTAATTTATAAGAATTATCCACTCACTCTTCACTCATTTATTCTGTTTCTGTTTTCTCAGTGAAAATCTGGAAGAAAATGCTTGAGAAAGATTACAACCACCCTTTCCTAAATTTTGAGGACCAGTTTTCATCCATTTCTATTAGTTCAGAGCAGCTGCTAGATGACCATGAAGGAGGAAGTTGATGGAAGTACATCGACGAATGAGACAAAATGCCGGTTTTTGTTTGTTTTGCAGAGCTGAGGTCACGCTTCTGTGACACGGAAACGGATCACTACAGAGTTTCCAACCCCGCGTGAGCCTTTAGCACCCTGTGAAAAATGTCAGGAATAGCTTGAAGTACCAAATGTGCCTGTCTAGAGGATTTTATGAAATAATGTAGAGGCAACACAGGTGAAAATAGAGAACAGCCCTTGACTAAAAATATTTTCTTATAGATATCACATACTTAGTTTGATGTTTCCACAGTCCGAATAGTGAATATTTTTGAAAATAGCTATTATCCCTCTATTTCTATTCAAATAAGTGTAATAGTTTGATAAAATGACAGAAACAATCTGAATCATTTAATTTATGTACATGTTTACATTTGTAAATCAAATGTATTTTTCTTCTCCAGTTGGATGCACAATTTTACTGATCATGACCACTGTGTTTGCAGCCCACGTGTCGTCATTATCGGCAGGGTCTAGTTAATTCTGAAGGCTCATAAAGTGAATGATTGTTATGACCATGAGCTGTTTGTGGGAATACATCACTTACCTAAATCCTAGACCTCACTTTTAATTTATAATTCTCCTCTGGCTGTTCCTCAACACTAGCTAAACCATTAATACTGAGTGCTCGAGGTGCTTCTCCTTAAAATTCTCAGTGTTAGTTTAGCTCTATGCCTTTATGCTGTTGACTGCAGTTAATAGGGAATGTGTGTTATGCACTTGTGTAGTACTCAGTGGTCTATGGCATATATATGTAGCATAGAGCTAACAATTCAAAACTTCACTTAGCAGTAACGAATCATTTTCACATATAAACCTTTTTACCTGCTTCTATGTATTTTCAGAATGTTGACTTTGGGACCAAAAACAACTTTGTGATTGTGAAGGTTTTGGAATTTTCTCTAGTATTTGCAATAAATGATCTTATTCTTGAAAGACCATTATAAATGAATAGAAATCAGTAATGAATCTGCAGTGCTTAAAAGGGATAGTTCACCAAAGTGAAAATTCTGTCATCATTTACTGACCCTCCAGTTGTTCTTTCCTGCTAAACACAAAACAAGATATTTTGGATAATGTTGGTAACCAAATAGTTTCTGGTCCTTGTTGACTTCCATTATATATATATTTTTTCCATATTATGGAAGTCAGTGGGGACCAGCAACTGTTTGGTTACCAGCATTCTTCAGAATTTATGTTCAACAGAAGAAAGAAACTCACACAGGTTTGAAACAACTTGATGGTGAGTAAATGACCTTTGATTTCTTTTGGGTGAGCTACTCCTTTAAAGGGATGATTGACTTAAAAATTAAACTTCTGCTCTCAGGTTTCCACTATCATGTCGTTCCAAGCCCATGAGACTTTTGTTCAGCTTCAAAACCTGAGAATTTTGTTCCTCTGTAAAAAGTCCTTTCACCCAAACATGTAACAATTCAAAAAGTTCATGAAGAGATTGTAGAAGAAAACCTATGAGCGGTTTAATCCAAGTCTACTAAAGAGACATGATCACTTTACATACTGAACAGATTCACTTTAGGCTTTTATTCACGTATTAACATTGATCAACACACAAATACAGTAAACCGCTTGATTCATATGGATTACTTTTATGTCTGAACTTTTTGAACCATCAACGTTTTGGTGAAATAGACTTCAATGGACAGAAATGACATTCAATTATATTTTCTTTTTTGTTTTGAAATGGTATGAGGGTGAGTAAATGATGACAGAATTTAGGTGAACTGTCCCTTTAAATGTAATTATCAGGAAAAACATACCATGACATCTAACCTCACCCCAAATATTGGAAAAATGTATGTTTTTTTCTTCTAGGCTATTTGAGAATGTGAAAAGAATGTTAACTGATCTGGAATAAAACCACCACTTGGCTGAACCAGTTCTTTGAAAATGCTGCTTTTATCCATCTGTGTTCAACGTCTTTGTAATATAACTTTTTATTTTAGCTCAAGACAATTGATAAAAAAATTTGCAAAACTGGTGTTTATTGAAATGTTATGGTCAAAAATAAAATAATTCCTAACCTTTGATTTTCTCTGGACATTGTCCAGCAGTGGATAGAAAACTGAAAGAATGTAAGGAACTCAAGCTAGAAACACCAATGCACCACTGTGCTAACAATTTTTACATAACTTCATATTACATTTCTTGCAGTGTTAAGCATCGCATTGTTACATCACAAACAAAATACATATTACCACAATGGATGATATAAAAACAAAAGGCTTGCATTCTAATTTAAACTACACAGAAAAGCTGCACAATAGTTCTTTCATGCTGAACCAAATGTTTGTCCCTGTATAGTGTTAAGTCAATGTTTGACTTAAAGTAACTCTTTACTGCTGCACTGCAGACCATAAATGTTCCATGATGAGACCAGCTGACCCGTCTGTGTCTGCCGCTGTAACTAGCTTCTCTTGAGGCGCTCTACATCAAAGGCCTGCCAGACTGTTTTGGGCTCACTGCCCTTGTGTTTGGTTAAGCTTTGACAACCCTTTTGTGCAGATCTAATCTATTATTTGGCATTCGTCTTAATTCTGGTTATTGTCTTGAAGAGTGCCCAAGTTCAGATAATTATAAATCAAAAGGATGTGTCCGATGATGCTGTCTGTTTACCCTAAAACGAGTGAATATCCATCACTATTTTAACGCTAAATCAATGTTATAAATAAAGATTCAATAAAATGGATTGCCCTGTTGAAAAAAACAGCATATGCTGGTTATGTAGGTTTTGATGCTGGGATGCTGGTTTAAGCTGGTCCATTGCTGGTTCATGCTGGTCCTTTGCTGGTTTATGCTGGTCTTTTTGCTGGTCATGTGCTGGCAAAGGAGCAGCATAAACCAGCAAAAGGACCAGCATAAACCAGCAAAGGACCATCTTAAACCAGCAAAGGACCAGCTTAAACCAGCATCCCAGCGTCAAAACATACCTAACCACCATATGCTGTTTTTTTTCAACAGGGCAAGCGACATACAAATACTAGATCTAGTTCAATAAATACACAGTAAAGTCTTTAGCTGTTTTGGCCAAAGAAATCTCACACTTTTTATATTCAAGTAATCATTTGTGATAATTACAAAAGGTCGTCTTCTGTATTTTAAAACTGTTTCCATTAAACTATGCCCATTTTTAGCAACAATCAACTTTCAAAGATCAGGAGCAGCACGCATTGAGAAAAGTGCCAGGTCTCAAGAGAAAGTGGCAGAAACTCATAGTGGGATGTTTTGTGGATGTCTGCTATGAGGTAGTAGGTTGAAGAAACATTTGAAAGGTTTAAAAAGGAATATAATGCTCTTTAGTGGGGTATTTTTGAACAGCGGTTGGTCAGTGTGTAATGGTTTGAATGACGCTGCCTTTTAATCTAATTTTCAACCCATTACTGCAGCTTCCTGCTGTTTAGCCCGAATTATCCACAGAAACTGTGCGAACTGTATCTGTATTTCAACTGCCCGATAACAACATACATGTGTGTTTCCCAAAAGCATTGCTAGCCAACTATGGTTGCAAATTGGCAGTTTCCAGAAATCATAGTTCCAACGAACAAAAATGGCATCGCAAAGTCATGTGGATGGAACTACAGCTCTCACCCTGTAGTTACAACCATTTCTTGTTAGAATGACCTGTGGATCAACAGATCATGTGCTTGAGTAAAATACGCAAGCTGACATAGAATATATATACAAATTTAATTCTGTCTTTTAGTTTGTCAAGAGAATGAAAGCGCAGTTTTTTAAGAGTGTGAACGAACCGCGAATGAAGCACAATGTTCACCATTGTATTGCTTCATTCGCAGTTCATTGACACTCTTCAAAAAAGATATTATAGTCCTCAGATGCCATGTTTGTTATCGATAATCTGACATTAATTTGATCTGAAATGATTCATTAGCAGAAGTAATTACTCCACCAGCGTGACCTCAGTAACGACAGTTCTAGATTGTCGAACCAGTGTGGTTCAAATGATCAGTCAGCAGTTTCAGGAATCAGTTATGAATAGTTATGTCACTGTACAGGAAACGCACCCCGGATCGCTGAAAGAACCCTTCTCACATCTCTACTCACAAAGTGCTTAACAGTTTGAACAGAACACAACCAGACAAAATAATCCCAAACCTCTGAAGTTAAAGTCACAAAATAGTCAAGATTCACTTGAAAATGTTGTCAGGGTTTCCAAGTATCCCAGAGGTTCAAAAACACCTCCCGTTTCCTCAGCTTCAGATGTTTTGTCACATTTGACCTCTTTGTGTCCCTGTACAGGGATGCTGTCTTGTAGTACAAGGATGTTATCACTGATAACGTCACTGACCATACTGTAGTCCTCCCTGACCAGAGGTTTCTGGTCTTCGTCAACCTCAATGTACTCCGAAAGTCCAGCAGGGTTGATGCTGACGTGCTCACAATTACTACCGGAGCTCATTTGAGTGTTTTGGTCCTGAGCTTTTACTGGTGAGCCATTGCAATTAAGGTGAAGTAGTTGTTGAGGCTCTCCAAGGACACTTAGCTGATTGGAAACGGTCCCAGAGTGGACATTTTCGCTCAGTGTTGTTTTTAGATCCTGGCTGCTGTTCAATGAGATCTTGATGCTGTTTTGAGAGACCTTTTGTGCATTATCTGTGGGACGATTTTCTCCCTTGTGGTACTCGAGATGAGCTTTGCCATCAAAATCCATTTCCTTATCATAGTCGGAGACCACGAGGTACTCCACTTGACGGTCTGAACTCTGGGCTATTTGAGGATATCCTGGAGTAATCAGAGCACTGAAGATCTCCTCAGACTTCCCACTCTGTGAAATGAGAAGTAAAATGACTTTTGTATATTGGAACTGCAGTTTTGTGGGGTCAGTTCATCGTCTGTTAGAAAGTTTTTTGAAAATCCCCTCCTATTTTTGTGACCATGACTGAAGATTTCAACACAGATTGTTCTGAGAAAGTGTCACAATGTAATGCAAATTTTGTGAAGAAGCTGTTATTGACAGGACAGTTCAAAATTTATATTGGATTTAACAGCAAACCCACAGCTGTTTAAACTTTACATTGAAGTCTTAAGAGCAAAACAACAAAATAATGGCTCATTTAAAGGGATAGTTCACCCAAAAATGAAATTCTGTCATCATTTACTCCTGTGGAACACAAAAACGATATTTTGACAATCGGTCCCTGTTCACTAACTTTATTATATTTTTGACCATACAATGAAAGTAAATAGGAACCAAAACTGTTTGGTTACCAACATTCTTCAAAATATCTTCTATGTTTCACAGAAAATACAAAGTCATACAGGTTTATCCTGTAAAAATAAATAAAAAAAAACCTCAAAAGTAAAACTAATCTGCACTACAAAACAAAACTGCACCTTAGAAAAATGAATTAATAAAATATGATATGATATAACACATGGATTATGGTAGTGTCTGCTGTACCTTAAGGAGCTGAGTGTCTAAGCCACTGATTTTCGGTTCTGGAACTGGTGGCAGTAAAAAATGCTTCACCCTAGAGAGGAATAAGGAAATACAGAATTAACTTGCCATCATATAATTTTATTTTATTATCATAATTATAAACATACTGGTTGTAGTGCAAGTTGTTTCATCCTTCGGTAAAGTTTTGCACTTTGTTATTCTTATAGTTACTGACATATAGCAGCTAATAAATCAGAAGGAAAATTGTTTTGAAAAATAAAGTGAATACAATGTTATATTAAAGGGGTCATATAATGCTGCTGAAAAGAACATTATTTTGTGTATTTTGTGTAATGAAATGTGTTTTTATGCGGTTTAAGGTTAAAAAAACACTTATTTTCCACATACTGTACAGTATTGTTTCTCCTCTATGCCCCGCCTTTCTGAAACCGCTCGTTTTTACAAAGATCAACGTTCTGAAAAGTGGAGTGTGCTCTGATTGGCCAGCTATCCAGTGCGTTGTGATTGGCCGAATACCTCAAGCGTGTGACGGAAATGTTACACTCCTTATCATATTTTGATGCCCTGTCCGGCCGGAGCGACGTTTCAAAAACATTAAAACCCATTATAATCAAGGCATTTGTTGCATCCAGTGGGGACATAATTCCAGATTATAATGACTTATACTGTCTTATACTGCGTTGCATTGCATCGCGCCACGTAAACATAAAACCATGTCTGCTTTTGTGATCGGAGAAATTACAAACAAAAAGCACTACTCTACACTGCTCAAAATTCGCGTTTGAGTCGTCAGTGGCAAATCCTTTAAATAAAAAAAAACGTACTTACAGTCTGTGAGTCAGAACAGCCGGCATTGTATACTCTACCAGGATCAGGAAACAGTCAAAACATAAAATGCGCTGCACACATCTGAATATATGGGTTGAACTGTTCTGGAACAATTTTAAATACAACTTAACCATTGATTTCTAGTCGTGTCTTTTTTTGGAAGGCCAAACAAAGTATTTTTCGCTTTTGCAACGAAACACACAGGGTCTTCACAAAAATGGCGGTGGCAGCAACAATAAAGTTATGCCTTCTTTCTTTGCATGTGTTTGGGCGGTGTTATGCAAATCTTACCACATTTTGACGTAGACATGTGGGGGCGTGTTTATACGAGGCGTTTTAGGAGGGTGTGGACGTCTTAACTTTTTATAAAGAATATATCTTTGGGTTTGAACTTTAGTCTTTGCAACTTTAGTCCATCTATACAACACTTGAACACTCCAAAGATAAGGAAACATGAAATCGCAGTCATATGACCCCTTAATGTTCCATTTGTGTCACACAGTAGTGTAGAGGAATACTGTATTCTTGTAGGAAAATCTTGGAAAAACTTATCTTTTTATGTACATTTATCAGTGTAAATCCCGTTGTCCCATTGTTGAATAAGGTGGGTGGGATATCATGCTTTAACGGGTTTCACTTGCTGTCATCACTCCTGCAGTCCAGAAAATGATTGACGGTTAGCGTGACTTTACGCAATAATCATAACTCATTCTGTGTGTCAGACATATCGCAATGTGAAAACACAAAGCCCTTTTTTACTTTTCACTTTCCAGTTTTCATCATCTTTTAATGGCTGTACTGTATAATGAGTGTGAAATAGGATCTAAAAGGCAAAAAACATTATAGTCATATTTCATTTTAATATAGCGGGACACTGTTCTGCAAGTCTACAAAATTCTGAGTAATGCAGCACAATGGTGGAGTTGTGAAAGATTGGCTTGCCCTGGAGCTAGTATCATCTTACCGCTGGATCTGGATGAATGCAGAGTGGCTTCCATTCACTCCATAGGCCGGGTCTAGTTACGCGCACTTGTTCACAACCGTAACTTATGCTCCAGGCTGTTCGGACTGTAGATGCTTAAGCTCCATTGTTTTCCGCACTATATGACTCCAAACATCAAAACCAAAACTACTGTCAGTCATAATTACATTAGCATGGTGTTCAAAACTTTTAAATGCACAAATTAGACTCCTATACAAAAATGTTTTTTTTGATACTGAAGTTGCAAACTTAAATTAAAACTAGTGCTGTCAAACGATTAATTAATCGCATCCAAAATAAAAGGTTTTGTTTATATAATATATGTGTGTGCACTGTGTATATTTATTATGTATATATTATATCATATATAAATATTATATAAACACACTCCATACAGTATATATATTGAGAATATATTTACATGTATATATTTATATAAATTATATCATATATAAATATATTTAATACATAAACAACATATTTTTCTTAAATATATACATGTATGTGTGTGTATTTATATATACATAATAAATATACACAGTACACACATTTTATGTAAACAAAAACTTTTATTTTGGATGCGATTAATCGTTTGACATTTTTATATAAATACATTACATGGAATGTTTTTTTTTATTAGAAAAATACATAAACCTTTATGGTTTAAATATTATATCAGTCCCAGTTGAAAGCCCTGGCCTTAAATAGTTTTGATTTTAAAAAGAAAAATTACAAAGCATAAGAACATTTAAGAACCTTGATGACCTTGAAACGATTTGAATCTCACCTCCCAACTGCTGTCCTCCTTGTCTCCGCTGTTCTCAATTTTTAAGCGAACTTCATATTTGATTGTTACCCAGCCTGAACGCGTGTCTGCGTCATGCGGAGGCTGCCACTGCACCAGGAAATAGGGGCTGTTCGTGGTCTGAATGAAAGTCACATTCACATTCTCTGGAGGGTGAGGCTGCACTGTGTGGAACAAGATCAATCATCTTAAATGGCAATCAACTGCACAGACATTAGAATAGTAGAATCAGTGACAACAATATGTACTAAAAAAGGAAATAAACTGAATGCGGTCTACATGGATACTTGACAAGTATTCATATGCTTCTTATACACTACCATTCAAAAGCTCAGGGTTAGTATGAATTTGTATTTCTTTTTTTTTGGATACTTTTTATTCAGTAAGAATACATTAAATTGATCGAAAGTGACAGTAAAGACATAATGTTACAAAATATTTCTATTTTTTTTAAATGATCTTTTAAATGCTAAATACATTTTGAACTTAATCAAAGAACCATGAAAAAATGTATTACTGTTTCCACAAAAATATTAAGCAGCACAATATGTTTTCAACATTAATGATAAGAAATGTGTCTTGAGCACCAAATCAGCATATTAGAAATAAAATATATTCAAATATATTCAAATAGAAAACTGTTCTTTTAAATTGTAATAATATTTCACAATATTACTTTTATTGTATTTTTGATCAAATAAATGCATCCTCGATGAACATGAGATGTCTTTTAAAAACATTTTTTTTTATCATAATGATCCCAGCCTTTGAACAGTAGTGTATTTATGCTCATAATGCATTAATTAAAAAACAGAGCATCAACCATGTGCCATATGCCAGCGCATTCAAGCATCTGCAGTGGGATATTCGATACATAGCTCGAGTTTTGCAGTATGCAAGACACAAACCTGTTCATCCTCATTCTGTTCAGTTCTGTGGGCAGATCCAGACATAATGCAGTGATGGCGGTGGGGGTGGGGGTTTTTTAGTGCCATTTAGTACTTTTCCATTCCACTCAGATGCTCTAAAAGTCTTCATTGTTTAACTCACCGTTACAGATGGAAGAGCCCAGTGTGCACACATGTCTAGCTGAACTGGTTTAAGGGAAATTGCAACTAAACTATGTAACTGCACATGCAGTGTTATCTGTCTTGTGTTCTAGTATGATGATCTAACCGAAAGTTAAAAAGTTCAAAGAATAAATGTTTCACCGTCAAGATTTTGCTGATTTTGCTGTGTGTGCCCTTATGTAGCCACAGGAAATCTTTATATATGCTATATTTAGTGTGTGGCTGTTGTCAAAACAACGCTGAAATTGGCCTCTGTAGTAAAACATCATTAACCATTCATGCATGGTCAGTCTACACTAGGGGTATATTGCAAGCACATAAAAACAAAAGCATTTCTGGATGCATTTCAATATTTTGTAAACATTACATGAACTCACCGATATCCATAACATCAACTTCTACAGATTCCGAATAGGCTTTTCCCAGTGCATTGGAGGCCACCACTGTGATGTTGTATATGATCCAAATAGACGTGTGTTGCTTATCAAAATAACAGGAATTGTTTCCCGCCTTATGATAATCCGGACACTCAAAGACTTCCAAAGAACTGAAAAAGTTTTTGATAGTTTAAAGTTTAAAATTAATGATTTGTTGACTAATCTTTTGACAACAAATGAACCAAAACCTGTGATTTCATATCAAATGTGTAAACATGAACTAATTTACTATACTAGGTTTAGTGTGTTTATTAATAAGTGTGTGTGTGGTGTACAAATTAAACATATATTTAGAAAATAAGACAAAATGAAGATCAGAACTATCATACCAAAGTTTAATTGTGAAAGAAATTAATACTTTTATTCAGCAAATATGCTTTAAACCCATCGAAGTGACTGTAAATACATTTGTAATGATACAAAAAAATTGCTGCTTCAAACAAATGTTCTTTTGATGTTTCCATTCATAAAAGAAATCTGGAAAAAAAATGTATTGCAGTTTCCACAAAAAACTATTAAAGAGCATAGCTGTTTTCAACATTGAAAATAAATCAATCAATATTGATAAGTAATATTTCTTGAGCAATAAATCAGCATATTAGTATGATTTCTGAAGGATCATGTGACACTGAAGACTGGAGTAATGATGCTGAAAATACAGCTTTGCCATCACAGGAATAAATAAAATAAAAAAGTAAAATGTCTAAAACATATTAAACAAGAAAAAAGTAAACTGTAATATATTACACAATATTACAGTTTTTACTTTTGCTTGGTGAGCAAAAGAGACTTCTTTCAATAACTGAACCAAAACGCTAAAACATTAAAACATTTTACTGATACAAACAAAATTATGGAATATTTTAGACAAATATGTTAAACTATGTCATAACAGGCACACAATAGCTGGGTTTCCATCACCCTGCTTTTATGTGCATTTTGAAGTATCGCATCAGAATCGAAATGCTGAATTTCGAATAAAAATCGCAAAAAAGTTTTTACGCTCGCTTGAGGTGGTTTATGACTTGTGCGAAAAAGGGTTAATGCGAATAATGGGAGATGGAAATGCATTTTGCGCAAATAAATTCCTCCAAGCGCATCAAAAAAGTCATGTGACTTTGCGCTATGGACGCAAATTCCTGACTACCAGGCGGACCGACATTCGGAAATGCCCGAGCAAAGTCTGTCATCAAAGTATTTCTGTATAATTGCCTCCCAGAACTGTTAAACGACTGCGTTCCCAAACAGCAGCATCCACCTCCGAAAGCAATTACTGCATTCATTGTGTTTCGTCTGCTCGTTCTGAGGTGCAATCATTTATTCTATAGGAAAATGATTATATTCAGTAGCTTCTCCTACTTTTCATAGTGATATTTAGTGCCAGTTTACCAGGAAGTGACTATTTTGTTCTCTTTAACTCACTGGATGGAAACGGTGCTTGTTCGCAAATGTTTTGTGCGATATTCCAATTTTGGATGGAAACCCGGCTAATGAGGCAACTACCCATATTCTGATACAGGGAAAAAAGAATGGAAATATACTTTTTTGACAGCAAGCTGAACAATGCTGAATAGCGATGTAGGCTGCACTCACCTCTCTTTTCTGAAATACAGGTGGTAGCTGGTGGGCAGTCCACCTGTTGATCCAGGCTCCCACCAGCAAGTGAACGTCTCTTTCTCAGGCGACCGACATCTTGTTAGTGTGGGCCTCCCCGGAGGAGAAAGACCTGGAAAGATAGTGTAATTCAAGAGTATATGAAAACATATCTGTAAGAATATTAGGACTAAACTAAAAGTGGTATTCAAAGACTAACAGAATATTATTGAATGCTGCAAATAGCCCATATTATTATTTAGTGTGTTGTAAAGTATTTATGGGTGTTTCATATACTGAAAACTAACATGTATTATTAGAATTCTTTGAATTATACTACTTTTCAATTCAGTATAGAATTTAAAAATCTGTATACTGTTTGCTGATGGATTGTATATAAACAACAGGCCTCCTAATGATTCAATTATAGAAAATCGCTCACCAAAACCCAAAAGTTTACAACAACAACAAAAAATCGATAAACACAACAACTGCCTGAATTTATTCTTTGAAACTGTTTCCCTCACTTACACATGCTGTGTGAGGTCCAAGAGAGAAGCCATATCAGAGTCAGTGCCTGCTCTGCATCTCTCCACATTTTTCCTGTCAATGAAGTGTCCACCACCTGTAGAGCTTGTTTCTACATGAAACATCAATCTAGATCTGCAAAACAACCACTTAGCATGTGTAAACAACACCTTCACTCATCACGACAGCTAAAAGGTCATCATGTGTACAAAATTGTATGCAATTTAGCACTGAGTTAACTCTGTGCCAAGATGATTTTATCTGATTTCATGAATCTTTTCTTATCATGATCAGTGATAACAACACAGTGATGTACTGGTACAGAATTTGTTTTGTCTCAGAACTGATCAATGATTATTTCTGACAGCACGGTGATGTACAAGGTTATAAACACAAGGCATCAACAAAAGAGTCGAACACTGCAAACACAGGTGCAGAGAGGTGATTTAATGGAAAGTTACTGCCTTGGAAATGAATGAGTTCCAATGAGAGACAGTTCGAAAGGGCAATCAATGTGCTTTATGTTTTTGGATCATTGTAGAAAAACACTTTGCTACAGTCTTTGAATTGCATAGTATCTATATTCTTCATTTTATATTTATTTTATGTTTCGATTTCCATGAGCATGCCATCAGCTTTATTTGCAAATACGTAGGTAGCCAAGAACGAGATTTACCCAAATGGAACAAGCTATTGTCTGTGGTCAGTACAGTCCTTTATTTTCCCACATTATAGAAGGAAGTGGATTAAAGTCCAGGTTTAAATGACCTCAAAACATTTGACATTAACTTTCTATTTCGGTGCCAGACAACTTAAATATGTATTTTCATCTTAGCAGCAGCAAGTTTGACAACACGACTACCAAAAAATAATATGTACATATTTTACATAATATACATTCCTACACATTCTTATCAAATAATATAAGTAGGCCTGTCACGATAACAACTTTTTGTTGTGCGATATATTGCCCCAGAAATAATTGCGATAAGCGATATTATTGTAATTTTAAAGACCATTTTATGCCACTGACTATATAATCATAATGAAACAGCATAATAATGCAAGAAGGCCTACACACCTCCAAATGACAACAAACTTAATTTTTAAGAATATTTAGATCATGGAAATTAAGTATCAAAATATTAGATACCTTAAACTTGATTAAATAGTAAATAAACATTTTCTAACAAAAAGTGCTAAGTAACAAGTAGAAAAAAGAAAAATGCACAAAGAACTTGTATGGAGATTCTTTCATCTACAGATTTTTCCCAGAGCTTCTTTTCTCTATAAATTAAGGGTGCACACTAGTGCTGAAAAACACAATCACTACTTAGCAGTCAGATGTCCGTATCCACAAAGGCACAGATCCCTAAACAAGGCCATATCTGCAGATGAAACTTTGTTTGTAGAAGCATTTTTTTAATTTGAACTAGCTCCTCATGACTACACCACGTTATGTACGAGAAGCTGCAAAAGACACAAGCGCAAGTGGAATGTACAAAACATGACATAAATTTTGAAGGAAAAATAAGGAGCGATATATTGCGTCTCCAAAAATTATTGAGGTCATGTACATATATTGCGCGATAAGTCGATATATTGATTATTTCGACAGGCCTAAATATTAGGTGATCAGTGTGAAAATCTAAATTGACCAGGAATGGTCTTCTAAAAACTGCTTGTAAATCTCTTATTATGCTATATTATCACCAAATCTTGAATTCAACCTTTTTGTCAACTTGTTTTCTTTCAGTTAGGTTTTGTGTTTCTTTTTGGAACTGACTGGTTGTAGGCCTCATTGATCTGAGCTTATGCACCTCCATTTTTAAGTGGAAAATAAGCATTATTTGTGGATGTTTACTCAAAAACTGAGGTGTATGAGCTCAGATCAACGAGGCCTGTGATCAATCAGTTCTGAAAAGAAATACAAAACCTGTGCTAACTGGAGGAAAAGGTTGATAAGTTGAATCCATTATTTGGTAGTAATCACAAATTTATAAGAATTTTTTGTAGGCCAGTCATTTATGATCAAGTGATCAAGAACTCCACTAGTGTAACAAGGTTTGGTTGATTGATCTAGTCAATCAATTACAAAAGCAAGTCTTCTCTACAATTCGGTTCATCTGATACTCAAAACATTACTAAGTCATAAACTCCTGTCTCCTCATGTCATTCCTCCGGAGGCCAATTCTGCCCAGCATTCTCACTGATATCAATGTGATAGCCATAAACAAACACATATTGCTTCAGTAAGCCAAGACCAGGCAGGTCAGACAGTCAACCCATGATCCCAGATCAACCCAGCTGAAGAAAAAAAAGATGTAGGCTATTGCTTTCCAGATAGAAGAGGTTATGTCATGAAGACGGATCCATACCTCTGTCGATCTACTTCAACGTCTAAGCTTCTTTAAACAGTCTTTATAAAGTAGTAATAATAATAATAAGATAATCAACTAACATAAATAATATTGATTATGAGTGTATTTACATGTGCTTACTTGCATAGACCATAAGATGCAACATTAACGAATTACAAAAATAGTGCAAATCAAGCGGTTTACCGCAATTTAATAATCCTTGTACATAATATATTAGTTCTAATTGCGGTATGGTCCACAAAAACAACAACAACAATTTTGCAAATTACGATATGCGTATAGTTATACAGTATATAATAAATATCCATCGCATATTAAAACATAATATTGATGTGTATCACTTGACGGAGACTCACCTGGATCCGCCACCCAATCCGTGACCGAAATTACACACACAGCTTTACCTGTGATTTTCCCATATTCCACATACAAGCTGCATTTTGGACTGACTTCTAGACGGGTCTTCCTAAGCGCCTAAGAGTGGGAAAAGCCCAATACAAAGTCACCCTGTTGACACCGCAGTGCTTCTGAGTCTCCAGTTGCCCACTAACAGCCCTGAACTGAGGCTGCAGGGACAGGGAGAGTCTTGAGGAGTGGCATACAGGCGACGACGTTACACCACACACACATTACCTGCCAGTGGCGCGGTGTGTGTAACAACTGCAAACCACTCGAGTAAAGCTCGTCAATAGATGTTCGTCTAAACGCCTTGTTTGGAAGTTTAAAAATAGTGTAGTGTCTGAAAAACGACGGACAAAGGAGGCTCCGTTTCTGAACGTTAGTTTTTAAACGTTTACAAAACATCAACAAAACTGATGAGTTTCAGCGATGACTCATTTGAACGCCTCTGATTGGCCATTGCATTCCTAAGCTCAACAGAATTGTGTGTGATTGGTTAAAATGCGCAACACCGTAAAAACGCCTAAAATGAAATACGGTGCAACATGAGCAGATCTTAATTTAATGCCACAATCGACAGTCTATTCATATTCATTTTGTTAGCAATAGACGTAATAGATTGAATTTTTGTCCAATTTAGGGGCAAAAATGCCACTAAATTGGACAAAAAATAAATCTATTAAATCTATTAAGTCCCCAGGCAACAGCCTTAAAGGGCTAGTTCACCCAAAAATGAAAATGTGATGTTTATCTGCTTACCCCCAGGGCATCCAAGATGTAGGTGACTTTGTTTCTTCAGTAGAAGAAGAAACAAACGCCAGAGCGCGAACACACCTCACGCACCGGATGCCGTGTGCGCGCTCAAAGACAGTTGGACATAGTGGTGTATTAGAGGTAAAAAATTATATAAATACTGCTCAGTTTCTTGCACACACCGATCATTTTGTGTCTCTACACATCAATGTATCGTCACGAGCAGCAGGGTTTAATTTGGATTTGTCTGTGCATGTTTTTTCTACTCTCATAGATTTTGTTACCATTGCCATGCGTTATACGACTGATAGACTGCAACGGTTGGACTTAAAAATCTTCATATGTGTTCTACTGAAGAAACAAAGTCACCTACATCTCGGATGCCCTGGGGGTAAGCAGATAAACATCACATTTTCATTTTTTGGTGAACTATCCCTTTAAGCGCGCCGCCTATGGCTATACAGTCATATAGAAAAAAAGACCAAAAGACAGGTATGCCTACAAACAGACAGATAGCTAGATAGACTGTGTGTTACTAAGTGGTTGCTGAGGTAATCTGAGGGGTTGCTAGTGAGGTTCTGGGTGGTTACTATTCTTGCCGTGTTCTGGATTGTTGGTAGATTGTTCAGTCTTTTTGATAGGACTAGTGGTTTTAAACCAGAGGGCCGGGGCCCACAAGAGGGCCTTAGCAAACTCCCAAAGGGACGCAAGACCTTATTTTAATTCACCCCCTCAGCAACTTTAAAGCAACTCTTTTTTCTTTAAAGAATCAGCATTCCCACTTTCTTGAAAACCTTGAATATATGAGGAGTATTTATATTTATAACATTTAATATTTATAAATCTATTTAAATGTGTGATTTCTAGACCTTGGTCTAGAAAAGTCATGCATGAACAGAATCTTATAATTCCGTAGGCATTTTAGAATTAATTAAATCAGATATTTTGGGTAAACATATTTGTAAAAAAAAATCCTTATCCTTCCTTCCTTATTTAGTGAATCAAGAAAAACTGAAAAAGTCATTTTCATATTGTGGGCAGTGGGGGGGCCTTGGAGTTAAAAAAAAAGTTGACAACAGCTGTAGGGTGTTCAGAACGGTTGAATGGTGACAGAATACAGAGTACTAGCCTAATTTTCGTGCGAAATAATAATTGAAAAGCATGACTTTTCTCAACCTCCGTCATTTATCATAAGTATATATATATATATATGATTTGGCTACAAGAACATACTTCCGTTTAAGAACTCGTTGAGCTGCTCAGGAGAGAGATGAACACCTTCCTCTTTGTTAGACATCAGGAAGTGATGCATACACACACACACACGCACGTATGTTTTGAAAGTTGGATTTCCCCACCTCAGTCAGTGTAGCGAAGAATTAATGTATTGCTTAATAATGGGATACATGTCAACATCTGATCCGTCTGCGGTATGTGCGCTCGATGTTTACACTCTTCCTGATATTGCCTTTTTGTTCGTGGTGAATTCTGATCTGTTTTTTTTAATAACGTGTTTGTATGTTTACATTTAGAAATTCGAACAGATGAGTAACTGCATTCGAAAATAAAAAGCGGGAATGAATGGCGTTGCCTACTTAGTTTACATTCATCACATACAATATAACACATAACACATATTCGGTGGTTGACAAAAACTGTAAAAAGTGAAACTATCGAGTGTCTTGAAGGTAGTTCACCTAAACTGCTTCCTTCATTTACTTATCTTCTTATCGTTTCAAAACCGTTTGACGTTCGTTCTTCTGTGGAACATAAAATAACATATTAGGAAGAATATGACATTCTCAGTCTTCCATTGCAAATTTTCCATACAGTGAAAGAAAATATTCATGACTTGTGCTGTCATTCTGTCTTCTCATTAATTTGAATTCCACGTAAAACATAAAGTCATTCAGGTTTGGAACAACATGAAGGTGAAATCATGAAAGAATTTAGTTTTTGAGTGGCTTTTCCATTTAACGAGCTATTTTCACTTACCTGACCCCTTAAAAACTTTAGCTGTAGCAACCAGGGTTTTTTTTTTGTTTTTTTTTTGTATGTGTGTGTGTGTGTTTTCTTTTTTTAAGGGGACTGTCATAATTTTACCCTGTGTGTATTTGAACATTTTGAATATCACTATTTTAGGCTAAATATTACTTAGTCACAATCAGTGTTTTAATTTCAGCAGTTAATTTCATAGTCATTGGGGCATTAATTAAATTTTTAAAAAGTGCCATGTTTTTTATTAATATTTATTTTTTACATATTTTTTAACGTGAGACCTCAGGACACTGATTGAATTGCCACTTCAATGTCCCATTTTGCAGGTGCTTTGCTGAACATTTAAATCTGAGCTCAACCAATCACAGTTGTGTATCAGCCGTTTTCCTCAATCATGTCGGATTTGAATGACAACTCTTTGAATATAAATTTCTTGAAAGAATCTGTGTTGAAGAGGCTCTGTGAGTCTCTTGACAAGGCCAACAATAAGGGATGGCGAAAACTGGGGGAGATTGTGAAAAGTGACAAGCGATTCAAAGTGAGGTAATAACTTTTTCTCTCTTTCTTTTAATGTAATGTATACTAATAAACTCACAGTCTTTTCCCTACTGTCTCCTTCCACTCACATGCACAGTCTCGATGATATGGACATGTGTTCTCTGAAGGCTTTGGAGGCGGATGGAAGTCCTTCCCGCAGTCTGCTCAAACTCATTGGAGATCAAGGATGTATGGTGGGTGAACTGGTGGAGTTTCTACAGATCGTGGGTCATACGGATGCCCTGCAGTGTCTGAAACCTCCAGGTACAGCAGCCTCAGTGTAAACATGGTACAGAAAGCGTGTATGTTTCAACAGTGCATCACATTATCTAATGTTGATTGTTTTGTAAATGCTCTGTTCTAAGTATTAATTCACAAATGTGAAAGCGAAACTGAAACATGACTGTGACACAGGCTTGGAGAAGTGATATTTTTCTTAGGCCCATGCAAAATGTGCACATTTTTTCCTGTACCAACTGTCAAAGAAAATATGAACTCTGTGTAATGGATTTAAAAATGCTAAAATGTGTTAATATGAAAATATGTGCGGTTATCAATATTAAAATATTAATGTGCACAGCTCACACAAAAGTCATTTTAAAACCAGCCAGCTTTCTGCTAGTCAGTCTGGCGAGTTTGTGTGACCAATTTGTACTTTTTGCGAAAATCTGCATGTAAATCTTTCACACAAAATTGCTGATTTTTTGCCTGCTAGTAGAACAACAGTAAATATTACTGCACCTTTACTTGCACTCTTTTTTTTGTAACTGAAAGCATTAGTGTAATACGCAACTTTCAAATGACGTGCATTCAAATTCTGCTGAAACGTCTGGCATAGATTATGTGCAGATATAGTCTTAAGTCTTTGCAGTCATAGGTTTAGTTGCTGTTTTCTGAATTGATCTCACAGGAATTCAAATCCTCGTCCAGCCGCAGTCGGTGGCTGTCATTGCTGGACACAACCTTCGTCTCAGTTGTTATGCTGTTGGTGCTTCACATGTGCAATTCCAGTGGTTTAAGAAAACGGAAGAGGTGTGTAGATGTATAACATTGCAAGCAAGCAACATAAATAACTGTCAGTCATTCACATGAATTACATAACTAAGGCAACCCTTCAGGTACATAACAGCTCCTCCCCAGACCTTGTGTTCAGTCCAGTCCGGCTCAAAGATGCAGGGTTTTACATCTGTCGGGTGAACTGTGGAAACGCATATGAGTTCAGTCACTGGGCCCAAGTAGATGTCCTCGATGTTCCACCAAGATATGGTAAGTCATTTGTGATCAGCAGAGACAAGTAAGAAATTTGGTTGAATTGTCTTGATTGACATGATATGCCACTGATATCAAACTTGATGCTTTTTGATCAGGATTAGTGTCTCTGGCTTCAGAGGGCAGGCCAAGGGTGCTGATCCAGCCTCAACCTCAAAGGCTGCTGGTGGGAGATTTACTCTATCTGGAGTGCGGAGCTATTGGAAGACCCCTACCGCAATATCAATGGTACAGAAACGGAGTGCCGATCAAAAAAGCCACTAAGAGGATGTACACTGTAAGAGGACCAACAGATGACACATTTTTGGATAAATTCACTGTTGTTCACTTGGTTAGATACATTTAATTTCTGAGACAGCTTGGATGAAGTAGATTTAAAAAAAAATTCTACACTGAAAAAGAAACAACTCAGAAAATCCTAGCAAGTTTCACAAATAATTACAAAGAAACGACAGGTAATACATTGAATTAAACATGAAATTATGAAGTGGAAAGACTGAAATGATATTTTCTTGTAAAATGTACTCCAATATCTTTGTATTATTTTCAACTGTCAAAAATCTAAATTTTTACAATGTAGTGAGAGATTTTTTTGTTTAAATCAGGTCAAGAATTTGTTGCCAGAGCACCAGGGAAGGTATCGCTGTGAGATCTTCTGCAGTAATGAACGAACATGGAGCAATGAAGTGGATGTTGTTGTTGTTGTTGTTGTTATAGGTATGCATCATATCTTTTGTTTTATATTTATTCTTTGGTTAGATGTTTTCTGATCAAATCTGAACAGTAGTTACTTAAAGGCACAGTTCACCCAAACATTTAAATTCTGTCATTTACCCACCCTCAAGTTAGTTGCTGGTCCCCATTGACTTGGATGATTTTTTTTCTTTTCTCCATATTTTGGAAGTCAGTGAGGACCAGCAACTGTTTGGTAAAACTCTTCTTTTGCCTACAGCAGAAGAAAGAAACTCATACAGGTTTGGAACAACTTGAGGGAGAGTAAACGACGACAGAATTTTCATTTTTGGGTGAATTTTCATTTTAAGGCTGGAATACATTACACGACTTTAAAGATTTTAAAACACTATGCGTCATACACTTGCCGACTTTGCAAATGGTTACAGAGAAATCTGGTCATCATACACTAATCGACTGTGCATCACACACTCAAGTTGTTCGGAAATGCAGAAACGTGTTCCTCGTTGCTAAAAGACGAATGACATAAAAACAATATGTGCTCTAAATTTGGCTTAAATCTTATCTTCCGATTATATGAAATCATAATTGTATAAAACCCAATATATGCATACTGGCTGCTACTTTTGGAAACTAGCATTGACTTGCGTTCAGACTGCAAATCTGTGCAAAATGCGTTTAGTATATTCTAGCCCTTAGTTTTTACAGTATAAATCTAACATGCCATAACTGCAGGACAATCTAGTTCAGATCCCTAGAAATGGTCTTTGCAATGTCAAATATTTCCTATCCAACTCTAGTGCAGAGACAATTTGTTCAATGATTTGTATGGCAATGTAATAATGCCGATAAAATATAATGTTATTGGTCAATTTACCAAAAAAAAGTGTGAGCTTGATGTCTTTAAAAAGTAAAATTCTTTTTTTATCTGTATTTACTCATTTTGTGGTCCAACCCTGTATTCTTCCTCAAGAAAATCCTTGCCATTCTGAAATGAAAGAGCCAAGAATATCTCGTGAAATTTCAGGAGCAATGGAGTGCTCTGAAGGTATTATCTAAGATGTAGTGGCACCCTTCTAACATCTACAGGCTTTTGACATCAACCCCTTTGTGGAATCTGAATCTACTTCACGTCGTACTAAATCATACTGTCACACCGATTAATGCATGCTGTAAAAACTAATGAACGTTCCAGGTTTAAAACAAGTATATGTGGGATGCATTTGATTACCACAAATAATGTGAATACATTTAGGTCAACATGATTTTCTGTGATAATTGACAGCATGCCGCAGTTGAGCTTGTTTTGAACCCGGAGCACCTTTAAAGTTTTTCACCTACTCTCTTGACTGCTTCACTGATTGAGGTGGAGGAAGACTCTTTGATAGATCTGATCTGCATGACTGTTGCAAAAATGAGAACATTCCCATTCCAGTTGTAAAGTATGCAGTGTGAGAACAAAATGTTTTCGTTAAATGGTGGTAGGGGTTCACTGTGGCAGGATGGAGTTAGTTATCATACCTCAAAACTAGGTTTTTGGTCTTGAAACTGGTTTCCTCTTGTGATCTATAAGCATTCTTTTCTCTTCATTACTGTTATAATCATGTTCCTTTAAATACGCATGATCTAAAAACCTAATATATTTCTCTTTTATAGATGATTTTTTGAATATTGATAGGGGTAAGTTGTGTTCCCATCACATTTAGTCTTGAACATTTCTGACTTTAATTGCGACAGTGAATGATTATGATTTTTCCCATCAGATTACAGACTTGAGAAACCTTATGGTGAGTAGACCAAATAATTACTATGAATTAATGTAACTTGAATACAAATCAAGATGGCTAGAGTCTCATTTTTCACACTGAAAGTTGTTCTTCCTTTAGCTACAGACAAAGTGGCTCTTCTGATTGGTAACCTCACATATCGAAACCACCCACAGCTGAAAGCACCCATGGTTGACGTGTACGACCTCACCAATCTGCTGCGGCAACTCAACTTTAAAGTGGTGTCTCTGCTGGATCTAACCGAGTTCGAGATGAGGAATGCTGTGGAGGAGTTCTTGTCCCTGCTTCATAAGGGAGTGTATGGTACTGTGACTTCTATACAGTTTATGCTACTGCAGTCTCCTATAAACATTGTAATCGTAATTTGAAATTCAAGAAACTTTTTCCACTGTAAAGATCCTTTTGTGTGATGTAAAGGTCCCATGGAGGTTCTTCATGAAACCACAGATGCCAATAAAAAATCTTTATTTTTAAGAGTGTACCTGGTTAAACATTGACTTCAGATGTGATTAGGAAAGAATTAGTTATTTTCTCACTATTTACTCACCCTTGTTTCATTCCAAATCTGTTTAACTTGGTGACTTCTATGGAGCACAAAAGGAGATCACGCTTCTCATTTCCATATAACAGAAGTATACAGTGACCAGCGGCTCAAAAAGTTTAAAAAGCGCCATTAAAGTAGCATATAATTTGAGCTTTCACATATTGAAACTTGGTGTGTTAATATCGGTTATGAGACACATGAGAACTAATGGCACATGTTTTGGATGTTTTGTTTTGATCTTTCATGCCAAACCTGGCACAACACATTAACGTGTCATGTTTGAATATGTACTAGATGTGCTAATATTGCAGTAATGAACGTGCACAATATTATCACTGTAGGCACTTTAAAATACTCAGAATAATTCTATACACTTTATTATCTGATTTTAGATAATCCTTATTATTGTGTCGATTTTTAGAATGCAGATTAGCTTCTTTTCCAACACTGTGTGTATGCAACATAAAAATGTATTCAGCTTTTCGTAATGGTCTTGAGCAAAGACAGCGGACGAGCTACATGAAAATGCTTAATATTTATTTAAATACTTAATATTTATTTTGAATCATTTGTTTACACATTTCTAACTGGACTGAAACATGCAAGCCAGAAAAGATCTTGATATTGTTTTCTGTTCTTTTGCACTTTAATCAGTTTGAAACATTTGTTTACTCCATACATATATATTATGCAATGTTTTATTTAAATGTTCAAGTTCTTTTTAAATGTAAATGTTCAAGTTCTTTTTTTTAAGTTGTTGAACTTGTTTTTAATAGAATAAAACTGAAGTTTGTTGATCTTTTCAGCCTGTTTTTGTAATTCAGTGCAATACCGTATACTGTGATAAATGTTTCAGCACTCATTGTGATACGTAAATTTGATACCGTCACATGACCGATATGTACAAAAGTTCAAATTGACATCTTCAGCCAAGAGAAAGCTTTTGGTTTGGGTAAATGTTTGGTTAATGCTTCATGCAAAGCTATCATATGACTTATGTAATATAGTAAATGCGTCAAACTGAGCTTCTTTTATTGTACTTTTTTGGAGGTTGAAAGTGTGATTCACTATCCACTTTCATTGTGTGCAAAATAACAGACAATACACTCTGTAAAATATCTTCTATATATTATTTAGTGTTCACCAGAAGAAAGTCATACAGGTTTGGAATGACATGAGAGTGAGTAAATTATGTCAGAATTTTCTTTTTTTATGAAATGACTCTTTGACGATTGCTCCTCCCTTTAGGTTTGTTGTATTATGCTGGACATGGTTATGAGAACTTTGGGAACAGCTTCATGGTGCCTGTTGATGCCCCAAATCCATACCGTTCAGGCAACTGTCTCTGTGTTCAGAGCATTCTGAAACTGATGCAGGAGAAGGAGACTGGACTCAATGTCTTCCTCCTCGACATGTGCAGGAAAAGGTGTGCATTTTGTGGTTTTATATCATATTCGCATTGGGAATTCATACATTGGTTGTCATCATTCTAACACTAATTTATTGCTTCAGAAATCTACATGACGATGCCACACCAAATGTTGTGCTCAAAGTTACAGCCAATATTGTGTTTGGATATGCCACGTGAGTTACTGAGTGTCTTTCTTTTTCATCCAGAAATAACATGCTGAAGTACATTTTGTTTACTTTCTGACAAGTTATGTTGAGATGTATTATGTTTGCGAAGTTGCCAAGATGCTGAGGCTTTTGAACTGAGTTCAAGTGGATTCACCAATGGAGTCTTTATTAAATTCCTGAAGGAGCGCCTCCTAGAGGATGAGAAGATAACTGTTTTGCTAGACAGTGTGGCTGAAGGTGAGGGAACCTTGAGCATGTTAAAGTTAAATGAAGCGTTACAGCGTTTATTAGTTGAATGCAGGTCCATTAAGCTCAAACCAATGATTAACTTATTTGAAAAGTGTACTACTACTTTCAGTACTTTTTTGCACTTTGACTACTACTACAAAGATTCATTTTAAATATTAAAATAAATAAAATTATATCGGCATCTAACTTCATGTTTGTTGCATGTCTTGACAATCAAACTACTGTTCTGATTGTTTGTAGATATGGGTCAGTTTGACCCCACAAAGGGTAAGCAGGCTCTAGAGATCCGCAGCAGCCTGTCAGAGAGACGGTCCCTCACCGATCCCATCCACCCCGGGGACTACTCCGATGCAGCCGAGGCACACAACCTGCTCTGGTCTAAAGCACATGGTAATGTCAGCTACTTCACAATATTGTGCAACTCATTTGAATAACCATATAAAATAGGTTCACATTTTTTTGTCAAAATTAAATCTATACAAAAAAGTTTTGTTAATAAAAATAACATTTTTCATGATGATTACTAGTAATGAAAATATTATAATATATTTATATAGTATAATTTTATATTATATCTAATTTTATATATTATTTAATATTATATATTCCGTTTTAAAACATTATTAAATTAAGTAACAATTGTATTTATAAAAAAACATATATATATATAAGTTATTTCTTCCTCACCATATTTTCATCAACAGTGTTTTAATTGAAATCATTTAATTATTATCATGAAGCATATTTTTCCTCATTTCCATAATTGTTGACAATACCAAAAAAAAAACTTGATCAAACTTATATTTTCATTTCATCTCATTTCGTCATGACATGATTCTTATCATAGGGGGCCTCTATCATATTAACAAATTATAGTTTTTGATGAGTGAAATACTATAGTACGGTAAATGTAGTTTTTCTCAGCATTTGTCAAACTTTTGCATTTGTGTTTCAACCCAGAACTGCCGGAGAGTAAAATTCTGGACTTTGAATGTGAAGTTCAGATAAAAATGGACTTTGCTGCTGAGTTTTCCAATGTGCTGGTCATCTACACCAGCATTGTGAAAAAGCCAGAAGAGATGCTGTCTTGTCAGGCACACATAACTAACCTCCCTTTGGTTAGTGGTCTTTGTTTTTATTTTGGAGAAAGAAACTGCAATTATTCTTAATCACTACCATAAAAAAAAGAACACATTAAATGGATCAAAAGCAATAATAAAAAATGTGTTACATACAATTTCTATTTAAAAATGCTGTTCCACTTAACTCTATTCATCAAAGAATGTATCACATTTTCCACAAAAATATTAATATATAAAATAAGAATGTTCTTGACCAGCAAATAAGCATGTTAGAATGATTTCTGAAGGATCTGAAGAAACGTCTGCTGAAAGTTTAGCTTTGCCATCACAGAAAAATGCATTAAAATAAAAAACAGTCATTGTAAATTGTAATAATATTTTAAAAAATAAAAGTTTTTAATGTATATTGTGATCAGATAAATGCAGCCTTGGTGACCATAAGAACCTTCTTTCAAAAATATTTAAAAATCCTAACTTTTGACCAGTAGTGTATATCTGCAGAAATCAATGTACAGTACTAATCAGTCTAATTATTTAGCTGCATGGTTTTTTGTTGTTTTTTTTAAAAAAATAATTGGACTAATAGCATTCTTGTCAATATTCCATAATGCCTATATTGCCTATATATAAAACATGAAACATGTTTCTTAACATATGTTTGCAATAAGTAATGTTTTTCCTATTACCTGACTTTGAAGGATCTGGATGTGGACCCTAAGCTGATGAATAAAGAAACTCTGGAGGAAACAGGAAGCTTCCTACTTTCAGGGAGTCTTCCTCAGCACTGCCTCTACACCAGACTCGGCTCACTGCAGAAACTTAAGGTACAGCTCAAGACTGACTGACAATATTTCTTTAGATCTGATTTACAATACATATATAATTCAAAACTTCCTTGATGCCTATTTTTCCTTCTTCCTGATTTACAGGAGGAGCTAGCTTTCACTGTCTGCCTACACGTCCAGTTTAACTCCCTAGACGACCTGGTCCAGTGGAACATGGACGTTAACGTCGGCAAGCCCCTCACTGCCAAACTGGATCTCAACCGTCCCACCAGGAAGAACAGCTGTCAGCTGACGTGTCACATGCCGCACAGCCCCTCGACCAGCCCCAGCCACAGTCCCGCGTCTGACCGCCGCTTCCACAGCCAGGGCCCCCAGCAGCACACCAACCCCTACCTCAACGTCTGTGAGCCTCTCCACGGAGCTGTAGGGGGTTATGGGGACTTTCGATTGTACGGTGACCATACATATCAATATGAGAATATGCCATGCTTACCCTTCCTGAACCCACCAAGTATTCCCATTGAGACCACTGATGACATTGACGACATGCAGAATGAGTTCATGAATAGTTTGCAACTCTATAACCACCCCTGAGTGAATACACAGCGTTAAACCAATGATTAAAGGGATACTCCACACAAAAATGAAAATTCTCATCATTTAGCCATTCCAGATGTACAGTATATGACTGACTTTCCTTCAATGAACAAAAATCCATCTCTGAGTCTATATAATGGAAGTGTATGGGATCACCAAAGTTGGCACTTCAAACATTAAAAACCACATAAAGTGAACTTGATGGCAATCCATCTGACCCCAGTTATGGAAGCAATAGTTTAGTTAAAGTTAGTAAATATTAGTGTTTTTCTCATATACTTGTGGTGTTTTGCTTCAGAGAACATTGATTCATCAACTGGGGTCGTATGGATTACTGTCGTGTTTGCTTTTTGAAGCATCGGCTTTGACAAAAAGTCGAAAAAGTTGTCGAAAAAGTCATACATCCGGGACGGCATTAGAATGAATAAATGATGAGAAAAATTATCATGTAAGGCGGAGTACCCCTTTAAAGACTGTGTAGTTAGTATATTAAATGTCAAGGGTGTATTTTTTTTCAATTTTTTTAAAGATTTTATTTTTTTATTATTATGATAGGACAGATCAGATGTAGCGAAGGGAGAGAGAGAGAGGGGGGCGGGATTGGGAAAGGTCCTCGAGTCGGGATTTGAACTTGGGACAGCTGTTAAAATGTTGTCTGTCGATTAATGACCACTTTATAAATCAACTAAAATTAATTATTTCATACATTGATCGCATTCTTTTGCATTTGCATTTAGTGGTGATTGTAATGCAAAAATGTATCATCTCCAGTGATTGTCTCATCTCTATCAGTTTTCAGTCTTTACTTTCATGTGACTAACTTATTACGGCACCTTCAAAATATTTTAGCGTAAAGAAAATACTGTAGCACTGTTACTGTAAGTATTTAGTCCTTTAAAATGATAATTTATCTTAAAAATCCTGTCACCTTATTACATCTCAATATGTCTCTTTTTTTCATATAGATTTTAAACATTTAGAAAAATCTTTATTTTTAAACAAAAAGTGCATAAATCAAATGTCATGATTATCTTCTAGTATGTAGATATTGGTCATAACTCTGACTTTGTAATGTAAGATTACTCAATGAGAAGGTCAGTCACAATTTGATAAAAAAAATAAATCAATAAAAACGAACAATTGATTAAAAAGAAAAACAAGAAACCAAACAAAAGAACTCGGAATAAATTTCTGAACAATGACATTCATCTCTTGTGTGATCAATATTTCTCAGGAAATGGAAACTTAATAGTTTCACTGCATAAGCAAATGCTTGTCATCAAGACGTTAGGCAACTAGATGACTTTGACTTCCTCTACACATTACATAAGAGTGCACTTCTCCTCAGCCTTGGATTTCATCTCCACAAATGTGGCATGAGCCTTTTCTTTGAGCTGCCCCATATCCATGTTCTGAAGGTTCTGCATTTGACCCATGATGGACTCCTTTTCCTCCTCCTGTGGCGCCTCTCCATCCACCATCTTGATCAGTTCTTCTGGCACGTCAATGTCATCTCCGGCCTGCTGGATCATAATCTCATCCTTTGCTCATATATGTAAGGATTACACACCCAGAACCCATAGTTTGCAGACATGCCTCAAGCATGACTTTAATAAATAAAACAGAGCATGAGGAGATTTTACCTATTCAAACTACTTCAATAAATAGTCACATTGCCTCTCAGGATGCTGATTTGATACTTATTTGTTTTCTTTTTTAAATGATTAAAGTGTTGATTAGAGCAGGCAATATTTTTGTTTTTATTTTGTACAGATACTGGCCATACCTGTGACACTTTTTTACTTACAGTAGTTTAGCGAGCCAGTTTGATTAGGAACAATGAAAAATAAAAACAAGACATTAAATGAAATAATAAGAAATCATTCTTTGAAATAAAGGAATAGTAAATATGTTCATTATTAAAAAAAAATACCTGAAAGTTTTTTATGATTTAAGTTGATTTTTTAATTATTATATGTATTTTATGTATATATAATTAATAGTTTCTTTAAAGAGAATTTTATGTCATCGGAGAATAGAATAATTTATCATTTTCAACTTTATGAAGGCCTTGTGTAGCATAAAAAAAGGACTAGGCTATTTATTTATTTACTTAAGTTTGTTTAATAATAAGTACAGTTGCCTCTGTGATTATTAATGATGATAATTAACTTATTATAAAATTAACATTCATTTCGGGAAAAAAATCTGATTTAACACTTCAAATGCCGAATATATGGTTACAGCTTTGCAAAATGTTAATAGTTTATTTCTATACTAACCTTAAGTGTGCACTACATTAATTGAATTGCATCTCTGTGACTGTAGATTTTATATCGATGGTTCAAAACCAGGGAGCCAGGGCCACTATATAGGGGGCCTTAGCAAACTTCTAAGGGGGGCACAGAATTACTCACATTTAATTTCAAATTAGACAAAAGTTGTAAAAGAAGCAAAACCAACTAAAAAATAAATATATTTTCTTATAGGTAACCTAGCCTAGAGGTAACCTAATTATAAATGTGACTTCTAGACCTGGAAAAGCCATGTAAAATAATAACTCCATTTTCATTTTTATACATTTTCCCTATGGAGTTCAACTTCTCTCTTCATCCACATGAAACTGCACACAGTTTGACAGCTCTACAGCAGTGCTGTTAAAGCTCACTTTAGGGATTAAGCACTGCAGGTGGTTAAGCCCTGAACATCCAGACTCACTATTTTAGTTTACTACATTATGCCTTAATCTCCTGCCACAATCTGCACTGCAACCTTCACACACTTGATAGCTTAACCATCTCTGCAAACTGATGCTATCCATGTGCTGCTTAAGCACAGTCAGTCAGGGACAGGAATAGCTAAATTACTGAAAGAGATTCATTTATCTTCTCCTGGGACTCTCACCTTTGGAATTCAATATTTTTCTCTTAAACAAGTCCTCAGACAAGCCCTTTCTGCCTTTCTTGTAGCATATTCTGCATCTCTCTCCATCCTTTATTCCCAAAGAAGCAGGCAATGTACAGGAGATGAGAAAAGCACAAAGAACAGAAGTAGAAAATGAACAGGAACATAAGCAGCAGTCAAGAACAGTTACAACAGTGTTATCAGAAAACAGCACAGTATCAGGGTACTTCATTTAATGTATACATTTAACATATTTAACATGTATTTATAACAGGGGAAATATAGGGGATGCGATTTCTTTCACCGCTCAACCAGTGCTAACATGAGTATCACATGATTCTAACATGAGTATCAAGTGAAAGTTATGCTTCACATCACAAAACAATTATTAAAAATGTGTTTGAAAATTGGCTGATATATTTCAGTTTGTTCCTTGTGAATTTAATACTCACTTGAATTTACAACATTATTGAAAACCTCCTGGATAAAATAGGCTTGAATGGCCAATGTTTTTAAAAGAGTTTCAGACTTACTTTTCCTCCACCATCTGCTTCTGATACTCCTCATATTCTTCTCTGGGCATTCCACCATGAGACATTTTGCTAGTTGTTCTTGTTTCTTCATCTGGCTGATCACAATGAATGAGAACTGATGCTCCTTCCAAAAAACAAAAGATACACTACTCCTTTCCTTTTCCCCCCCAATCAAGCTTTAGCTTCAGGATTGGTCTATCAGAGTAAATCCAATGAGAGGCTTTTCTGTGCGACAGCCCTGTAGTTGCATCACCAAGAACATGACCGTGGCCAAAAAAAGAGTAACCATATTCTGTCAAATTCCATCAGTGTATGAGCCTTTGTTTTTCTTTTTTTTTTTTTCTTTCTATTGTCAGAAAACAGATTAATTCATCTTTTGCTCTTCATTTGCAATTTTGTCAAGGTCTTGCTGGTTAGGATAAAATGAGAATGTTTGTGTCAGACACTTACAGTAATTATATACACACACACACACACACACATGCAGTTAGGTCATATATTTTGACACAGGCACAGTTTCTATTATTTTGTCTGTTGACCAAAACATATTCAAGTTACAATGAATATTGGCTTAAAGTGCACAATCTGAGCTTTAATTTGAGGGTATTCACATCACAATTTGAGGAAAGGTTAAGGAAATACAGCTCTTTAATATGTACAGTCAACAGTTTGGTTCATTCTGAGAAAAAAGAACGCACTGGTGAGCTCAGCAACATAAAAAGACCTGGACGACCACGGAGGACAACAGTGGTGGATGATCTGAGAATCCTCTCCACGGTAAAGAAAAACCCTTTCACAACATCCAGCCAAGAGAAGAACACTCTCCAGGAGGAAGATGTGTCACTGTCAAAGTCTACAATCAAGAGAAGACTTCACCAGAGCAAATACAAGAATTCTGAAGTGTAGAGGAACATACTGTCTACCCAGATTCAGTCAAATGCAGCAAAGCTGATTGGGTGGCGCTTCATAGTACAAGTGACCCAAAACATACAGCAAAAGCAACCCAGGAGTTTTTGAAGGTAAAAAAGTGGAATATTCTGCAATGGCCAAGTCCATCTCCTGATCTCAACCCGATTGAGCATGCATTTCACTTGCTGAAGATAAAACTAAAGGCAGAAAGACCAACAACAACTGAAGTCAGCTGCATTAAAGGCCTGGCAAAGCATGGCAAACTAGGAAACCCAGTCTCTGGTGATGTCTATTTGTTCCAGACTTAAGGCAGTCATTGCCTGCAAAGGATTCTCAACAAAATATTAAAAATGAACATTTTATTTATGATTACATTTATTTGTCCAATTACATTTGAGCCCCTGAAAATGGGGGGCTGTGTATAAAGTGGTTGCAATTGCTAAACGTTTCATGATACTTTTGTTCAACCCCTTGGATTAAAGCTTAAAGTCTGCACTTCAATCACATCTTGATTGTTTTATTTCAGATCCACTGTAGTGGTGTATAAAGACAAAAGCACAAAGTCAGACACGGTATTCAGTGTCCGAATACTTCCGGACTGGACTGTATTTTTGTCCCATAAAACAGTTGAACTACTGAGTTTTAGTCTATCAGGTGTATACAATGAAATACTGACTACAAGAGACATTTACCTCTGTTTAAACCATGTGCTTACACAAAATAAATAAATAAATATTCTTTTTTTCATGATATATGATATAATGTCAAGAAATGTTAAAAGAGCTAAAAGTCACAGTATAACAGTGTTGAACAGAAAGTACAGGAACTCAGCAAACTGTCAGTTTGCAATTAATATTAAAGGACTGTAAGTAATACGATCCTCCATTGCACACTGCTTTTCTCAGCACATGAAAAGCACATAAAATAAATAAAAGGCTACACTTATAACTACATCCACATTTGTGAATACAGAGTGTACCACTCAGATGAGGTGTGAATCTGAAGTTGTCAAACACCAAGTTGTGCCAGCACTGGTTACATTACCTGCTCCATCTGAATAGAGGGTGATGTTACAGGATTTCCAATCATTTGATCAGGCAGGGCTGTGGCCGCCTCCTGACACTCATGATTAATTTAAAACAGGAAGTTGCAAGCATATACCAGTCCTGCCCAGTCACCATGGCTGCAGTAGTGAAGGGAGGGGGGTTGGTGTCTCTGGGGACCTGCTTCTGAAAAAGACGCACCAGAAGAGATGCCTCGCCCCAGCCACACACAGCACAGCTGCAGCCAAAGAGCGCTCTTCTCCATGGCTAGCGTCAGACATCTCATCTTACTTCTTCTCTACTGTGATGGGATGAACACTGGTATGTGCATGTCTGCTTCTTAGTGTAGTGTAACATTTATAGGGCCTTGTTGTTTTTTACAAGCTTTGACATTATGACCTTGTTATCAGTTAGTCCCCTGATCTGTTGGTTTTTCCAGTATTTCTAGGGGATGTTAATGTAATTGTTAAATTATTGTAAATCATTTTAAAATCATTCCTTGGTGTTTTATTAAGCTGGGTTGAGGCTTCTAAGTAATGCAACTTTCATTTAACCTTGACTAGGCCCGTCTCTCTAGCAGAATGGTGAGTTGGTAGTGTTGCTTATTCAATGGCAGGTCTTTTTTCTTTTCTTTTCTTTTCTTTTTTGTTTTTTTTAGAAACAACCCCTTCCCCACAGTCTGATCCTGTAATTACAACACGAAAAGTTTTATCCAAAGGTATGATTACCCTGTCATACAGTATATCATTAGCCAGAACAAGTATGCATTTGACATCACTAGATTACATCAATATATCAACAGATATTGGTAAGCGTACAAATGATAAGATGATTGCAGGAATAGTTCACCAAAAATTTAAATTTGCTAAAAATGTATTCACCCTCAGGCCATCCAAGATGCAGATGAGTTTAATCGGAACAGATTTGGAGAAACGTAGCATTACCTCACTGGCTCACCTATGCAGTGAATGGGTGCCGTCAGAATGAGAGTCCAAACAGCTGTTAAAAACATAACAATAATCCACAAATAATTCACAGGACTCCAGTCCATCAATTAACATCTTGTGAAGTGAAAAGTTGCATGTTTATAATAAACAAATCCATCATCAAGATGTTTTTAACTTAAACTGTTGCTACCAGCTAAAATATGAGTCCTCTATACATTTTGCTTTCTCCATTGAAAAAGGTTTTCAAGCAAAAACAGTCTTAAACAGATCTAAACAAATATGTCAGTGGATTTTGATGTAAGACAACAGGAGATGAAAAAACATTTTTTTTTTTTTATACTGGAAAGAAGCAATATTATGGATAGAGTAGTCATATTTTTGCCAGAAGCGACGCCTTGATAATGGATTTGTTTCTTACAAACATGCAGCTTTCCGCTTCACAAGACATTAATTGATGGACTGGAGTCGTGTGGATTATTGTGATGTTTTCATCAGCGGTTTAGACTCTCATTCTGACGGCACCCATTCACTGCAGAGGATCCACTGATGAGCCAGTGAGGTAATGCTACGTTTCTCCAAATCTATTTCAATAAAGAAATAAACTCATGTAAATCTTGGATGGCCTGAGGGCGAGTAAATATTCAGCAAATTTTTATTTTGTGTGAACTATTCTTTTAAAATGTGAATAATAAGATAATCAAAAATAGCTTATTTTACTAGAGACAATACATTGAATTGCTCAGAATGGCAGAGGTTTGGTTTGCTGATTGGGCTACAATTTCTTGGCATACAGGTCAAAATCAAGTCATTATTGAAGAGCTTGCAATCCTGACACCCCAGGATATAGAGCTTTTATGTAACCTAACTGATATACCAAATAACCCTCCGTACATTACTGGCTATTGGACTAAAGATGGACAAGAAATTGAAAACTCTGAAGAAACTGTAAATAGAAACAATGAACAGTATATCCTTAAAAAGACGTAAGTGGATGTCTATTTCAGAAAATAATAATGTGTCGTTTCTAATAAATGCTAAATAATGCAAATAAGACATGTTAAAGAAGTAAATAAGCAATTCAGTATTACTAAACAATGACTTAACACTGATTCAAGCTGTTTAACCTGATTCATAGTTTCAGTATACAGGCCAGAGACCTGGGAAATTATTCCTGCATCTTCAGAGAAAATCAGGCACAAGTAACATTTGTTTTAGATGGTATGTTGTCACTTTATGCACATACTGTGTTGTTTTAAATGGTTCATACAATCATATTTATAATTTAGATTATGTTAACCTGATGTATTTTGCTCCCCCCCCCCCCAAGTTCCTGTAATAAAAGACAAAAGAGACAAGCCGGTAGTGAGCTACACTGGAGATTCAGTTGTACTGGAGTGTAAACTCAAACACACACCAAACACCTGGAACTGGTACAAGGCAAACAATACTGAAAAGGTGAAAAAGAAATGGAGAATATGAGACTGATTATACTACTTGAACCTAAACCTTTTTTTTCCCCCATCTAATATAATTTATAATTTTATTTCATTTACTGAAAATTATGGTAACACTTTATTTTAAGGTGTCCTTGTTACACATGATACATGTTCTTCTTACTATTATAATAACAATAAATTATGCATAATTACATGCAAGAAACCATAAGACAAACCCTAACCCTATAGTAAGTACATGTAGTTAGTTAATATTACTCAGTACTAAAATGTATAAATACACTGTAACAAGGACACCTTTAAATATAGTTTAACCAAAATTATTTGTAATAGTTGTACTTAATATTTAGTTAACAATGACAACACAGTTCATATCAGTGTTTTTCTCTTCACAGGGGCTCATCAATGTTACTGCAAACCCTCTGAACTACAAGATCTTTATTAATAGAAATGAAACAAAACTGACTGTACTGAATCTGACTGAAGAAGATTCTGGAAAGTACATATGCAGCGCTGAGTTTGATATCAAACCCAGCGAGTCTTACGTAGAGCTGAAGGTCTTGTCATATACTGAGCCTCTCAAACCCTTCATTGCTATAGTGGTTGAAGTCATTGTCCTTGTCACACTGATTTTGCTTTGGGAAAAATGCAAGAAGCCGCAAAATGATAATTTTTCTGCAGGAGGTACAGTAAACTTTAATGAATAATCTTTAAATAGAGCCGTCACCAATTAAAATTAACAAAGGATTTATCCATTTGCAGAGAATGATCTCTGCTCTGAACAAACCAGCAATCTGTAAGTGTGTTCAGATCAGTTTATATGATTTTGAAAGCTTCACTGAATATATTTGGTAAAAATTTGCTTGGAGGTTTTTCAGACATTGGCAGTGATGGTGCTTATTTTTGTTCTAGCACTCGTGATGAGAGCAATGGAGTGGAGAACAACACAGCAAGACAAAGAAAACTGGAGCACTGAGGTTTTCATTTCAACAGTTGAAAAGAAAAAAAGTGTTTGATAATGTAAAACCTTTTTATTCTGCTTTATAATCTTGTGGCTTGAATCACATAAAGTAACAAGCAAGATTTTTTGCCTAAATTAATTCAGTCACAGCAATATATGTAAACATATATGTGACCCTGGAGCACAAAACCAGTCTTAAGTCGCTGGGGTATATTTGTAGCAATATCCCAAAATACATTGTATGGGTCAAAATTAAACATTTTTCTTTTATGCCAAAAATCATTAGGATATTAAGTAAAGATCATGTTCCATGAAGATATTTTGTAATTTCCTACTGTAAATATATCAAAACTAATATGCATTGCTAAGGACTTCATTTACTATATATTACATTATATTAAATAAACATAAGGCATGTTTTCATAATCTTCAATATAGTGTTATTGCCAAGGTTTAAGTGTTCATATGACCTTTTGGAAGTCAATTTAATAATAAAGGCAGAGGCGGACAGTAACTAAGTACATTTACTTGAGTATTGTACTTAAGTACACTTTCTGAGTATCGGTACTTTACTTGAGTATTATTTTTTCTGGGAACTTATAACTTTAACTTCACTACATTTGAAAAACAAATATCGTACTTTTCACTGCACTACATTTCTATCAAGGTCCTCGAAAGTAGAAAGTCGTTACTATGTAGCAGCTTTGAAAGTCAGTGGGTGATTTTTTTCTTCTCTAAAACGTGACTTTCTTTTTTTCAGACAGTTTATCAGTAATCACTCTTGTAGGGCTACATTAAACATTTTTTGAACACTGACCAGTTGCAAATGTGATATTTATTTACAACAATTCAATAATAGGAAGTTAATATTGTGGTATATATGTACACAATGTTTTCTGATTTTGCTAAATTGTGTATGTGAAAATATTAGCTATAAAGCCACAGAAGAACTGTTGTGCATTTCCTAATAAAACACAAAAGGTGTTGGGCTTGAAGCAGAACTGCACAGACCGTTCTTTGTGTGACATCAAAGTACTGCAAGAGCAATTAGACAGCATAAAAAAAATTGTTTTTATGTCAAATAAGTCTTGCTGTTTTGCTTTTTTGTTAAAGCAGTGTTGCTGTTGTAAAGTTATACAGCTACAGTTGTGTTGCTGGGTTTTAAAGCAGGTTTGATTTTTTAAATTTTGTTCTTTATCAGTCTGTATTTACAACAATTTCACTGTCCACTCAGTTCAAATGTGGATGAATTGCTACACATAGATGTGTGCACACACTGTCAGAGCTGTGTGAGATCACTACCATCCTGCTTTTGTGGGGGTAGGTAGGGGTGTTAAATATTTATTTATGTTTTGTTTTGTTTTTTTCCCCCATAGGTTTTTAACATTCTAAAAGCTCTTTATTCCAAAGATACTACAAGCTAGTCAGTGTATTCAGTAGGTGTAATGTATTCTAAGTTGCTTCAGAAGTATTGCAAGTATTACATACAACAATAAAACAGTGCATTGACATAAAAAAGGAAATTTACTTTTGGTACTTAAGTAATTTTAAAAGCAAGTACTTCTGTACTTTTACTTAAGTAAAAATCTGTCTTTACAACTTTTACTTGTAATGGAGTAATATTTGACCAGCAGTATCTGTACTTTCACTCAAGTAATGGAGTTGAGTACTTTGTCCGCCTCTGAATAAAGGTCAACTAAAGAAAATACTTTTCTGAAGGCTTTATTGAAGGATTAAATCGGTTCATATGATGAAAAGTTGACATTTCAAATTGCTCGATTCATACAGATTACTTCATGATATATTTTTGTATTTCAAACATGAAGAAAATTCTTATGGGTTTGGACTAAGATGGTGAGTAAATGACAGAATTTTCATTTTTGGGTGAACTATTCCTTTGGGCACTTAAATCCAAAACTTCTTTAAACAAATTCTTAAACTTAAATGAAGACAAAAATAACATGCAGCTCCATGTATTATGTTTATTGATACATATTACAATCATATCATTTTCAGAATTTTCAACACTGTGGTTTGTTCAATAAAAACTGCAGCAACAGTTTAAGAACAGCATCGTTCAAGCCCACTATGTCTCCATCTGTGAGTATCACTTTTTGTCCCCCCCCCCCCACCCTCCCTTCATACAGCTGCATGCTTTCTGTGCCCCAGCATAAGTTCTTCCTGCTATTGTTGCCGTCAGTCCTTGGACTCAAAGCCAGAGTATTGAGCTGATAGCAGAAAAATGAGAAGAACTGCCCGTCTGTGATGACAGCCTGAGACACAAACGGCCTGCTCACATCCTCCTCACTCCAAAAGCCTGAGCAGATCAAAACATATTTAGTTATTAAGGAAGCATGCATGAGCTGATTCATGTCAATGCCCTACAATTGTAAAAAAAAATATATATATATATATGGATCAATTCAATTGAAAAGTGATCTTAACCTGAGCTCAGGACAATTCCAAAGATTACAGAAACACCAACCTTGATACATAGCCTGCGCCCCTGTCCATGCAAACAGGCTGGCAATACTGTTGGCCCTCAGTGACACCTCCACCTGATCAGAGAGGCCCCTCTTGCTCATTTTGTCCCTGCGGAACCTGTCAGGGACCACGTGAAACTGTGTGTGACCATAGCAGCATGGGTCTTCCAGTTTGGCACCTGTGGGGTAAAACAACATGCACAGACTTTCAGAATACTGTCACGGATTTAAACTTTAAACTATATAATACTATATATACTATATAATATGGATAGCAAGTTGCTATTTACCTCTGATGTAATATAAGTCAATAAACTTTGTTTTTATTAGCATTTTAATACATTTTACTATTTAATAAAACTGAACTGAAAGATTTATTGGGGACCCCATAAAAGTTTGCTAGGGCCCCCTAGTGGCCCCTGGTTGAGAAACACTGCACTACAGTGATTTAACAAGTGTTCTTATCAGATGCTTTTGTACAACTGGCAACATCAAAGTGATAAGACACCAATGCTCAATAAATAGTTTACTTTATTAATAATCAAATGACATTTAATATCTAATAGTAAACACTTCTTTTTCTATGTAATAGTTCATTAGCCTAAATTTAAGTCCTTTACAGTTAGAAAGCAACTTTCTCCAGTAATACAGAACGTGCAGCAACTTTTGTGGCTCATCCAATCAGCATTTAGAATTGCAAATATCTGTTGCTTCGTGGGATATTTGAAGACAAAAATCTGGGAGTTTGAACTAAAACTATTAAAAACCATTTCTGGTAAATCAAAATAAAGCTGAAATAAAATAAGATGAACATTAGATTAAACCAAACGAAAATCAAAAGTATAACTGTTGTCTCTGGAACTAAGATAAAATAAGCTAAAATATGTACAAGTACTAAAACTGAGATAAAAAATACAAATGCTAAAACTAAAATGAATAGTGACCATATAAATGTAAAAGTGAATTCAAAATATTAATAAAATAATATAATGTAAACTGGAACACACCAACCTATGAAGATGTTGTTGTCATACTGTCTCCTGAACAAGGGGAGCAGGTCGGGAGCCAAAGTGATAACGGGAACTTCAGCAGAGATGTCTGCCTCAAGAGGAACAAACTGCAAGATATTACATCACTATTAAGCACATATATCCCACATTAATGCTATTTCTCCTAAGCTCTGCATGCCAACATTCCCAGTTAACATCACCACAGACTTTTACATTGTAAAACAGCTGCATCTTTAAACTGTCTGCAGTCATGAGTAGCATTATTTACACAAATTGTATTCATCATAAACATAACGTGAGGTACGGGCCCCTACCTCAGGAAGTTGCTGTGGGATCCTGATCTGGCTGTGAGGTTTGTCATCAATCTGGAATCTCATGGGCTCCATCCGTCCTCTCCTGTGGCCCTCTGGAATAGTCCTTTCTCCCCGTAACCAGTAATAGTTGACTTGAGGGTCAAAATCTGCCAATAACAAACAAAACAGCGCATACATTAAAAACCAGAAAACACATTATATACGTTAAACAATATAAAGATAAGCCACATTACTGAATGAGAACCCTGCGTTGCAGTCAAGTGTAAACATGGAGGTCAAACCCACCTAAACTTGACAGACTCAGCACGGGGTTTTCTTTGGCCAGAAGGTTTTTCAGACCACACACCGCGTTCCTTAGAAACGGAGTGACAAGTTGCTCTTGCTCTTTCTGGATGAAAGTCCTCCCTTTCTTCGCGTGCCAGTGTTCTTGTAGGATGGAGTTGCAGACTACAGAGCGCACCTCAGACAGCACAGACTCACCCACCACCGGCGCAGACTCGTACTTCTCGGGCAGTCCGTTGAGAAATGCCGTTTTGGTATAGTGCTGATACCACTTGTCCGCGTTGAGAGCAAATGTGCGTGGGTAAATCACGTACTTCTTGCGCTGAACGCGAGTGAGCGCTCGGATCTTCTCCTGCGCCGTGCAGGAGCGCAGCTGCTCGAAGACCTCCGTGACCACGCGCCGCTTCGCCGCCTTACTCTTCGCGGTGCGGGAGGGCAGAATGGGTGGATATAAACTCTTTGCTGTGGAAGCCTCAACCTGGACATTTCTGTTACAGGCGAGGCGTACCGACGCACTGAAGAGGAAAGTATGCAAGGGCAACCTGCTGCAGGACGCCATGTTTCTCCCGCATGATCTTCAGAGTTCTTCTTCTGTCATTCAGTGCCACTGTGTTTGTCTGCTGCCGTCTGCTGGAGCGGATGAGAGGAGAATAAGAGCAATCGTCTGATGGTCTTCTTCTTCTTCTTCGGTTTTATGGCGAATAGCATCAATGTTAAGGTGCATTATCGCCACCTACTGTATTGGAGTGTGAACCAGAGTTTACCCTTTCATAATAAGAGGACAAAAAAATAAAACACATAAAAATAAAAACAAATAATCGTCTGATGGTAAACATGTAAATCTCTCTTGTATAAGTTCCCCCCTCTGGCTCATGTTATGTTATTTTATTTTTTTTGTATATTTATTTATTTTACTTTATTCCTTGTATTATTCTTGAGATATTTAGTGTTCTTGCTATGTATAGTTATGGGTTGTATAAAAAGTATTTTGGGTAATTAATACTAATAAGAATAATAAAAATAAAAAGTGAAGCTCGATACACAATCTATATTCAGTAACCAGTCTTGACAGAAATAAAAATAATAAAGATAAACAAAATAGAGTAACATAAACTTCTATTTTGTAATAGCTATGAAAAGTCTTGCTTTTGGCATTGTACTTATTGAGTTATACTGTGATATACAGAAATGTAGCAATGCAAATATTCACTGTTCAAGACCTCTCTAACTTTTATGGGAAAATAAACTCGAATTGGTTGAAATTATTGAATAATATTCTAAAAAGACGAAATATTTTATTAAATTAATCAAAATTGACCAAATTTCACATTCATAACGATTAAAAAAATGTAACCGAACAAAAATAAATAAATAAAATAAAAAAATTTGATTATGTAACAGTATGTATACCTATTCTGAATTTATATGATTGATTGCTGATGTATTTATTTAGGTCTTTCTTGTCCCTTTTTTGGCTGCAAATTGTACAGGTGCATCTCATTAAATTAGAATGTCGTGGAAAAGTTTGTCTGTAATTCAACTCAAATTCTGAAACTCGTGTATTAAATAAATTTCAGGGCACACAGACTGAAGTAGTTTAAGTCTTGGGTTCTTTTTAATTGTGATGATTTTGGCGCACATTTAACAAAAACCCACCATTCACTATCTCAACAATTAGAATACTTCATAAGACCAATAAAAAAAAAAAAATTTTTAGTGAATTGTTGGCATTCTGGAAAGTATGTTAATTTACTGTAAATGTACTCAATACTTGGTAGAGGCTCCTTTTGCTTTTAATTACTGCCTCAATTCGGCGTTGCATGGAGGTGATCAGTTTGTTGCACTGCTGAGGTGGTATGGAAGCCCCAGGTTTCTTTGACAGTGGCGTCAGCTCATCTGCATTTTTTGGTCTTTGTTTCTCATTTTCCTCTTGACAATACCCCATAGATTCTCTATGCGGTTCAGGTCTGGTGAGTTTGCTGGCCAAGTCAAGCACACCAACACCATGGTCATTTTAACCAACTTTTGGTGCTTTTGGCAGTGTGGGCAAGGTGCCAAATCCTGCTGGAAAATGAATCAGCATCTTCAAAAAGCTGGTCAAAGCATGAAGCATGAAATGCTCCAAAAATTCTTGGTAAACGAGTGCAGTGATGTTGGTTTTCAAAAAAACACAATGGACCAACACCAGCAGATGACATTGCACCCCAAATCATCCCAGACTGTGGAAACTTAACACTGGACTCTTCAAGCAACTTGGGCTATGAGCTTCTCTGCCTTTCCTCCAGACTCTAGGACTTTGGTTTCCAAATGAAAATACAAAACTTGCTCTCATCTGAAAAAAAATGGGACCACTGGGCAACAGTCCAGTTCTACTCCTTAGCCCAGGTAAGACGCCTCTGACACTGTCTGTGGTTCAGGAGTGGCTTAACAAGAGGAATACGACAACTGTAGCCAAATCCTTGACACGTCTGTGTGTGGTGGCTTTTGATGCCTTGACCCCAGCCTCAGTTTATTCCTTGTGAAGTTCACTCAAATTTTTTGAATCGATTTTGCTTGACAATCCTAATAAGGCTGCGGTTTTCTCGGTTGGTTGAGCATCTTTTTCTCCACACTTTTTCCTTCACTCAACTTTCTGTTAACATGCTTGGTTACAGCACTCTGTGAACAGCCAGTTTTTTGGCAATGAATGTTTGTGGCTTACCCTTTTTGTGAAGGGTGTCAATGATTGTCTTTTGTCAGATCAGCAGTCTTCCCCATGATGTGTGTAGCCTAGTGAACCAAACTGAGAGACCATTTTGAAGGCTCAGGAAACCTTTGCAGGTGTTTTGAGTTGATTAGCTGATTGGCATGTCACCATATTCTAATTTGTTGAGATAGTGAATTGGTTTTTTTTTTTTAAACGTGAGCCAAAATCATCACAATTAAAATAACTTAAACTACTTCAGTCTGTGTGCATTGAATTTATTTAATACACGAGTTTCACAATTTGAGTTGAATTACTGAAATAAATGAACTTTTCCACGACATTCTAATTTATTGAGATGCACCTGTATGTTCATTGTTCAATATATGCATTTGAACGAAAGTATGATATGCTAATTCAATACACAAATTGTGAATCTCACGAAGATATTAAGAGACACATCTCACCTCAAAATAATAAAAAAATTGTGAAACTAAAATATGCATAATGAAGTTTTTATTTTTTTTACTTACTCTGTAATTCAAAGGAAACATTTATTTTGAAAACCGCATAACTTTAGAGAACCCGATGTAAACAAATCCTCAGCAGCAGCACGTGAGAGGTGGATTTCCATGGAATATGAACGCTGTTTGTCCTTAAACAGTGCAATGACAGCTCGCAGTATGTTACTAACCCGGCAGGTTTTGCCTCTTGGACATCGTTTACGGCGTGTCTTACCTGTGAAGGTTCTATCTTATGAACAAGAGTTTTAGTGCGGTCTGTGAATTTGAAGTGCGCAGAAGACTTGATCAGCTGTGTACATGTTTTAGACATTCAGAGATACTGTTTCTGAGGTTTTGTTTGTTGGCCTGTTTGTATCAGACCGTTTGTTCTTCCACGCGCGGCGAGGTTCGCTTGGCACAGGAAGCCAGCAGGAAATACGGCAAACCTGAACCCACTATATTTTCTAAAATAATTGACAAAACTATCCCTGCAGTTATCATTTATGAGGATGACAAGGTAAGTTCCAGATCACAAGCCTTTAGGACCTTTGCTTAAATATACTGTTAAGTAACATATTGTGATTTATTTATCTTAATTCAGATTTTTTTTGTAAAGTTCAATAGTATGAATAGTGTGCATATCAGTTTACATATAATATATATGTTGTTGCAGTGTCTAGCTTTCAGAGATGTAAATTCCCAGGCTCCTGTGCATTTCCTGGTTATTCCAAGGATTCCCATTCCCAGGATCAGTGAAGCACACGATGGTGATGCATCGGTTTGTCTGTCCACATACATTTGATTAGTTTCTAGTTTTAACAATTACAGAGGATGACACACCTCTAAGATCTTGGCATTTTCCTCCAGCTCCTGGGTCATCTTTTGTTAGTGGCCAAAAATGTAGCAAAGAAAGAAGGACTGGATGAAGGATACAGAGTTGGTGAGCAAAATATGCTTTGTTTGAAAAGGGTTCATTTAATCATCTATCATCTTAAACCTGTAAAGCTTAGCATGTAAAATAAGAGTCAGAAAAAATAGTGGCTCTAATAGTATGATGTAGAAGAATATGGAGCTCATAATCAAGGTGGAAAAAACACCTCACTAAGCAAAAATATGCAATTTGGTGCAGTTGCTGATATTTATGTGACCAAAAAGTAAGATGGCATTCTGTTAGCTTGTAATGTAAATTAAGGTTTTTGTAACAGTCTAGCAGACTACTGACGTAAAATACATATAAATATTGATGTATATAAATGATGTATAGATAATCAAGTAAATCTCATTTCAGTCCAGTTAGTGTTTATTTTTGAGATATTACTAACAAGTTATTCTTACATTTAATTTATAAAAAGACACACGTACTCTACAACGACCTAAAGGTCGACATATTTACAATTATACTAAAAGGCCTTTACTTGCTAAAAAAGTATAAACTATCAGTCAGATGATAGAAGGCATGTAGTAGATGGAGTACAACAAGTTTTGATAATGTTGATCATTTAAAGGCTGTAGAAATTTGTGTATCAAATATAATACAGTAGGCTTTATAGGTTTAATATATGCAGTTTATTTAGTATAGTACACTATAATATTAACATGTCATTACCTTTAAAGAATGCATTATTTGTTTAATTATCTGTCATTGTTATTTACAGTCATTAATGATGGAAAAAATGGGGCACAGTCCATGTATCACCTTCACATTCATGTTCTCGGAGGACGGCAAATGAAATGGCCTCCAGGATAGATGGACCTTCTGTCAGAATAAAAGTAATGGTCTGCATTTTTGGAGGAGACAAGCATAACTGATACAAAATGAAAATTTGTTGGGAATTACCAAAAAAAAATGTTTGTCAAATAATGAGAGAGTGGGAACTATTTTCTACATTAAAATGAATTTTACTGGTTTTCAGTCTTCCAGTCATTCACTGGGTAATAAAAATGTTCTGGTGAATATTGGCTTTTTGCACAATGGGTATTAAATGTTTGGCATATGCAAAAAAAAGATAGGAAATATATAAATAGGAAGTAAACGCACAATGGTTTTTAGTCATGAAATTCAAGCAGAACCAATTTCTTGCAAAGCATATTCTTGCATAAATTGTTGCATTCAAGTCAATGGGACAGTTTACATATAATTCATGTTATGAATGATTTAAAATACACAGCAGTTCCTTCTGCCCATGTTCCATGAATAAGGGCCCCTGTGTTTATACCATGAAGACACATTTCAGGACGTGCTGAAATAAAAACATACGATCTGAAATCTTGTATTAGACCTGGTTTGGCCTCAGCTAAGGTCATCCTGTAGATCGATTAACTGACGAAGGTGGTGTGATCGAGCGACCTTGATGTCCAGTGGGCTGATTTCTATGGGTCGCTCATGAGTGTTTGTATTAAGTGAACTTTTGTCCTATTTGCTGAAACATCAGATGCATCTGTACAGGCAACACATCATGTCTGTGCTGACTAGAAGAAGAAATGTGATACAGAACAATAATAATCTTAATAGTTTAAACAAACAACTTTGAGCCTTTTATAATTCAGTTTTAATACATATTGACTGAATCTAAATTTAACAAAACATACTGGGATTTCTGGAGTGTAGTAAAAAAATATAATGGTCATTTTATCTAGCATATGTTATGGATTTTTATTAGGTGAAGGTTGCAAAATAAAAATAGTAAAGTCACAGTTGTGTGCAACAATGAGTTTTGCTTTATCTTATCTGCTCGAAAATTGTGTGGAATCACAATCTCTTTCATACTATCGACTTTGTGTGACCTTGGAGCTTATGTAACAATATTATGAACAACGTGTTGATCAATAAAAGCTGTATTTAACTTGTCTCGCAATCTCTATAACGTGAAATATCAAAAGCAAAGTCTGTCATTCTTGAGACATGGGACAAAACAGGTCCAGCCAGGGTAACTGCTATTAGGTTTAAAAAAATTAAAATATTTTCAATTTTAAATGTCACGAGGGATTAATAATAAAATGTATTTAACACAATTATCACATTATTATACCAAATCTATGTTTCTCAATGTCCTCTCGCTACATCTAAAACAGTGTGTCCACAGAGAAGGGTTCAATCATTCATATGCAATAAAATGGATAAAAAAATTTTTTTTAATGATGAAAAAGAGCTTGTTTTATCAAAAGCAACACTTAATAATATCTCCTATCAAAGCAAGGTTGTTTTTTAATGACACATGCATGTTTAATACGATTTTAAAGTTGCGTCCCCACTTTTTGTCAACACCGTCAGACATTCAATAAAATGTAATAGAATCAGAGAATATCAGGGGCAGCTGTCACTCTAAAGGACCCCCTTGCCACAGTTCACCTCTGCAGAGTACATCAGTGTCAGACAGGCTCTGCCAAGTTTCATAGTTTTAGAATATTTTAAATCCTAATGTTAATATTTCCTTTGTCACAGCCATGATATGTCAACACCATCTTCCAATTTCTGAGGAAATTATTTGAAATATTTAGATAATTTTATTCTCCTGAAGCAGGTTCCATTAGCATCTAGCATCAACAGAAAAAAATAAAATGGCTACTACATGAACTCCATTGGTTTTGTGAAAGAAATGCCAAATTTGTCAACACCGTCAGATGTCACCACCATAAGATTTTGTGTTCTAATGATATATCAAAATACTTAAATGTGACTCTTGAATAAAAGCTTTATAAACAATAACATACTCACTGTTTGTTGTGTTTGTTTTAATACAGTAATTGACTGATTCAATGTATCTGATAGTTAAAATGACTACAAATTCAGGTTTTCGTCACCTCCGTCAGATGTGTCAACTCCGTCAGTTTTGTCACCTCCGTCAGTTGAATATTTTGATAATATTTAATTATGATATTTTATATTTGTTGTGGAATTTTGTTAAAAAAGAGAAAAGTTGGGAGGTTGTATCAAAGCATAGCTCAGTAGCTTAGTACATGTAAGATACATAAATGTAGTTTCATTTGTCTTGAGTACAAGGTTTTATTTTTTCAATTTTGCACCCTGTTTTGTCCCACTTCTCAAGAATGACTTACAGATATTTGCTGTTGAAATGTCTTGCAAATGCCGTACAATACAACTTGAATAGGAAGTTATTTTAGAACGCAAATTGTATTTCAATATCAGCTGTAGAATGTTTACATGACATGCCAGAGATATGATCAAATTTCTTTAATTTCCGTGTTAAGTCTGTGACAGACATTAATATCATAAGTTGTATGTGTATTGTTAAAAAAGAAAACCGTCAAAAATACATATTCTCGATTGTTTTAAAAAGTATATATATGGTGCTGTGGCGATTAAATCGTTTGTTTAATAATGGCAATCTAAACGCAGACAGCAGCAGTGAAGTCCTGGCACCTGCTCCACATGTCACGTGACAGGGTGGTACCGAGAGGCCACAGGTTTGAATGCAACAGTAGACGCACTAGGTTATCCCACCTGAGAAACATCTGTTTCATTCACACCTGCTCTGAAAACTACACAATTTCCAACAGCACTGACAGGGAAAGCCCCGTTCGAACATGTAAGTCAACTTTGATCACTTTTTGTTAACAGTAGTAGGCTAGCTAAATGTGTATGTTATAAAGATAATACGTTTGCAAACTCATCATACGAATGAACTTTCTGCAGGTGTCCTTGAGGTAAACCGTCAAAGTAGAAATTATACCTAGGTGTCTAGTAAATAGTCAGGTTAATAATTAGTTGTTTATTTTCAATATAGCCTAGTTGTCACAAGGTAGATTTTATTTCATTCTATTTAATTATTTCCCCCCCATAAAGTAGGCCTATAAAGGTAGCCTATTTTTCAAATGTCTGGTTGAGGCAAGTTGTCACCTGCGTTTTAAAAATTACAAATAGCCTAACAAATTCTAATGGTTATTTGTGGGACGAAACTATGCTTTGTATGTTATTTACCTTGTTTGTTATTTCATTCATTGTTTTTAGTTGTAATTGATTTGCACTGTGATTTACCCCATATAGTGTGACAATATGCCTACTGTATATATGGTATATATTTAGTAAATTTAGTTTCTCTTGTCTTCTGCTTTGTCATCAGGTGGTCATGTGTCACTTTAAATATGATGAATATAATTCATTATAGAACTGCAATGTAATGTTATTCTTTTTTCTTTTTTTTTTTTTTTTTACAAGCAAGTGCATTTCCATTTCCTGATTTTTTTTAATGCATAACGCTTCGATTCAGTAGAACAATACCATGGTGTTTTGTGAAAAGCTGCCCATGTGAATGAATGAATGAATATTGAACCTGACACCTCAACTCCCACACCTTTAAATACAGATTAGGATCCAATTCCTTAAAACCATCAAATTATTTCACAAGATTACTGAGGCCTATATCATTGTCCTTGTCGGTAATGAACTGTTGTCAGTCTCTCGAGATTTCTCATCAAGTTCACTTGGACACAGATCATGATGTGTTGTAATTATCATGAACTTTGTCCTTTTGCAATCTTGAGTAGTCAAGTTATGAACTTCTGGAGGCATCATTCCCAGGATGAAAAAAAAAACTTTTATTAATTTTCTTTAAATATACTGTTATAAAAATATGTCTTATAAAAATGCAATGTCCATTCTACTCAACTTAAAGGGATAGTTCACCCAAAAGTGAAAATTCTGTCATCATCATTTACTCACCCTGAAGTTGTTACAAACCTGTATGACTATTCTTCAAAATATCTTTAAAGATAGTCATACAGGTTTGTAACAACTTCAGGGTGAGTAAATGATAATGACAGAATTTTCACTGTCATCATGAAGAATGTTAGTAACCATACAGTTCATGGTAGCCATTGACTTCCATTGTTTGAGGGGGGGGAAAACTATTGTTGGTAATGTCTACCGTAAACTGTTTGGTTACCAACATTCTTTAAAATAATTTATTTTGTGCTCAGCAGAAGCTCATACAGGTTTGGAACAAGTGGAGTGGGACTTACATGATGACAGAACTTTCATTTTTGGGTGAACTATCCCTTTAAATGTCAATTACTTCTGCATACTCTAGATGGCATACTTATACAGACTTCACAAATGCACATATGTTGTATGACTAAACCTTTGCAAACAAACACATGCATTTTTCATGTTTAATTCTAGATTTAAAGATATGCACCTTTGCACATTAGACTATTTAACGTAATACTGTCTTAATCTGAATTTCCTAATGTTGGTGAAAGGCTAGTCATTGACAGTAACCTCTTGTTTGCTGCTTTCATCATCTGGCACTCTATCCACTGGCACATATTGCTTACTATTTTGCAAGAGCTGGGGTACATATAAAAGATAAATGACATTTTGAAACCACTAGTGTTAAGAGTCTTTTGACTGAATAGAAGATATTAGACATTTGTATTATATTTTTTCTTTATTGTATTCGGCCATTACTTTGTAACGCAAGATTTTGTAATAATATTTTATTTTGTTGTCATCTTAAGACTCTGTACAATGACTGCCGATGAGTGTATATCACAGAGTGATTCCAAGGAAATCCCTGTCTCTGGAAATGATACTGAAGGGTATGTAGACTTGATCAATGAAAATGTCATCTCTGTCCACCTCAAATATTGTAGTACCTGATAATGTACTGCTTATTTGAATTTTTTTTTTTTTACTGATGTATAAATGATGATATCCTGTAATAAGTTTTATTTGTCTTTCTTGCTAGTTCTGTTAAAACTGAAGAATATCAGACTGTAGCACTCCATAACTCCAAAAACCAACCAAATGTGGATTGCTCATTCCCTGTCATGAAGAATAACACGGGTACAGTCTTCACATGAATGTTCACAATAGGTTTGCATATTGAAAATGCAACTATTTTGCATAAATACCGAAGAGCATTCAGTGTGCATCGGTCATGTTGTCCTTGCTGACAAATATAAAAAAATAGATTTTTCCCAAAATACATTCTTGTGAAAATGACAAATTATATTACTTCTGAATGTCACTTTTGACTTTTTTAATCTTATAATTACAATCATTATAAAATTAGGATGAAAATATATCAAATATAATTTATAAATGTAGCTGCAGTATCAATTATTTTTTGAAATTGGAGTTTTTAATTTAACAAGAAATTACTATTTCGGTCTTTCAACTTCAAAATGTAATGTTTAATTTTATGTGATACTTGCTGTTTCTTTGTAATATATTAAACCATACAAGTTAATAATAAAAACAGAATTTGTTCTGTCCATTTTTTTTTAACCTGCCATATAACCATGTGAAACCTGATTGGTGAGAAACACATACCATATCCTGTCAGTAACCTGACCTATTTCTGCACTCTTGTAAAGCTGTTAGTTCCTCAATGTTTTTCTGAGTGTGTGACAGGAGACAAGGGTAGCTGCCTGAATAAACTGATCTTTTCTTGCTTAGCATGCAGAAGCTTCATATACAAATTTGCAATACCTTTCAAAAGCACTTGTAAATTATAATCATGTCTTCTGTGTGTCCTTGCTGTTCGGATCATAAAGGCGATGAACCGGCAATACCATTGACGACTGGAGATGTGCGTCTTGCTCAAGCCCAGGAGCTGTGGAGCACAGCCAGAGACAAGCCTGTCAAACTGAGGATGGAGACATCGGGACTGGGCTCAGAACCTCCAATGACGATCCATCAGATGTTCCTGGCTACAGTGCAGAAGTATGGAGACTATCCTGCCCTCCGTGTGAAGAAAGATGGAATGTGGGTCTCTCTGACCTATAAGGAGTACTATCAACATGCAAGAGCGGCAGCCAAAAGCTTTCTGAAGGTTCGACGTCACATCTTTAAAAATGAATTTCAAAAGCTTTTCAGAAATATTTTTTACAGTGTATGAAATGTATTGTTACTTGAATCTTGATAGCTGTTTACTTCATGCATGGAATGGTGTAAAAATGGTGCTGTGGTGTAATTAGTATTTGCTTAGGTTAATCTAGAATGTTTGTTTTGGAAGTTCCTTTGAATGACATTTCCTATATCATTTGTGAAATGATCAAACTATTGGCTTGAGGTTTTAAGGATTCAAAGCTTTTACAGCTCTAGTTTCATTGATGCACCAAAGTTTCAAACAGCTCTAGTAGGTGAATTGATTTGGCATATTCAGTCATTGTGCTCTTTTTGTACTCTAGCTTGGCCTGGAGCGATTCCATGGTGTTGGTATTCTGGGCTTCAATTCTCCTGAATGGTTTATAGCCGACGTTGGATGTATCCTAGCAGGGTATTGACGGAGTGTATTCATTTAATCTGTAAAAAGTTAATCTACATAAGGTTAGAGAATGAGCAAAAGAAGTCTTGATGGAATGTGGGATATATGTGTGCATATCTTGTTTTTTCACAGGGGACTGGCCACTGGTATCTACACCACTAACTCTCCAGAGGCCTGCCAGTATGTCGCTCATAACTGTGAAGCTAATTTTCTAGTTGTGGAAAACAACAAACAACTGATCAAAATCCTCCAGGTAGTTGAACAGCTTTCATTTAGTAGAGGATTAATGCTACAGCTGATTCATCCTAGAAAGACATTAACATGAGAAGTGATGCAATAAAAAGTTCCAGAATTGCTAGTACAGAGGTATTATAATAGTATTCTTTTAATAACAAAAAGTGTATTAACAGTTATGAGTCAAGTTCTCAAAAATAAAACGGATGGAGTTGGAAAGATAAAAATTCAACAAGAAAACATACTGGTTAAAATAGATTACTGATTTAATAATTCAGTGAAATAATTAGATTACTAAATATTAGGCCTATCTTGTGGAACAGTGAGTTCAAATCGAAAGTTTAATCATTTATCCATTACAAATATAAATCAACTCCACTAAACATGTCACTTCCTTCAGATATGATTGTTATTATGAACAAGCGTGATCTTGTTAAAAAACATAACGTACTAATGTTTTCCTGAATGAAGTACAAAAACCCTGTCACATTTTTGTAATGAAGTCTTTTGTGAAAGTTTTTATCTATGAATCTTTTGTAACACTTTACAAATGGTTCTGTATGTTAACATTTAGTTATTTCAGCTAGCATATAGTGTATATATATATAAATGACTGAATCTTCTTATAAAATACTAATCAGTTTTTTTTCACTCTCCTCAAAGGTCAGAGATGAGCTGCCACATTTGAAGGCTATTGTTCAGTACAAGGGCGAACTGGAGCAGAAGTTACCAAACGTATATACGGTAAGCTTTTGCCAAATAATACAATAAAAATGGCTCTGAATGCTAAATGGTTGTACAAAACATGTACATGTAAGTAAATACAGATAATGCGGGTTCACTGATAAGTACAGATCCGTATTGTTTGTTCCCAAACAAGAAAGTATCAGAATGTACAGTTTTGTTTTTTTCCCCACAAAAAGCCAGTCAAGGAAAATTAATGTAAACAGCAAAATATTTCCTGTATGTCTACTAACCAAATAATCAAACCATGCTCCTGATATATACTTCAATTTGATGTTCTCTCAGTGGGCTGAATTCATGAAGTTTGGAGCAAATGTTCCTGATTCTGAGCTGGATGTGTTGATAGACTGTCAAAAGGCCAACGAGTGCTGCACATTAATCTACACATCAGGCACCACAGGGAATCCCAAAGGGGCCATGCTCAGCCATGATAATGTGAGTACCAATTAAAGTGTCACATAAAGCGAATAGTTCAGCACTTATGTCAATGCCAAATGTAATTAATCACATTTGATAAACTGTGCCTTATATTCATCCCTCCTCTGTCCAGATCACTTGGACAGCCAGCGCAACAGGTCGCATGATCAATCTGAAGATGGCTGAGGAAGAACTCGTGAGCTACTTACCCTTGAGTCACGTGGCAGCCCAGGTCCAAGACATGTGGATCTGCATGAGGTTTGCCGGCATAACCAATTTTGCAGAGCCGGATGCCCTGAAGGTAAAACTCCAGCTTTTAAGATGCTTCCACTATTTACTTTTGGAAATATAAAATGTTCTACATTTTTCATTAATTCATTCAGCAGACACTTTTCTACAAATGAGGAAACACAACTTATTAACTATTAACTGTAAAAACTCACTGTAGGGCTCCCTGGCCAACACTCTGAGAGAGGTGCGTCCCACAAGCTTCTTGGGAGTTCCTCGAGTGTGGGAAAAAATGCAGGAAGCAATGAAAGCCATTGGTGCAAAGTCGTCTGTCACTAAAAAGAAGATTGCAGACTGGGCCAAGGGGATCGGACTTCAAGCTAGCTATAATTCCATGAATGGGTGAGTTTTAAAAGTACCATGGATTCAATTATAAATTGAATCATCTGAAAGAATCTCACAGCTCATTTTATTTCTCTACAGTGATTCCTCAGTGCCGTGGGGCTTCACGTTGGCGAATGCCCTGGTTTTCAAGAACGTAAGAAAAGCTCTGGGTCTTGATCGCTGTAGGACTTGTTTTACAGGTGCAGCTCCAATCACCAAAGACACACTGGAGTACTTCATGAGCCTTTACACCCCCCTCTTTGAGTTGTACGGCATGAGCGAGAGCACTGGACCTCACTCCATCTCCTGGGCTGAGGGTTATCGCATTATGAGGTCAGAGGCATGATGTGTTTTATGTATTAACCCTCAAATGGTCCCCATTTCCTGTTTACACTTCTGGTCTTTGGGGTAAATATGACCCTAAAATTTATAGAGTTATTGTCCCAAAATAATACACAATAATGCGTTAAATCATACAAATAATATATCACTTTTTTTGCGTTTACTTGCTTTCTTCTAGTACATTACATCGGGTGTTTTTGTAGATATGAATGTACCTGGTTTGTACCTATTTACCCTCACAAATTCCTCAACTACACCATTAGCTATTGCATGTAATACTCAATTTTTATGAAAAATCACTAAATGATGATCTAAATTTGTTTTAATTGTTTTCGGATATTGTCTCTAGGTGTATACGTGTGTATAATTCCTAGCTCCTCGCTGTTTAAGGAAAACTTGTCGAGAAGGAGGGTATTTGGAAAGAATAGTGGAATGACTAGGGCTGGGTAAAAAAAATATCGATATCTCGATATTAATCGATTATAATTTTTCGATCGATTAGTCTAGCCTGTTTTCAGTTAATGAACGGAAAATTGAAGGGCACTTCCCATCCAATATATCGCAATAAGCATTGTGCTTTAGTACTTTTAATATAAAACAAAGTCTCAGATTTCAAATTCTGTCTGTAGTATTGCAGTATTTAAACACTAAATGCTGTTTTGGCGCTGTTTAATGTGGAGAGACAGATTGCTGTAGCGCCTCAGTTCAACAGACGCGGCAGCGAGAGGCGCACGTGAACTGATCGTCTCCTCCACATTAATACAAGTTTCAACACAAAATAAACATGACTAAAAATCCGAAGGTAAGTAAAAGAAAGAGTACAACTTTACAATCAGTATCCTGTCTCATGTAATCGCTCAATCAGTGTTTCAGCCGCGCAAAGACTTCAATATAACGGCTTGTAAACAATGTCAGGTAACTTCACATTTACCTCAGAAAAAACATATTTGTTGACCATAAACTCATTAGTCAGATAATGAGTAGAACTGTAGAGTGGGGCATTTTGCTAAATATATGCACCCTATAACATATTCATTATAATTTTTACTGTTCTAATGTTTAATTTATGTTTGAATAAATCCATCATGTTTTTATGACAGCCACCATTATGTTTATTTTTTTTAATGAATTGAAGTAGAATGGGGGGGGGGGGGGGGGGGACATATTAACTGTATTGTAACTTTATTGTTAGTGTAATTTTAACAACTTAAGTCAATTTACAAAACCTTCCTCTTATTGTAATGTATCCCATGACTCTCATGTTATACTAGCAGCCATACATTGAGAGATGTTTTTCCTTGATAAAATGGGCATGTACTGTAACCCTGATATCTATCCCAAATAAATCGATAGCGCATCGAATCGCAGCTTGTAATGATAATCGAACGAAGCGTGAAATTTGTGTCAAACCCAGCCCATTGACATATGTGACCCTGACCACAAAACAAGTCTTAGTGTATTGTAGACAAAATTTTGGAAATTAAGGATATACATCATATCTAGATCTATATAATTACATATTATAATCATCTTCCAATGATATATGGTTTGTTAGGATAGGACAATATTTGTCCAATATACAATTATTTGAAAATCTGGCATCTGAGGGTGCAAAAAAAATCAAAATGCTGAGAAAATCACCTTTTAAGTTATCCGAATGAAGTTCTTAGCAATGCATATTACTAATCTAAAATGAAGTTTTGATATATTTACGGTGGGAAATTTACAAAATATCTTCATGGAACATGATCTTTACTTAATATCCTAATGATTTTTTGGCATAAAAGAAAAATTGATCATTTTGACCCATACAATGTATTTTTGGCTATTGCTACAAATATAGCTGTGCTATTTATAACTGGTTTTGTGCTCCAGGGTCACATATATATTCAGCAGAGGCCCATAGAGATCCATTCATTTTTCTGGAAGTGGCCAACTGCTCCTCTCACAACTTTTCTGATATATATTTTGTAAATATATATTGAAACATTATAAAATACATAAAAAAAACAGTATTTTTCTCAAAGGTTAGAATTTTATTTTAGGTATTTTGAAGTGCCTGCTTTTGCAGTAATACCACATAAATTTGCAGAAATGCCACACAAGTTGTGACTAAAACTTGATTGCATGCACATATTTTTTTCAATCTAAATAGTCAAATCAAAACAATTTTATTTTACTTAAATGTAAATAAAACCAACACCAATAAAAATAAAAAAAACTGCAATAAGCAGATATGAATGGTGGGTGGGGGTGTGTGTGTGTGTGTGTGAGAGTGTGTCCATGTGTGTGTGTGTATGTACATGAGTGAGTATGCTCGTTCCACATTGTATTTGTGTTCTAGTATCAGGCCTTCGTTTTTGTGTGGACATTTTCAGATTTATGCAGGATTTATTGATTTTATTTGCCAATTTCTATAAAAATGCCCTCAGTTGCATTCACTCCTGTGTGTGTGCGCGCGTGTGCATGTGAGTGAGCATGTCTTTTCTACATTGCATTTGTGCTCTAGTACCAGGCCTTCATTTCTGTGTGGAAATTTTCATATTTATGCTGGATTTATAGATTTATTTTGCCAAAGGAAAAAAAATTGCGATTTTTTTCACATTTCCCATTAATTTTCAATTGGGGTCATATTGACCCCAAAGACCAGATTTGTAAAAAAAAATTTACATACCTTCAGAACAACCGAATCAAGCCCATTTTTTTTATGTGAATACAGATAGAAAATGTTGAAAAGTCACAAAATCTTATTCCACTGAGGTGAAGGGAACCGTTTTTAGTAAAAGTTGATTGGGGTCATATTGACCCCAGGGACCAATTGAGGGTTAACATTCCTGCTGTATTTGAAATGACATAGATTTTTTAAAGTATTTTTTTTTGTTGTTGTTGTTATACTCACTTCACTTTAAAGAACACAATTTTTTTTAAAGAATTTTTTACCAGAACTTTTACTTTTGGATGAACTGTTCCTTTAAATGACTAAAAGGCATTGTTTGATTGTTTTAGTTTTGGTATCTTTTTCCACATGACAGAAAGTGCTGTACACAAAAATGCTGTAAAACTAAAACAATTCCATAATAGCATGAATATAGATAGCAGTGTTAAAATAACACTATAATACTTCGCCTCGTCCATCCTGGCTGCTACATATCATTCACAATATTCAGATCAAAAGCCAAAACAAATAAAGGCCAAAAGTGTCAATACATGGAGAGGATTTTAAAGAAAGTGGCAATTTATTTCAGAGTACAGGAGCTGGAAAAGAAAAAGTAAAAATCTCCCTTACTCTTCAAGCAGGACCACCGAAATAGTTTGATACATTCCTCCAACATGTTTGTATTGTCAAGTCAAGTCAAGTCACCTTTATTTATATAGCGCTTTTAACAATACAGATTGTGTCAAAGCAACTGAACAGCATTAATTAGGATAATAGTGTGTCAATAATGCAAAATGAGAACTGTAAACACTCATTTTTCAGTTAAAGACAGTTCATCATTGAATTCAGTGATGTCAACATCCAGCTCAGTTTAAATAATATCTTTGCAATCATGTCAACGATAACGCTGGAAATGAAATGTCCCCAACTAAGCAAGCCAAAGGAACCAAAACTCCATCGGTGACAGAAAGGAGAAGAAACCTTGAGAAACCAGGCTCAGTCGGGGGGGGGGGCAGTTCTCCTCTGACCAGACGAACCAGCAGTACAATTTAAGACGATGAACAATATTAATTTAAGACGTAATAAAACAGACGATGAATAATATTAACAGCAATTATTATATGATGCAATCAAACTTATAGCAAAATGTGGTAGTTCTGTGTGTTGTTTCAGGGTTGGCATCATCTGAGGTCCTCTGAGGGGTGGCATCATCTCTTCTCAGGTGTTCTGGATCCAGACTGAAGCTTGTGTAAATCCTAGTTACGGCAAAAAACAGAAAAACAAATACAGACATAGTTAGCATAGCTGCTGTTCCAACCAGGCAAAATTGATTTGTTTAACCCAAACTAAAGAATAATAATGTGCATTTGATCAGATATAACTGCAGTACAAGATTATGAGATGCATTATTTGAATGCTTGGCCAAGAGATGTGTCTTTAATCTAGATTTAAAAACAGAGCGAGTGTGTTTGAGCCCTGGACATTATCAGGAAGGCTATTCCAGAGTTGGGAGCCAAATGCGAAAAAGCTCTACCTCCTTTAGTGGACTTTGCTATCCTAGGTACTACCAAAAGTCCAGAATTTTGTGACCTTAGGGAGCGTGATGGTTTGTAGCGTGGTAGAAGACTAGTTAGTTATGCAGGAGCTAAACCATTTAGGGCATTTTAAGTAAGTAGTAATATTTTGTAACTGGTACGGAACTTAATAGGTATCCAGTGTAGAGACTGTAAAATTGGCGTAATATGATCATATTTTCTTGACCTGGTAAGGACTCTAGCCCACTCTATTGTGATGTGATGAACTCTACTTCAAACATCCACGTATTGGTTAAAAGTCATTGGTTACATTAGCAGTATTTGCAGATGACGGTTGTATGTGACATTCATATTTTGTTCTCTTGCAGTTGTGGTAAGGTGTTGACTGGCTGCAAAACTAAGTTAGACAAGCCAAATACTGATGGGACCGGTGAGATATGTTTCTGGGGGAGGCATGTGTTTATGGGATACCTGAACATGCCAGAAAAGACTGAGGAGGCACTGGATACAGATGGGTGGCTTCACTCAGGAGACCTGGGCAAACATGACGAAGATGACTTCCTGTTCATCACTGGCAGAATAAAAGGTAGAAATACAGGGTAGAAAAGGTAGAATGGAGAGTTTCACATTTGTGAAATAAGGGTAAAACAATGTCTGCCAACTATTTTTAATTTATTTTTTAGCTAATTTGTTTCCTGAGGTATTTTTCCTCATAGGGATTTAAATAACGGAGTGTCTATGTACACTAAGTGCAAATAGCCCGCCTTGTTGGCAGAAGCTATTTACACTAGCTCCACCCACAATCGTGTGATAGGGATAGTCAACACTATAAAAGACGGCCGACAATCATCCGCTTCAGTGGTGTAGATGGTAAAGCGTGTACCGTAGTCTTTTTGACACGATCGACCAGGGTTCGAATCCGCCTTTTACCAAACTTTTTTTTTCTCCCTTTTCAAATCTCATATCACATCGGAAAGGCATTTACTTTCAATAACAATTAAGAAAAATAATAAAAAGTAAAAAAATAAATATCGGGTAGGGTTAGGGTAGGTGTAGGGAGGGCTTTATTGTCCAGAGGATGTAGGTGGCATTCGCCTTTAAATAATCGAATTAAATTTATAATTTACACATAATACAATTTTATTACTGCATACTGTTTTATAATGTACTATAATACTGAGTTGCAGATAATTGCCACTATTTGCAATAAGTAGTATAAATAGCAGAAAACCCTGCTATTTTAGTCTGTAGTTTAGATCTTCAGGATCCCTGCTATTTGCACTTAGTGCAAATAGCCTCTATCGCTGTCATGGCCGCTGCCTTTAAGTAAAGTCTGTTAAAGAGTTATACTTTATGTACTGGAAGCTCCTGACACCAAGACAAATTCCTTGTGTGTATAACCACACTTGTCAACAAATTCCTTTCTGATTCCGATTCTGATAAGCAGTAAACCAAATCCACAACACTAGAGGTGAATCCCAACCATAACAACTTTGATTGAATAATAATGTACTGACTAAGATTGAAGGTGCAATACTGTGTACTTAATGGAACAAACAAACATGGAATACTGCGAACCAAACATTCAAAATGAAAATGATCATAAATGTAAAACTGCTGAATTAAAGTTGGTGATTATGTATATAGAAATTATGTTTAGTGCAAAATCTGTATACATATACATACTTCTTAGTTGAGACGCAAGTTATTGATAGTGCTTTATGGCAGAGAGCAGGCACCCAAGCGCTCTTTTGGGTACATTTGATTCTCTGGGGTATGATTTCTTTGCAGAATCATGGGTAATTGGTAGTTTTTCACCAGCCAAGTTAAAACACAATAATTAAAAAAAAGCGGGGACTAATGGCTTCAACAAAACCATGTACCATCAGTAAACAACCTTATATCTCACAATAGGTCTGTCTTCAAATGTTTATGAGTCAGTTCCCTTATGGAGAAAATTAATTGGATTGTTGCTTTCTCTGCCTTTGGATAACGCCCATATTACTGTGAGAAGAAAATAATTTAATTAAGATAAATGCATAAACTGCGGTGCGACAACCTGTAAACATTTGTTTATACATGTGTATCTAATGACCTTATTCTTGCAGAATTAATCATTACTGCTGGTGGAGAAAATGTACCACCCGTCCCTATTGAGGACGCCCTAAAAGAGGAGGTGTCAATCATCAGCAATGCCATGCTAGTTGGAGACAAAAAGAAGTTTCTGTCTATGCTACTCACACTCAAGGTGAGTCTACATTTACTTAAAGGAATAGTTCACTACAAAAATGAAAATTTGCTCACCCTCAGGAGCTTGTTGACGATTTGGAAATCTACATTAATACTTGAGGATCACAGAGGATCCATTCCACACGTCATGCTAAATTTCTCCAAACCTGTTCCAATGAAGGACAACCTCATTTGCCCTTTGCTGATTGCCTGAGGTGAGCATTTTTTTTTTAAGGCAATTTAAATTTTTGTGGACATATTCATTCTTACCATGCAGACCATTAAATGTGCATATTTTACCAACTGATACATTCATACCTCACTATAAAAAAATCTGTGCTAAATCTAAATTTTTCACAATGTATATTGTTAATTTTCCTTTATTTTTAGTGTAACGTTGATGACAATGGAGACCCCACAGATGAACTGACCCATTAGTGGTGGAGTATTGTCTTGCAGCCACTGTAATTTGTCAGCAAGTTTTCTAGATCGTTAACAAAAAAGAACCACCATTCACAAAACCCTCCAGAGGGCCATAGACCGTGTAAATGCCAAGCCACTCTAATGGCCCAGAAGTCTCGACGTGGCCATGACCTTCAACGAAAAAAAGGCGGCTCGCCGCCATACTGCCTCGTCGACCTCTGTGAGTGTTATCTTCTTCAGTATGACTATCAGGATAATAAACAGATCACGGTTAGTTCTATTGAAACTGTATCTATACATGATGGCCAAGATTCTTATTTTTTTGTTAACGTACTGTGCAGAAGGACGTTTACAACTAGGAGAACATTGTATCAGTAGGTCTCACCTGTTCTCTTTACAACCACTGAACATATCTTTGGCTAACACGTAATTCCGAAATGCATCATTCGTCAACTATGTAAACAGTGGCTCACCAACGTGGCCATCGGGTAGCCCCATGGAGTCTCTGATCGCCACCCCAAGCACGTTCTATAAATACCAGGCCATACAAATGATATCATATCGAGATTATGATAAATTTAGGTTATATGATGATAACCTCTGGACATTTTTACTCACTATATTGTTCTCACAGACAGAAATAAATGCAATTCATACCTCTAGAGTGCATGAGCACAGAGTTTGATAGGCACCGGACACATTTGATTTAGAGGAGAGACACTTTTAAGTGCGCGCGCTATCCATCTCAGGGATCCCTCACTCCCCACAAGGTTGGAGACCCCTGATGTAAACTCTGAGATCGATAGATTGAAATGTGAATTTTTGTTGTTGTTGTTTTTCTCATGTCCACCATGACGTCACAAAGCCCACGCCGTCAGTAAAAATGACGAAGACTATCTAAAGCAAATTTTATGGTGAATAACAGACGAAATGGCTACTCCCTGGGATCATAGTCTTTTTGTCATTTGACCGTAAGTCTGTAGTTCTTGCTCACTCCAGGGCTTCCAATGGATCTCACTATTATAACACAAGTCAAACTTTAGATCTTTTTATACCAATAGATTTATTACCTTCGTCACACCTTTATTTAAGTGGCCTTAACTACTATGTATACTTACATAAAAAAATAAGTACAATGTACATATTGCGTTTATATTGTATTGCAAAGCACTTTTGCTGCTATTGAGGTGGGATAGAGGTAAGGTTAGGGACAGGTTTGGTGGTATGGGTAGGTTTAAGGGTTGGTTAAGGTGTAAGGGATGAGCCAACAGTTTAGTTATAAATGTAATTACAGAAATTAATTACAGATGTAATTACATGCAGGTTTTTTTAAAATATATGTACAATGTAAAACATGTATGTACACAATAAGTGCATTGTACCAAATAATTAATTTAAATGTAAGTACATAGTATTTAAGGCCACTTAATATAAAGTGGGACCTTACCTTCTACAAAGCTCCGATTAATCCGTTTTATATCAATCTATTTGCCATTATAACTGGTTCTGTATATTCTGTACAATATATATGAAATTGGACTGGATTGTATACATATATGTAAGTGGTATTACTGGGCAATTACTGTGCATATTACTGTTAATATAAGATCTGTGATGAAGTCAATTTGTCTAAATAGTAATAGGCTTAGATTGAGTCTCATACTATCTGTACAGATTAATACTGTTGCTTGCACACTGAGTATTGTTGGTACTTCAAACAGTTACAGCCTAATTGTAAAGAAGCATGTGTGACAATTGTTTGTTCTCTTGCTGTTCAAATTTCACCCAGCACATTGAATATTTATGAGAGTGGAGATTATATGCTGGAATATATAAATAAATAATATTATTAGAACTCTATGAGTAAAGTATGCATTTGTTTGGTTCCTTTTATATATGACTACCTTTTGGAATAAAAAATAAAAAACATAATTGAGAGGTGTAAACTGTCTTTGAGGGAGAAAGGAAAGAATCTGAATTGTGAGATATAGAGACTTATTCCTCAGAATTATTCAACTCTATTGGTTAAGTATTTATTAGAATCTATTTGCTTTGTTTCTTTATTAACTTATGAATGTAGTTTTTTGTCTACATTTCTGACAATGGGAGTGGCAATAGTATGAGTAGATGCAGGGAAACCTCCTGATGATATGTTCCTGTCTGTTCTCAAACAAAACAACATGTCTCTCTGATAAGGTACAACACTACAGGCACACAGTGGTTTATCTCCCAGGTATTGTTTATATTGTGTTCCCGAACCAGTTTTGAGGTAAGCAAGAAACATCATCCCTTCATAAAAGCGTCTTCTTTTGTTCACTTTTTCAGACAGTTTAATTGAGAATGATCTGTTTTGTATTCTGCATTACCAATTGTTGGAAGGTCTTTTTTATATATAATTGAACATGTCTGGTGTTACAGGCAGCTGTAGAAGCCAATGAACTATAATTATTTAAAGTATTTCTTCTGACACAGATGATATGTGAAGAAGTAGTTGAGAGATTACATTTTAGGATATACAATGACATCTAGGTTAAATTACAGCTCATTATTCTGCCTATATAGAATTCTTACACATTCTGACTTCCTAACTACATCCATCTGAAAAAATTATCAGCTTTAATCCCTCTCTTTCAAGCTTTCAAGGCTTACTATTCTGAACAATGTCTGAAACTTTGTATTAGCACGTATAATATTCCTGTTTATTGCCTCCTTAAGATGAATCACTTGTTGTATTCCTCATTTTTAAGATGCCTTGGATAAGCATCTACTAAATGCAAACTGCTTTCTGTACCCATAAATACACATGAACTAGACGAAATGACTAGCAACATGGGCACTATCTTCTCTAATACATTAGAAGCTGTTGCCCCCATCAAATTGAAAAAGGTTAGAGAAAAACGTACTGCGCCATACCCATTCTCTCAAGAAAGAAACTTGTAATCTTGAGCGCAAACGGAGAAAAACTAACTCGGAACTTTTTAGAAGTGTGGAAAAACAGTATGTCCAGCTATAGACAGGCTCTAAAAGCTGCCAGGGCCGAGCATATCCACAAACTCATAGAAAATAACCAAAACAATCCAAGGTTTTTATTTAGCACAGTGGCAAGATTAGTCACAGTCTAATTATCTTACGTTAAATAGTAATGACTCTATGAATTTCTTAAATAGATAACATCAGAAATACAATAATAAATGTAGATTCTACAATGTCTAGTACTTCAGCATCATTCTTCGCACCCAAAGAAAAACTGCAGTGCTTTACAACTATAGGACAGGAAGAGCTAAATACAGAGTTCTGGCATGAAACTCTAGATGGCGCAGTCCGATAGGTCTTACTCAATCTGACCTAATGACATCATTATCACATGGCACAGCTGATTGGTTCTCCCCTGTATCGGTAACCAATGAGCTCGCTGCTCAACATTTAAATATATGACTAGTGCTTGCCGTAGCTGTTGCAGCTTGCTTCAGAAACCCTCCGCCTTCCCTAGCTCCACCTGTATAGATTTGCTATGAGGTGATTCATGTACGCTATTTGGGGTTATTTCATGTATGTTATATTTACAGAAGCAATATTTCTTGCATGCTCCCAGCAGCATGTTGTGGATGTATTGGCAGTAGCAAGTCTCTGTACTATCTTTAGCTACGATAACTCGTCGTTATCTTTAGGTCACGTCCCAAAACCTTTCAAGCTGGCGGTTATTAAGCCTCTTATTAAGAAACCACAACTAGATCCTAGTGAACTGTCTAATTGCAGACCCGTTTCAAATCTTCCGTTTATGTCTAAAATTTTAGAAAAAGTTATGTCTGCTCAGTTGTGCTCTTTCCTGCAAAAAAATTATCTCTATGAAGTATTTTAGTCAGGTTTCAGGCCCCACCATAGCCCAGAAACTGCACTTGTTAAAATTACAAATTGCTGCATCTCATTGCTAGTTTTACTTGATCTTAGTGCTGCATTCAACACTATAGATCATGACATACTCATAGATCGATTACAAAACTATACGTGTATTCAAGGGCAGGCTTTAAGATGGTTTAGATCCTACCTGTCCCGATCGCTACCACCTTGTTCATTTAAATGGGGATTCATCTCAGTTATCACCAGTAAAATATTGAGTGCCACAAGGATCTGTCCTAGGTACTCTGCTATTTTCAATATACATGTTAACCTTTGGTAATATTATTAGAAAATACAGGATTGGTTTCCATTGTTATTCTGATGATACTCAACTATATATCTCAACAAGACCAGATGAAACTTCTAAATTATCTAAGCTAACAGAGTGTGTTAAAAATTTAAAAAGATTGGATGACCAATATTTTTTCTCCTATTAAATTCGGATAAGACAGAGATATTACTTATTGGACCAAAAGACAGTACACAGAATCTCGTGGATTACAGTTTGCAACTAGACGTATGTACGGTTACTTCCTCTAAAGTCAAATATCTGGGTGTTATATTAGATAGCAACTTGTCTTTTGAAAATCATATTTCCCATGTTACAAAAACAGCATTCTTCTATCTTAGAAACATTGCCAAGTTACGAAACATGTTATCTGTTTCTGATGCAGAAAAGCTAGTTCATGCATTCATGACCTCTAGATTGGACTATTGTAATTCACTGCTAGGTGGTTGTCCTGCATCTCAATAAACAAGCTACAGGCAGTCCAAAATGAGGCGGCTAGAGTCCTTACCAGGTCAAGAAAATATGATAATATTACTCTAATTTTACAGTAGTCTCTGCAAACTGGCTACCTATTAAGTTACAAAATATTATTACTTGCCTACAAGGCCTTTAATAGTTTAGCTCCTGCGTACCTAACTAGTCTTCTACCACGCTACAATCCATCACGCTCCCTAAGGTCGCAAAACTCTGGACTTTTGGTAGTACCTAGGATAGCAAAGTCCACTAAAGGAGGTAGAGCTTTTTCACATTTGGCTCCCAAACTCTGGAATAGCCTTCCTCGGGGTTCAGACACACTCTCTCTGTTTAAATCTAGATTAAAGACATATCTCTTTGGCCTCATTCAAATAATGCATCTCATAATCTTGTACTGCAGTTATATGTGCAGTTATCAAATGCACATTGTTATTCTTTAGCTTGGGTTAAACAAATCAATTTTGCTTGGTTGGAACAGCAGCTACGCTAATTAAGTTTTCTATTTGTTTCTCTGTTTTTTTTTACACAAGCTTCAGTCTGGATCCAGTACACCTGAGAAGAGATGATGCCAACCACTCGGAGGACCTCAGATGATGCCAACCCTGAAACAACATACAGAACTACCAAATTTTGCTATAAGTTTGATTGCAACATATAATAATTGCTGTTAATAGTGTTCATGGTCTGTTTGATTACGTCTTTAATAGATTTGTCCGTACATTTCTGCCATATGTACATTAACTGACAGTCACCACTGATAAGCTACTACTAAATATATTGTAGAAACTTAATTTTCTGTAAAGTTGCTTTGCAGCGATTTGTATTGTGAAAAGCGCTATACAAATAAACTTGAATTGAATTAAATTTAAATCCATGGTATGTATTTTGGAAACGCAAATGATCACAAACTTCCTAAAAAAGCTGGGTATGATGTGGCAGTGCATAATTTTATTCATGTGACCATTTATTTAGAAAGGGCCCATCAAATGCACATGCCAAAAGGATTAAACACTTTAAGCTAAACATTTTTTTGTACGCCAAAGTTAATTTTGTACATGGCAGAAGTAATAGATATTTTAATATTCTTTTTAAAAGAAACATTTTTTTCTGAATAATATACCTGCCATGGCTTGTAAATAAAACAATAAACTTTAAAAATTGAATAATATGCTGTAAGATTTGGGAATGGTATAGTGCTTTAGTAACCTTTTTCCCCTCAATATTTTTATACTAAAATGTAAATAATTCTCATGTCCCCCAGTTATTGAACTTATCCCTTCAACATGACACATTAATCATTTTCCTCAACAGCCTGGTTATTGCTGTTCTGATTATCAAACATGATATCTGTCCATTAAGGACAAAGTCCTCAGATCACAATCTATGTATAGTACATTCAATCAAATGAAGTCATCAGTTCACCTTGCATAACTTCACCAGTAATAAAAGTGCTGGAAAAGAACCATTTTCATTCACTATATCACTGGCCAGATGACATCAGAAACTGGACTTTGATTCAAACACAAGAATCAACTACATCTATTCCCACCGTCTTACACTTGTGCTAAAAATGAATATAATACTAATAAGGTCAAAGGTTGTGTATTTCATCCATCTGACCTGGGCAGGTTAATGACTGGTCAGACTGTCTCTGGATCCCTTCATGGGGGTGCGCTGATTGCCTTTGGCTCTTGCAAAATAGACTGACTGGCTTAAAAACTTTGTACCCAAAAATTGCATTGTTTTGGATTTAACTCTTTTATTTAGAAAATTACAACATCCCTATTTACTGAGTGAAATCTTACACAAGTCTAGTTGATTCCAAAATGAAAATTCTGTCATCATTTACTCTCATGTTTTTTAAACTTCCAGGCAACAAAAAAGCAAATCTTTAGCAGAATGTTCAAGCTGCTCTGCATTTATAAAGTTTTTGCTTTTGATCTTTGGCCCTCACTTCAACAATAAGAAAGCTGTTCTTATTTTTTTAACCATACCTTTATCGTCAAGAACGATAACAAAAGAAAAGAAAAAACAAGAGCTTTTCTTAATTATATTGGGTAGCTATCAGCTTAAGACACAATGTTGGACTTGATAACGTATTCTCAAGGCATAGGCAGGGTATACAAGCGGTTTATTAAAAACAGAGCAACACTGGGCTCATGTGGTCATAAGACACTCGGTTCACACCAGTTGCATAAAGTTCATAGCAGACTGCATCTTAAAGAACAATTTAATTAATTCACCTGCTCAACAACAAACAACCAGCAATAATGGCAAAGAAGGTCACCAAGAATTTGGCTCCAAAAATTGGATTTCTGTGTGTCCATGCTAAACTGGCTGTTTCACCAAATGCAAGCCAGTACTTCCAGTGGCTTTAAGCAATGTGAAGAGCTATCTAGTGGTTTGTGTAAGGAACTACAGGTCTTCTCTAAAGACATTTTATTATATTTTGCTGTAGTGTACTTCATTGATGCATTTTTACATTTTCATACATAGCTTACAACTATATGTTTAATAGTAGGCCAAAATCAGTGTGCTGATGCACTACTGAACTTCCAAATATAGCCATAATTTTAACTTCTAAGGATTTATGTAATGTTTATGTAATGTAAAACTGCAAAATCTGTGTGCTGCAAAAAAAACAATATATATGTAATGCATAAATGAAAATAAAATATTCAAAAAGTAAAAAAAAAAAATACAAAGAAATAAATAACCTGCACTGTTAAGACATGATTATAGCTTAGAAAGTCAAGAATGATGTTCATGTATTGTCAGTAATATACTGTAAAACTTTTAAGGAGAAAAGTTAGAAAGGACATCACAACATTGTGTTTTGTGTTATTCAGTAAATCAACAAACTAATGTATATAGGCTTGATATTAGTAAACTAATAATGATTATAAATGAGTACGTTTTCTTATTAAAAATGTGGCTGTTGACATTTAATTCCACAATTCATATACAGTATGTTTGAGAAGGAAAGAGCACATGCCGTTAATTGTCATTTCTTTGCTCTTCATTTTCATTTCAATACCCATTTACATTACAAAACGTCCCAAACAATGGGCAACAAAATGTTTTATGAATTATATTTTCATGTAATTCTGCTAACCCTTCTTTGGTATTGAGAAACCCCTTAAAATCCTTTAGAAAGTAGTATATGGAAAATATATGTATACGACAAACAATATTAGCATATTATTTGCTAGTCTGACAGTCTTTGCTAACTGCTATGTGTGACCAAATCAGATGTACTGAATAAGTACTGCAAGTTAAAATGTTTTATCAATTGAATTAAACTGTTAAAAGCTCTTTGGCAAGTGTTATAAAAGTAATGATAAAGTGAAGTGCAAACTCATTTGGTGATGATAGCAACAGCTTTCTTCATCCAAGCATTGTTATGGAGTAGAGAGAGCATGAAACGAGCCACATCTCCTCTTGACAGACTGACCAACTGGCAGACCATTTTCATCAGGGACATAACCTTCATGAGTGAGGAACTCATTGGCTTTGAAAACAAGAAAAATAACACTAAAATTTGTGGTAATCTAATGGCTTTGCAGCAAAAGCAAACTTCCAATAATGATTCATTTGTCAATAGCTTTTCACTATTAATGTAACTGCTACAGCATTTGAAGAAAGCATATATATATATATATGATATATCTATAAATAATTAACGTGGTGAAGAATCACACAAGTAATCTCATCAATACCCCGGAGGGTGATTTATTGGGGTGCTGGGTTGTTCGTGAGAAAGGTCCAGGTAGGTGCTCCGGTGCCGTGAGTGCTCTCTTCCGTCTTCCCAGTGCAGAGGGTCCGTGCAGTGCTCCTGTGGGGCTGGTCGGTCACACGCTGCTTTCTGTGGGAAAAATAAGAGGGTGAGTTAGTGCTCAGTCTCATGGAGAAATCTTCTTGATGGCAGGGCTTGTGTGGCTTATGTAGCCGCCGCCTGATGGGGTGCAGCTGTGAACGATCAGCCTGTGATGATGGCCAGGTGCTCCTCGCTTGTTTCCAGGGCGACGCTGATGAAGCTTCGGGACGCTCGTCACACTCCCTCCCCCCTAAGCGTCGTCCTGGTCCTGTTAATGATCTGAGATAGTAGGGGAGAGATAGGGGGTGGGTGGGGAGTGACCCCTGACAGACCTGCGAAAGCTGCCCAGATCCGAGAGAGGCCATCCACGTTGGCGTTCGCGGCTCCAGCCCGATGACGTACCTCGAAGTGGAAGTCCTGGAGCGCGAGGAACCATCGGGTCACCCTGGCATTGGTATCCTTGGCATGGGCCATCCACTAAAGGGGTGCGTGGTCCATGACCAGGGTGAACTTCCAGCCCAGGAGGCAGTACCGCAGCTCCAGGACTGCCCACTTGACAGCTAGGGCCTCCTTCTCCACCGCGGCGTAGTTCCTCTCGGCCGGGATCAGCTTCCTGCTGATGTAGATGACCGAATGCTCCCCACCCTCCTGGACCTGTGACAGGACGGCTCCCAGTCCAGTGTCGGAGGCATCCATCTGCAGCTGGAAGGGGCAGCTAAAGTCCGGGGCTCGGAGGACGGGCTCTGAGATGAGGGCCCCCCTTCACCCTCTGGAAGGCCTCCTCCGCTGCTGGTGTCCACTGTACCTTCTCCGGCTGCCCCTTCCTGGTCAAGTCTGTCAGGGAGGCGGCTAAAGAGGATAAGTTGGGGATGAAGCAGCGATAATAGCCCGCCAACCCTAAAAAGGCTCGTACCTGGGTCTTGGTCTCGGGGTGGAGCGTACCGCCTCCACCTTCCGCTCCTGTGGCCAAATGAGACCCCATCCTACCTGGAAACCAGGTACTTCGCCTCGGAGCGCGCAAGGTGGCATTTGCGAGGGTTGGCGGTGAGTCCAGCCCTCCGGGGCTCTGAGAGCACCCACCGCAACCCGGTCCAGGTGGTCTTCCCATGCCTCGGAGTGGATTACGACGTCGTCCAGGTTGCAGAAGCGGAGGGTGCCGTCCGGTTTCGGGACCATCACGATTGGGCTGGACCATGGGCTGCAGGATGTTTCTATCACCCCTAACTTCAGCATTTGATGGATTTCCTCCTCAATAGCTCACTGACGAGCCTCAGGGACGCGGTAGGGCCGTTGCCTGACGACGACCCCAGGCGGCGTCTGGATGTCATGCTGCAGGACGCTGGTCCGCCCGGGCAGAGCAGAGAACACATCCGAGAACTAACCGACCAGGTGTTGCAGCTCCCTCTTCTGGGCAGCCGAGAGGTGGGGGTTGACGTCAACAACTACGGGATCAGAGACGGCGAGGGCCGCGAGCTGGCCTCTAGTCCCCACCCACTTCTTCAGCAGGTTGATGTGGTAGAGCTGCTCGGCTCTCCTCCTCCCTGGCTGGCGCACACGGTACTTCACCGGCCCAATCTTCTCCAGAACCGTATAGGGACCCTGCCAGGTGGCCAGGAATTTGCAGGCCGCGTTGGGGACTAGGACCATGACTCGGTCTCCGGGCTGGAACTCCCAGGGTTGGGCTGCCCGGTTATAGTGGCGATGTTGGGCCTGCTGCGCCTTCGTCAGATGTTCTCGGACTAATGGCATGACCCAGTCGATCCTTTCCCTCATCTGTTTTACATGCTCGATGACAGAGCGATGGGCTGCCGCTCCCAGGCTTCCTTCGCCACATCCAGGAGGCCGCGGGGTTACCGGCCAAAGAGGAACTCAAAGGGTGTGAAGCCAGTTGAGGCCTGCGGAACTTCGCGGATCCCGAAGAGGATGTAGGGGAGCATCAGGTCCCAGTCGCGTTTATCCTCCGCGATCACCCGTCTCAACATCTGCTTGAGCGTTTGATTGAAGCGTTCAACCAGTCCGTCGGTCTGGGGATGGTAGACCGTGGTCCTCAACTGCTTCACCCATAGCAGCCTGCAGAGGTCAGCCATTAGCCGGGACAAAAAGGGGGTACCCTGGTCGGTCAGGATCTCAGCTGGGATGCCGACTCGGCTGAAGAGCAGGAACAGTTCGTGGGCGATGGCTTTTGCCGTGGCTTTCCGGAGAGGAACGGCTTCTGGATACCGGGTGGCATAGTCGACAATCACCAGAATGTATTCATGCCCCCGGGCTGACTTTGGCAACGGCCCTACTAGATCCATCCCTATGCGCCCAACGGCCTGTCGTTGAGATCGTGGATTACGGTCTATCCCACGTGCTCGCCACGCTGTCCAGCCGTGGAGCACCCTCCGCAGCCAGTGCGGCGCGAGTCTTATGGGTTCTGCGGCCTGGGAACAAGGCGCGGCAGACGGGGCTGTGTATCATGCGCACAATGGATACAGTGGAGATTGGTCATATGACAGCACAGATAGGTAAGAAGGATAGGCACCCCAGTGCAACAAGGAAGGCCGTCGCAACCATAGTGGGGTGAAAGGTGGTGACAATTACAGGGGCCCCCACTGCCCAGGGGGCCCCACAAAATCCAGCAGTTATACTATATAGGCCCCTGTTCTGTGAATAATTCTAATATTTATAATAGTCGTATGCCACAGATTTGAATGAAAACCACAGAAACATGCAATTTGATAAATAAGTCTTCCAAATATCTGCTCGTCACCCCTCCCTAAAAATGGTTTAGTCCGATACAAGGTATTTATTAATTATTCAGTCAATGACAAACATCTGAGGGGCCCAATAAATCGTAAGTCCCACCCTAGCTTGTGAAAAGGACCAATCAGTGTTGACGCGGCAGCTGAAGTTAGAGATGAACTTGGTGGAAGAGACGGAGACCGACTGACCGATTGAAAATGATACGAAAACATAAATCAGGGTACCAGAAACGCCATGAAAAGAAGGAGAGGGAGGCCAAAAGAGATGCTGTATCCCAGTCGATCAAGACATTCTTTACGACAGGTTAGTGTTGTCATTTCGGTGCCCGATTTACTTTCATGGGAAAACTGCTGCCGGGCACGTACTGTCAGTTTTTTTGTATTACCGGCGCGGCGCGCAAAATAAAAACTGGATACGAGTCATGACGCATGTCGCAAGCATTATATTGTATAAAGCGCTTATACATATAAAAGTAACATTATGTTACGCACCTGTCTGCTGATGTATTTAATCACATTAGAGAAAACACGCATCCAACACTGCTCTTGGATGGATATATTTATTTGCTTTAAAATATATTATGCAGTACCAAATTATCTTTATTAAAAATTAAGACGAGTAATTTTAGTGGTTTTATTTAATTTATTTATTTATTTACATTTGACTTGATTCTTGTCAATTTCTTTGTTACTTTTTATTTCTGAATTATATCAGACGACGGAGAAACTATTAAATTGCTGGTCTTTTTAAAATTGGTTTTATTATTTAATAATTTCTTGACTTGTTAGTTTTTTTATTTATTTTTAATTTTTATTTGGATTAGTTGGGCATGAATAATTGCCTGAGGACTTTAAACAGTGTTTAATAAGTTATTGCTTAATGGCATTTTTTGATGTAATATATAAACATTTACCTTTTAAAATAAAGGGTTTACAACTACATGACCATATTCTGTTGCATGTAAATAGACTGTCAATGTGATATGATATTAAGACTAAACTTACTACAATGTCCTGCAGGTGTGGCATCGTCTGATTCACAATCCCATTCCAAAGATGACTTGGAGAGTCAGTGTGTAAGATACTCATTGGTCATATTGACTTGTCATGAATCTTTTTATAATTTGTATTCAGTATTTACTAGTCACATCTATTTTAACAGAACCAGATTAGAAAGTGTTTTTTTTTTATATAACTATTTGAGTCATGGTATTTGTTATTTACACAGCCAGGTTCCTCAATCCAGCAAATGCATGAAAGTAGGCCAGCATCAGTTAGTAAAGGTCCAAGTGAAGAAGCTGAAAGTAGCACCAGTCAGGACACAGTCACAGACAGCCCAAATCCAGCAAGCACAGGGAGAAATGAAGGTGAGAGTGAATGAGATTTTTTGACAATTGATCCAGGATTATGGCCAGAGAGGTTCACAGATCGTGAACGTGAGGTGATCGTAAGAAAGCTAGCCACTGCCAGTCAGACAGACCTGAAAACTATTATGCCCAAGGATTCAGAAGGAAAGAAATTTCCAGAGTATCTCCAGTTTAGTAAGTCAGCAAATGGGCGAGAGAAACAGAAGAGAGACTGGTTGACATACAGTCCAAGCATGGATTCATTATATTGTGTGCCATGCATGCTCTTTTCACAGGATGACCTCAGAAAAACATCAACTAGTGCACTAAACTCTAAAGAAGGGTACAAAACAGCAGATCTAAAATGGCGGAGAATGTACAATAAATTCCCTGACCATGAAGCAAGTAAGGCACACAAAGCATGCTACCTCAAGTGGAAAAATCTGAAATATTCTTTGATAGAAGCAAAAGGAATAGATAGCAGCTTGCAAAAACAAATACAGATGGAAGTTGAAAAAAACAAAGCAATTCTTGAAAGAATATTAGATGTCACACTTTTTTTGGCATCAAGAAACTTACCATTCAGAGGGACCACAGACAATTTAGGTGATGTTCGCAACGGAGGGAGTAGCAGAATAAAACAAGGAACACAGCAAGAAGGAGATAACTTTCTGGCACATTAGAGCTGTTGGCTCAATATGATCCCTTTGCTCATGGATCATTTGCAAAAAGTGTCAGAGAGAACGGTGCGCAAGAATGACACATTACCTTAGCCCAGAATCACAAAATGAATTTATTGAACTCTGTGGAGAAAAGGTCTTGGAAGAAATATTGAAGGAAAGGGAGCACGCAATTTATTATTCTGTGATTTGTGATGCAACTCCTGATATTTCTCACATGGAGCAGAATGTGATTCTTTTAAGATATGTTGCAAACAAGGAGAATGATCAGTGGGAGATAATTGAGCGTTTTTTACAGTTCAAAGCTTTCAATGGTAAGACTGGCCGGGAAATATCAGAAATGATACTGAAGACTTTGGAGGAACATTCCATTGATATTTCAGATTGCAGGGGACAAGGGTTTGATAATGGGGCAAATATGTCCGGCAAAGTAAAAGGGGTTCAGGCTGAAATAAAGAAAATAAACCCTCTTGCCACATATTCACCCTGTGCCTCACACTCTCTGAATCTTGTTGGTGTACAAGCAGCAGAGTCATGTCCTGATGTTTCCACATTTTTTGGCTGTTTGAACCGCTTGTACAATCTCTTTAGTGCAAGTCCCGAGCGTTGGGCAATCCTTAAAAGTCAGACTGGCTGCTCCCTTCAACGCTTATCAGAGACCAGGTGGAGTGCACGCATAGCTGCAGTTAAACCTGTAGCAAACCACTTGCCATCAATTATAGAAGCTCTGGACACCATCCTTGCTAAGTGCAGTTTAACCAATGAAGCTAGGTCAGAGGCCAGTGGTCTAAAACAGTACTTCATGTCCTTCAAAGCCATAGTTCTTCTCACTGTATGGAAGAAAATCCTGCAGTCCATTGAAGACAGAAACCTAATTCTGCAATCAGGGAAAATTTCAATAGAAGTTGAAATAGACAACATACGGGCACTTAAAGAGGAGATGGAAGTTTTGCGTAACTCATGGGATAATCTTTTTGCAGAAGCTTCCCTCATTGCAGAAGCTATGGATGTGCCCAAGGGGTTTCCAGTCAGCCACAAAAGAAAAAGAAAGCGCTTTGCAGATGAGAGTCAGAGTTCAGAGGATGCCAACCAACTAGAGACAGAAGAAATTCGGTTTCGAAACAATGTGTTTTTTGTGGCATTGGATAATATAATCTCTGCACTGGATATCCGCTTCCAAACCACTGCAAAGATATATGAAGAGTTTTTTGCAATCTTGTCGTTAAAAGACTTAGAAGAAGATCAGATTCACCCAGCTTGCCACTCATTAGTGAGCAAATATGCACAGGATCTTACAACAGGCTTTGAGAACGAAGTGAGGCATCTTACATCTGTGTATAATGCTACATTTGCAGACTGTCAGTCTCCTCTTGACCTGCTGAATTCAATCTACAGGATGCAGCTCCAGAGCATTTTTGGAGAGGTGTGTGTTGCAGTGCGCATCTTCTGCACTCTACCTGTCTCTGTTTCTGGTGCAGAAAGAGCTTTCAGCAAGTTGAAGCTTGTCAAAAACTATCTCAGGTCTACGCAAACTCAAGAAAGGTTTAATAGCCTTGCCCGACTTTCAATTGAAAGCCAGCTAAGCAGACAGCTGGACTTCAAAGACATCATAAGTGACTTTGCCAACAAAAAGGTCCGACAATGGGATTTTGGTTCATCCTAGGTGAAGTGACGTAAAAGGTCATGAAAGGTTAATGATCAAACCGATATACATATATTTTCATAGTTGTTTCAAAGTTCATTACTGATTGAAATTTGTTTTAGTGTTTGCTCTCCATTTGTTTTTATATATATAATGTTATATTTGAATATTTTGCTTTAACTGATCTTCAGTAAAAACCTTTATTTACATTTATTTGTTATCTGTTTTGTTATTTTAAGAAACCCCTATTAGATTACATGTGGGCCTCCATGCTCATATATTGTACAATAAATTATATTAGTGGAGGGGTGTGGGGGCCCACATCAATATTTTTTCAGGGGGCCCCGAATCCTCTAGCTACGGCCCTGCCAGGCGGGCTAGGATTTCCTTCTTGACCTCCTTATATTGATCGGCGGAGGTGGCGGGAAGAGCGAAGTATGCACGCTGCGCTTCGCCCGTCAGCAGGGAAGCCAGCACCCGTGCCCAGTCATCCTAATGCCACCCTTCCAAGGTGGCCGTCGCCTCAAACATTTGTAAGAAGGCTTCTACATCATCATGAGGAGTCAGCTTGGGTACCAGCTTCGCAGCTTGTACTCGGGGGTCCGGCAGCGGAACGCATTGATAAGTTGCGGCCCGCAGTGACTCCTTTATGGGTGGCGAGGTGCTCAACGATTTGTTGCTGGCGGATGCTAACCTTGGTGAGCCGCTGGAGGATTTCGTCCATGGTGGGGAGGAGCGCTCGCCTGTGACAGAAACCGGAGACAAAAACAAGGAAAAAAGGTGAGGTGAAGATCGTTTGTCGGTGATTCTTCACTGATTCGCCCGCATTCTCTACCAGTGTAACGGGGTGAAGAATCACAAGACAAGTAATCTCAATCAATTCCCCGGAGGGTGGATTTATTGGGGTGGTGGGTGCTAGTGAGAAAGGTCCAGGTAGTTGCTCCGGTGCCGTGAGTGCTCTCTTCAGTCTTCCTAGGGCAGAGGGTCCGTGCAGTGCTCCTGTGGGCTGGTCGGTCACACGCTGCTTTCCGTGGGGAAAATGAGAGGGCGAGTTAGCGCTCAGTCTCATGGAGGAATCTCCTAGATGGCAGGGCTTGCGTGGTTTATGTAGCAGCCGCCTGATGAGGTGCAGCTGTGACCGATCAGCCTGTGATGATGATGGCCATGTGCTCCTCGCTTGTTTTTTCAGGGCGACGCTTCTGAGCTTCGGACGCTCGTCACCATATATATAAGTGCTGTCAAATGATTAATCACATCCAAAAAATAGTTTTTGTTTACATAATGTGTGTGTACCATGTATATTTATTATGTATATACATAAATACACACATACAGTATATATTTTAAGAAAAATTGTTCTTCCTATTTCAAAATGTGTTAGCAGACAGATTACACTTTCACTTGTGACCTACAATTCCACAACAAATATAAAATATCATAATGAAATATTATCAAAATATTTAACTGACGGAGGTGACAGAACTGACGGATTTGACACATCTGACGGTGGTGACGAAAAGCTGAATTTGTAATCATTTTAACTATCAAACACATTTGAATCAGTCAATTACTGTATTAAACACAACAAACAGTGTGTATGTTATTGTTTATAAAGCTTTTATTTAAGAGTCACATTTATGTATTTTGATATATTATTGGAACTTAAAATCTTTTGGTGGTGACATCTGACGGTGTTGACAAATTTGGGATTTCTTTCACAAAACCAATGGAGTTCATGTAGTAGCCATTTTTATTTTTTTTCTGTTGATGCTAGATGCTAATGGAACCTGCTTCAGGAGAATCAAATTATCTAAATATTTCAAATAATTTCCTCAGAAATTGGAAGATGGTGTTGACATATCATGGCTGTGACAAAGGAAATTTTAACATTAGGATTTAAAATATTCTAAAACTATGAAACTTGGCAGAGCCTGTCTGACACTGATGTACTCTGCAGAGGTGAACTGTGGCAAGGGGGTCCTTTAGAGTGACAGCTGCCCGATATTCTCTGATTCTATTACATTTTATTGAATGTCTGACGGTGTTGACAAAAGTGGGGACGCAAATTTAAAATCGTATTAAACATGCATGTTTAAAAACAACCTTGCTTTGATAGGAGATATTATTAAGTGTTGCTTTTGATAAAACAAGCACTTTTTCATCATTAAAAAAAACATTTTTATCAATTTTATTACATATGAATGATTGAACCCTTCTCTGTGCACACACTGTTTTAGATGTAGTGAGGGGACATTAAGAAACATAGATTTGGTATAATAATGAGAAAATTAAATTGAAGGTGATAATTGTGCTAAATACATTCTATTATTAATCCCTCATGACATTTAAAATTGAAAATATTTTTATTTTCAAACCTAATAGCAGTTACCCTGGCTGGACCCTGTTTTGTCCCATGTCTCAAGAATGACTGCTTAGTGACTTGGAACTCTTTAATATGATTCCAATTCTAAGCCAAATAGTCATTTCAGCATTTACCATTGTGCAGACGTTAGTCAACTAGATAAGAAAGAAAATATGAGCTAATGAATAGCTCAGACTATTATACTCATATAAACTATTCATTTTGTCAAGAAGGACCTTGCAAAATTATGTTATTGTGAATCTGCAGTCCAACCCATTACTTATACCTGGGAGCAATTCATAAACAATGTAACAAAACGTATTTCAAAATTTCACTATGCTTTTTCAAAATCAATAACAATATATAACTTTAAGCTTTCCTCCTACAATTTACCTTGAGGTTCTCGTGCGTCAGCGTCAGTTTCTCCCTGAAGAGCCTGATTGAGCAGCTGCTGCCCGGTCTGACCAGTCGAGAACGGCGATCTTCATGATCTATCTGGACACTGGACAGAACCTTGCTGCTAAAACACGAGAGTGTGTGAAATGACAGCTGCCATTACATAGTCACACTCGTTTGTACAACACCCCAGAGAAAGGGCTAAAAATATGAATAGAGATTCTTACAGGAATAAGGTTCATGGAAAAGTTAGTTTTTAATCTGCTTGTGATATAACCTGCTTAGCTAATGTCCGGAAATGACATTTATTATATCAAGACTCCTCCTCAAGGACAACAACATTAAATGTCTTTGCGGACACATTAAAACTGAAAGTGTTTTTAGGGAAAAACACACTTTCCGAGGGAAGATATTTGTAAATGATCTTAAGAATGTGAGCATTACCAAATAAAACATTTATACATGTCGTCAATGCACAAACACCTAAGAAAACAACGAACTTCAGTGACATAACGCATGTCACCTAAGCGCACTGTGTAAATGCGGGGATGATCAGCAGCATTTGATGTGCAAAAAGCCCAGTGTTTATCCTGCATGGATCGCAAAAAACACACATCAGTAAAAATATTCTTGACAACAAGCAAACTTACTCAAAAATCGCTCCTGACGGTGTGGGTGGCAACGCAACAGTAAACACATGCATGCGCTCTCTGCTGTCAACAGCTGCTGATATAACGTGTGGACTCGAGTGCGCATGCGCTTTGCGAGAATTGCACGCAAGAGTCCTACCAGGAAAAAAAGAAAAGAAAAAAAGCTACATTACATTATAATACAAAATGTCGCGTTCTGTTTTCTTTAAAAAAAAATGTTTTACATTTAAATCTGTAGTAAAAATATATATTTTAATCAACAATCGTTTTTGTAAATCGTAGTTATGCATATTTTTTTTAACGTATGTTTGTAAAAGTAAATATAAGAACGGTGTGTAACTGTGCAGACTGCAGTTTATGTTCTATTACAAAAAGCCCATGTATCGTCAAGTTATGTTTAGCACGGACCGTACTCATGAACTGAATCCCAGGAACGTCTCGAGGGAACCCATGAAGAATTAATCTTCTGGGTTTGACATCATGGCTGTATCGTTAGAAATGTAATAAATATTTTGATTAGCCTGTACGTTTTTCTTTTACTTTTTAGTTTTTGTTGAATGAATAATTGCGACCACAGAAATATGTAAATAGAGAACCAATGAAAATCTTCCAATATACCCATAGCCTAAATAACGCGAACTGTACTGAAATGATTCCAGGATGGAAACATTAATCGGACGGACCAAGCTTCACGATTAACAGAACCTTTATTCACAGCAAAGCTTTACGCGTGAAGCAATTTGATTTGATTTCACACCGCAATAAACCAAAAAAAGTTAGGCACAAGTGTGTGGACAGTGGACACCACCCCCTTCTGGCTAATATGTTACTGTCACAACAATCACTTCAGTTCCGTTTTCAAATACAGAAGTTGGGCAGAGCGTGAAGGAGTCTTTGGTTTCGCATGTTCAGATGTCACCATCACAAGGACAGTTAGTGTTCAGTATTCACCATGAAGCTAGAGATTTGTCTGTTCCTCGGCGTGACAGCTTTCTGCGTATCGACAGCTGATTTCTCTCCTCCAGTGGTAAACATCAGTCTGGACGTGCCTGCAGATCAGCGATGGACTCCTCTGAAGAACCTCTATGACATCGATTTCTTGAGAAAAGCTGCATCTGAAGTGATCGAGTAAGTATCAGACCGTCTGATAACCACACGCACGCTACGAGAACATGTTGCTTTCGTTTGCATTCTTGCGATTTTGACCAGAACCAGTTTGGCCATTAAATCATTTTACCTAGCTGACAAGTTTAAATATCACAGAATGTCACCAAATACTTAAGTTTGCAACGCATTAAAATGCAAGTGATAAAAAATAAAGCGCTGCTGACATTCCCCTCTGTTTTTTAATGAAATATTCGGTCACATATTATTTTAAAGTCCAGTTCTCGCCTGAATAAACTTCTAATTTGTTAGTAATAGTTAGCACGGTAGTTATTAAGTTTAGGTATTGGGTAGAATATGTGGATGTTTAATATTGTAATGAATATATTAGCGTGGGCTTTATTAAGTACTAGAAACACCCATATATGTTATATAGACTGCTAATAAGCAACTAGCCTAGTTAATATAGTGAGAATTAGTCCCTATACTAAAGTGTTACCATAAGTTCTTTAACTTTGTAAATTTTGTTTGTCATCAACCTAGATCCACATTTATGTCTTACAAACCCTCTTTTGCAGCTCAACTGTTCCCAAATGGGTTCATGATGGAAAGAGGGGGGGGGGGAAAACCGATAGTGAACGCTCTGGAGAAATACATCCCACAGCCGTATGCTGGAGAAATACAGGGCATGGCATCCTTCTATGCATCGTGTACTATTGGCAGTATATTGTGGCTGTTGAAACTTGCCATATGAAGTATCGCGAAAAGTACTTCACTTTTTGGTACACGTAGCTCGTCTTGAAGTTTTTTAGGGTTGTCAACCTCTTGTCTTCAAAAAGACCTATTGTGGCTGTCTTTGCTTTTTTTTGGAAGAAAATAGGCTTTTGCACCAGTATTGTAACTCAGGATACAAAGGGTCTATAATACGCTGGGGTCAGAAAGCCGGGATTATCCCCACGATGTGCTCAGAAATCTTACTCTAGATGTACTTTTTATTAAAAATGGAAAGGTATTGTTAAATTATATATTACATTGTATTATATTATATTACATTATATTATATTATACTCTTGAATCTGCAAGTCGTTTCTCTCCAGGTGGCATACAGAGGAACTACTTTTGCTGGTTATGTTGGGCTGTGGACAGGACAGAGCCCCAACAAGTTTACAGTGTCTGGCAACGAACGCAGTAAGTTGATTTTTTAAAAAGACATGGTCTAGTGAATTTTGTGGGGTTTTAATTTATATCTATATTTCTACAGATAAGGGACATTGGTGGGAGAATGTAATTTCAGCAGTTTTATTAAAAAGTTCTCCAGTTAGCTGGCTAGTGCGAGAGGTGAGAGAACAAATGTATATAAAATTCTAAATATAATTCAGTATTTCAAAATACATTTACTTACTGGTGCAAAAAGAGACTTTTGCATTGAATAAATCTGTATATTTTTGATTTCTTTAGACTCTTGAAGCAGCTGTGGATTTCCAGGATGCAGTATTGAGACTGGCCAAGGTGCCGATCATTACAGATGTTTATTACATTTTGGGTGGTGTTCATGCTGGTGAGGGTGTGGTCATAACCAGAGACCGAAGTGGATCAGCTGACATCTGGCCTCTTGATCCACTTAATGGATAGTAAGCACCAACCATAATTTTGTAATTACATAAATTAAAATGAAAGACATAAAGCGATGCCAGTGCAACATTAGGCTCTCATTCATATAATACTTGTGTTTTCCTTAAGGTTTTTACATTACTAAGCCTCTGATTTTTACTGTTGCTTATTATAGCTGGTATAGAGTTGAAACCAATTATGACCACTGGCTACCCGCCCCTAAACGAGACGAACGAAGGCAAGCAGACAATACATTTTTATTAATAACATGAAAGCACAAATGTGTGATTATTTAACCGAACAGTTTAGGGATTGCTTTTCACATGTCCTGGTCTTGTTTCAGATATGTGGCCATGAAAGCACTGAATGCCACTGGTCAAAACCATATTAGTATGGATTCTCTGTATCAGGTAAATGAATAAATCCATTTTGGCTGCCTATTATTGTCATCGGTTGTGGCATTTATTTCTGTCCTACATTGTTAATAATATACTACAAAATGTGTTCTTGTTTGTTATTATCATAGTCATTTCTGGATTTAGATATTAAAAAAGATGAAACTTTAATGAGACTTCCCTTGTGTTTGTGAAAGCATGCAATCCTATTACATAATTTATTGACTGATGTGTTAAGTGATCATTTCTTTTTCATTGTTACAGGTTTTATCCATGAATCCAGTATGTAATAGGTAAGGAGGAGAGTAATGCAGCATTTCACCTATCACATGATATTTTATGGTTGTGTAATGGCCTCATGTAGAGTGCTCATTTCTCGTATGTGGTAACCAGTAGTACAAACATAAGCACACTTCCTTCTCATGGAGGTTATAATATTAGAATCTAACAATGCAATGCCGAATTTAGGAATTTCCTGGAGATTCTGCAGAAACCAGTCATGTGAAGCTTCTGCCTATTCACACGTACAACTTCACAGACACTCATTGTTTAAGCCACTCAGCTGTAAATTAGAACAGTCCAAGCATTGATCTCTGTTGAACTCTCACCCTCTTTCATGTCTGGTGCCCAACAACTCAACACTGATTCTCAACTCATCTAGCTTTACTAACTTACCATTGCTTGTCAAAGTTGATATATTGCCAAGTGGTACTGGTGGGTTCTTTGTAACCATATGATGACGACATTCATTTAGCAGACACTTTTCCTAAAACAATCTCCATAAAGGGACAAAAGCAATTAATCCCAGAGCCAACAATATTAATAATCTACAACTGCAGATTTACAAGATTTAACAAGCTAGAATAGAGCAGAAATGCAGAGAAGAAAGAGAACCATTGCCACCAAAATGCCCTCAAAAATTTGAAATATGCTTCTCTTCAGTTCACCCCACTCATTTTCTATAGGGTTCAGGTCAGAGGACTGCGACGGCCATGCCAAAGCTTCATTTTGTGCTCAGTGACCCATTTTTGTGTTGATTTTGATGTTTGGTTTGGATAACTGTCCTGATGGAAGATCCAACCATGGCCCATTATAAGATTTTTAACAGTCAGGTTTAGATTTTTTATCTGTTGGTGTTTGATAGAATGTGACATGACATGTGACGACCCATACTTGGAATTAGTGCTCTGCATTTAACGCCTCGGGCAAATCTGTCACATGCCAGCTAGTGATTCCCTACACCCAGAGGCCGGAAGGCAGTGAGGGCAGTCCATTTTATGCTTGGCGGCGCTCGCGGTTAGCGTTGGGGGTTCGGTGCCTTGCTGGGCTGGGCACCTCAGTCGTGGTATTGAAGGATGTAATGAGCGAGCACTGTACATTCACCAAACATCCGCCTGCACCTACAATCCCTAGGCTCGTAGCGAGACTCAACCTGCAACTTTTGGTTACGAGTCACTCTCTAACGGCATTAGGTGCCACGACATTCCCAGAGCCGCTCAAACATTATCACTATCACTATCTGGTGGTTTGCTGCCCTAAAGCTTTTTTTTGTTTGTTTCATCCGACCAAGAAGCCAGTGCCATTTGAAGTCATGTCTGACAACTGAATATGGAGTTTGTTTTTGGTGCTGGGAGAACTTTCTGAATATAACGCCTCCCAACAATGCTTTGTTTGGACCCTAAGACTCAACTAATCTCTGCAATTCTCCAGCTGTGATCCTTGGAGAGTCTTTGGCAACTCAAGCTCTCCTCCTCAGCATGTATTAGGACGATATAGACGTCCTCGTCCTCTTCCAGGCAGTTTTGTAACATCTTTAGTTGATTGGAACCCCTTAATTGTTGCTCTGTTGGTGGAAATGGGTATTTTCAATGCTTTAGCTCTTTTTTACAGCCACTTTCTATTTTGCGAAGCTCAACAACCTTGTTCTGCACATCAGAACTATATTCTTTGATTTTACTCTTTGTGGATGATTAAGGGAATTTGGCCTTTGTGTTCCTCATATTTATAATCCTGTGGAACAGGACGTCGTGGCTGGACAATTTCATGCTCCTAGTCACCCTGGTGTACTAAAACATTTATTACTTCAGTGATAGGTCTTGATTTGTTAAATGTGAAAAGATCAAAAGGATAAACAATGCAGATTTATTTTCACAGCCGCCTTTGCTCATATTTACCAAGGGTGCCAATATTAGTGGAGGGGACTGTATCTCCCCACTGTATAAGTGTTAGTTAAAGAGGTGTGTCTTAAGGTCACATTCTGTAATAAAGCTTTTTAATGTGAGTATGATCTTCCTTCCAGGATCACGGTTTATACAGCCGTCATGAGTGCCGCCACTCCTGAGAAGTACACAACAGTTGTCAGAGATGTAAGAACAAACCATATCACTACATGATTTTTAAAACATATTTTAAAACATAAAAAAAATTTGAAAACATATTTTCATTAAACATATGCTGCTTAAGACTGATTTTACATATGTTACCACCGTCATGTTATGTGGTATGCTTTCATGATGTCCAGTTGGCTGGTTTGGTAATATAAGTGATTTTGTTGGATGAAACAACATTTCTGTCATAATGTAAGAGGTTGCTATGGCTTCTCTGATATTATTTTGACATTAAGGGAATTTCGCAATACTCAGTTGACATCAGTCTGTCAGCTTTTGCAAGGAGCATCACATGAATTGGTGTGAATAACTAGGTCGCATGTCTTTTCTATGCTTTGGAAACTTCTGTTTCTTGCAATCATTAGGGATGGAACTGTGACTGTTCTGTCTTACTGACATTTTTTCAGATTTTCTACAGTTAATGGTCTTTCTTTTCTGTTTACAGATCTGTATGTGATGGAATGACTCGTTCCCTTGACCAGCTCAGCCATAATTTTCACACAGTTTAGTTCTGAACTACCCAACAACTTCTGCTTCTCTTCTGCTTTTCACAATGGAAATGAGTCGTATTTTAATATCTAAAAAGTAGGGCTGCAAGATATTGTGATAAAGCCTATATCCTGTTTCAATAGGGAAAGTACTTGATTTTTTAATTGATGACTTGTATAGCTATATTTGGAAAGAATCATTAATTTTTTTTTTACCAATATCAGCACAACTGCAAATGTATAACTGATTTTAATAACTTTAATAAATAAGAAGTTAATATTAAGTGACTTAATATTACCAGAAATAATATTGGCTGTTTTTGTGTCTTTCTATTTTTGTCAACACAAATGTATACTTCTGTAATATATTAAAGGGGTCATATGATGCTTTTTTAAAGATCATTATTTTGTGTATTTGGTGTAACAGAATATGTTGACATGCTTTAATGTTAAAAAAACACTATTTTTCAAATACTGTACATTATTGCTGGTCCTCTATGCCCCGCCTCTCTCAAACGGCTATTGTTCTCACAAGTCGCCGCTTCGCGACAGCGCAGTCTGGCTCTTGATTGGTTGCGCACGCTGACTTCCAGTGGCATTTGTGATTGGCCGAACACCGCAAGGCACTCTGTTTCGGAGATGTAACGCTAGCGCCTTACCATATCGTCGAGCATTCATCTTTTCTAAATAAATGTAAAGAGCAGGAGCCCGAAAGGTCGGAACAAGAGTTCGGTGACATGACACGTGGATGAAGGCTGGTATGTGTTGGCAGATACATCAGCCACGGTTAAGACTAGGCTGACTTCGCACTGTGTATGGTGTCTCCTCGTGTCTCGCGCTCTCCTTCTGCTCTCTCTCGCTCTCTCTCGCTCATCGCTAGCGCACACACACGATGCGCAAAACTCAGAATTTGAACAGTCAGTAGCAAATACTTAAAATAATAACAAAACATTAGCTGATTCAGAAGCACCAGATTGTTATAGCAAATTCAGAATTACCTCCTCTCCTAGGTTCTCAAAACGGTCGTCCATAAAATGCATTACTGCTCTGTTGTAAGTAATCTTAAAGACTCCTAAATGCATCTACTTCTAGTTTCTAACTTTCAGGCGAAGGCCATAATAAGGTGGGGCTTTGGGCTTGTGCCTAGAAACGGATACCAGCGTCTTCTCCCTGACAAATCGCTGCTTCAATCACTAACTGCGGTTACGTGAAACCACGTCCTTCTTTGCTTTGTGTGCACATTTGAGGGCAGGCATTATGCTAATATTGTCGCATCCTAGTGAGGTAGTATGTGGGGGCTGGCGTAGAACCAGGGCCGTTTTAGGGGGGCGTGGGCAGAGTCTTAACTTGTTGGGGATAAAGAATATCTCTTTGTTTGAGACTTTAGTCTTTGCAACTTCAGGGTCTTATCTATACGCAATCAGCTTGTAACACTCCAAAGAGAAAGGAACACTTGAAATTGCATCATATGCCCACGTTAAAAAAAAAAAGGGGGAAAGCTCAAAGAAGCTGTGTGGTGTACAGTGATTATAAGAGCTAAGGGGCGTTGTTAGGCACGGTGTGGAGCGCCTTTATAATACTGCATGCATTACTGAACGATTATTATGATATATATTTACACATTAAAAACATATATGATGGATTCTCTCTCTTCTACATGTAATACACAATTGAACTGACTGTACTGAATTGAACTGAATACAATATTAAAATAATTGTTAATTGTAATCATTGAGGGCTTTCTGGATCTTGTGCACGTCATAACAAGAAATGCTGTCACCTCAAATGATTTATTTTTGTGTAATGCATTATTTTGGATTTATTACATGCTATACTTTACACCAACCTACTTCCTTTAGGAAAGTGCCATTTTCCTGTACAAAAGTCTAGTCAAGTCGCATCAAGCTATTACCCTTAATCCCTTCAGAGCTTGTTCACTTAATTCAGCTACACAGATGAAGACTGTTAAGACGCAGACAAACAAACATACCTACTGAAGACCTCGGGAGTTTGACACAAGGTCTTCTCTTATTTTTGAATGAAAATAGTGGATTTTTGCACAGGACATTGAAGGTTTCTCGGGGGACATGGGGGAGCGTGTGACTATACTTTCTTTGTGTCCTTACAAGCTGAATTTTTTGCATTACTACTCTTCGCATTGACTAACTCAAGCACCAATGGGGTACAGAATGCAGATACAATCCTTTGGTTGACATGTTAATGTGATGGAAATAAAGCTTCTGGGATTTCCTTGATTAAAAGAGAAACGCACCAGGTGAGTTTTACCTACCATGATTTATCATCTCTGGCTGCAACCTTTTATGGCTTGGAGTTTTAAGGACACTGTTTTGCTGACATGATTTACACAGCCCTTCATATTATCATTCAATTAAAAAGAAATACATAGAAAGGCACCAAATACTAAAACTAAATTAATGGTGATATACTGGTGTGAAATCTTAAACCATTTTTTTTTAAATAGGATTTAGTATGGGTTAAATTATGTTATAAATATCATGTCTTATTATTTGTAGAATTCATAGAATATTTTTCATAGTAGCAGTCTTGCTTCATTTTACTGTGAACAAGATTCAAAGTGCACGTCGCATGAGCTTTTATCAACAGCTCTTTTAAGAGGTATAACCTCAGAACGAGCATGTCTGTTACACTACACTAAATTATTGTGATGTCTGGTGAGCTAATGAATAACCTTCCTTACAAATAAGTCTATAAATCCATAGTCCATAATCCCCAGTTATTCAGTATTTAATCAAAAAAATTAAAAAAATACCTTAAAATACTCTCCATTCATCTCTGACTCTTGATGTTTTTTTTTAAATTGTGAGATAGATACTCAAATGTTAACTATTTTAATGAATAACAGAAGCTGGTTTATAGTGAAGCAGGGCCATCACTGAGGGTTTGAAGCTTGTGGGCTTTCACAGAGGCACAGGTGCGTGTTGACGTCGTCTGCTCTATAAGTAGGATTGAGGCCAGCGCAAGAGAGCAATGAACCCAGATTAACTCGCTCTCTGGATCTCATTAACGTGCGCAACAACATGACATTTAGTGTAGCCTGTTGTCAAAAGCTTGAAAATATTGTACAGTACAGTAATATGATTTACTAGAGTACGTCTGTTGGTCTTAGTTTTTGTATTTAATGAATAATATAAATAATTTATTGTGTAAATTGTGTATTACTGAATTAAGTGTTTTTTGTGGTTGTTTTTTATTTATTTTTTTATAGTGGTACAATGGTTTCTTAACCATTTAACAAATCCAATCCACATTATTTTGTAATGTGATTTGTATCAAATAAACATATACAAATATAAATCATTGTTTCATACAAGTGCTTAATAAAAGTGCTTGTTATACTGACTTTCATATTTTCTACCTTCAGGAGAAGCCATGGGGTGTGGTGTCACAAAAACCAGCGAATTCAATAGAAAATTTGATAAAGGTAAAATCCTCAAAAATGTGTCCTCATTTGTAAGTCGCTTTGGAAAAAAAAGCGTCTGCTAAATGACAAAATGTACGTCAAATTTTTAATAACAATATATGAATGCTAGATTGATCAAAGAATGATAATCGCGAGTGAGTTCTGTTATTCCAGACTATTTACTTGTATAATTTGACCTAAATGTCCTCTTCTTAACACCGTGAACTGTCAGCCCCGGTGGGAGTTTTTACCAGTCAAGCAAGCTTGTTTAAAACCTCATCTCTCCGCCGCTATTGAATTAGAACAGTTTGTCTATTTCTGTGTAGTGTCCAATATAAGTACCCCCTCATTTACATTCTCACATGTCTTCCTTTTCCATGCCTGTCTCCAGCAGCGAGAAGCAGAAAAATTCATCTTTAGACCATGATGTCCTTTGACTATTGTTGGGTTTACATATGCTACTAGACACAAGTTTCTATACTGTTCAATAGGCCTTCAACTATAAAAAAAAATTACTTGTCTACGTTGAGGCGTATAAAAGAACATTTTTGTATATGTTTCACAAGAAAGTAACCTACTATTTAAGTCTTTTTACTTAATTTACTTAAATTCCACGTTTAATTCAATGGATTTGTCATTACTTGTGAAATTTACTAGCAAAAAATGTTACAAACTAATCCTACACCCGCTTTTTTTCAGTGTATAAATAATAATCTCTCAAATGATGCTAAATTGGGTGTAATTCTAGAAGCCCGACACAAAAACTATTGCATTTAGAGCAAATCTGCTGAATTATAGCCTATTTATTTCTGAGTCTGACCTCAGTCGTGTTCTCTTGAAAGCAATGAAGGCTGCGGTGCTGATCCAGCGCTGGTACCGACAGTATGCGGCTCGCATGGAAATGAGACGCAGATACACCTGGAACATCTTCCAGTCCATGGAGTACGCAGACCTACAAGACCAGATCAAAGTAAGAAATCCATTCTCCACACTATTTTTAACGTAAGAACGGGCGCAGCCATTTGCAACTTGAATGTGCGCGGCTTCCGGTATCCTGCTTCCAGTTATTTTACAAAAACAGTCCATTTTGCTGCTTACCCTTACGAAAAAGAAGTTTATTCAAGTGTGCCATTAGTATACTTCTTTTAAACTAAAAATAGGAAAGTATACTTTTAGTCTACTTTTTTTGTACTTCTCAGAAATATACTTAAAATGACATTTAAGTATACTTGACTTATACTTAGAAAAAGTCTAAATATATTTGAGCTATACTTGTGTTTCTAGAATCTGTGTTTTCATTGTTATACTTTAGAGGCACTAGTACACATCTTCTGTACAGCATTTCCAAAAAAAAAAAAAACAAGTGAAGAAGAGACCGAAACAACAGATGCTTCCACATGTCATCTAAACACGATCATCAGACATAAAACAGCATCAAAACTGTGTAACATTATGGAATAAAATGTCGACCAATGAAGAGGTAATAATGACTGTCAAGCTTTTGGGTGTTGATCAACTTTATCTACGTTTTGATTATCATTCTGAATCCAATTCATAGTCTTTTTTCAGATTTTTGTTCAAAATGTTGTTTCTTTCTTTCTTTTTTTATTTATGAAACTTACCCACATTAAAATGTTTTAAAAAGAATGCATGAAGCTAGAATAAATTTTTTTTGTTTACAAGCAGATACCCTGTTCTTCTGATGTTTAGTATGTTCACATATTCATGTAACAAAATATATACAAATTAATACCTAAATAGGGACATAGTGGTATACTTAAAGTATGATGTCGTTCACGTACGAGTATACTTGCAGTATAAAACTACTAAACTATTAGTTTACTGAGACTATACTTCAAAGTGTACTAAAAATGCTGCTACAAGTATTTAATTAGTAAACTATCAGTATACCTATAAGTTCACTTTTAGTATAGTTGCAGTACAAACTAAACATTTTGTTGTAAACTAGTTGTGTACTCAAAGTTTACTACTGTTATACTTAAAGTATACTTAAAGTATACTTTTATATACTAGAAAGTGGGCCAATTTAGTCCCAAGGAGTATTGAAATAGTACACTTATAAGTATACTACTAATACACTGATATTTGTATACTTGCTACATAAAGTATACTTAAAATATACTTGAACTTTACTTAAGTATACTTAATAAAATACACTTGAAGTATACTACTTTTTGGGAATGTTAAATTGTCAACTGGTATTTTGTCTCATATTATTTTAATTAATTATAATAATCATAAACACATTGGTTTGTAGCGCAAATCGTTTTACTTTAACTGCACTTTGACAATCTTCTGTAGCTGCTAATGAATCGGAAGTCACGCACATTCAAATAGTATACTTCCGCGTAGCAAAGAAAGATGTAAAAACTATCCAAAACTTGCAAACTAGCAGGTTTAAGAGTGATAAAAAATGAACAATTTAATGAGTGAGTGAATGAATTGATAGTCTACTTAATTTAACTCTGAAAACTGTGAACAACTATGTGACATTTCTTTTCTCACTTTCTCACACAGTTATACAATTTTCTTGGTTACCTGATGGATAACTTCACTCCATCAAGCAGTGAACGTAAAAGAAGCTGTTGTATATAAACACATAACATATTTATAGTTTTCCCCTGGAATTTATCCATGCTAAACACATCATAAATGTTCAACCATGTAGGAAATCTGATCTCACATATCTTCAGAGAAAATGAGGTTTGCAGAGATGCAGAGTGGGAGAGATACTTCAGCTACACCAATATCGATGTGCCAGACATCTACTCTGGTCCACGGCTAACCTTTCCTTTAGATATGGATCAGGCTGCTGATCTTGTAGAGGCCTTTAAAAACAAACAAGTAGGTGCTCCATGAGGATGCATTAAATATGTTTCATGATAGTCAGATAACGCTCGGTGTCTATAACCATGTACACTTCTGGTTTCTCCAAGCAGCAGCTTCACTCTCGTTACGTTCTTCAGCTTCTTCTGGAAACATGGAAGTTGCTCAGAGTGTTGCCAAATATCAACCGAGTCTCTACATGCCATAGCAAAGAAATAACCATTTGTGGTGAGAGTTGCTGACACATTTCAAGTTTTTTATTATAATACTATTCGATGCCACTTCTAAATACATTTATGAACTTTATTACAGGTGATTTACATGGACAATTAGAAGACTTGCTACTAATATTTTACAAGGTATGTATTACATTTTACACTCAGCTACAAGATTGTCTTAACCTGATAAAGCATGTCTTTAAGTATATCTATTCCTATGGATTTGGGCTCTATTTATTTTGCCAGAATGGAATGCCGTCATTGGAGAAACCCTATGTTTTCAATGGAGACTATGTGGACCGAGGCAAAGACTCCATGGAGATTCTGCTCATATTGTTTGCTTTTCTGCTTGTGTTTCCTGGAGATGTTTATCTTAATCGAGGAAACCATGAAGATCACATCATTAATTTGAGGTAATGGAAATGTGCTAAACACATGTATTTACTAACACACACTATATAAGTCACCTTTATTTATATAGCACTTTTACAATACACATTGTGTCAAAGCAGCTTTACAGTTTAAATGAAAATAAGGTGTATTAATAAAAGGACAACAGTAAACACTCATTTTTTCAGTTAAAGGCAGTTCATCATTGAAGTCAGTGATGTCATCATCCATCTCAGTTCAGTTATTTATTTTCAATCGACGATCGTCACTCGATATCGCGGGAAATCCACATATCATCGTATTATTGTTTTTCACACATGCAGCATGTTTATAGACCCTCTTGAAAATTGCTTCTGATTACTAACATCACAAATCAGCCACTTAAAATGGTGGTCGATAGCATGGTTCTTAACCCAAGGGGATTTAAAGGGATAGTTTACCCAAAAATTTAAATTTTGTCATTATTTACTCACCCTCTTGTCGTTCCAAATCCATAAGACCTTCGTTCATCTTTGGAACACAGATTAAGATATTTTTTATGAAATCCAAAAGCTTTCTGACCCTCCATAGACAGCAACATAACTGCAATGTTCCCATGTCCAGAAACGTAGCAAGGACATTGGTAAAATTGTCCTTGTGACATCAGTGGTTCAACCGAATTGTTGAATAAAGTCATTATTTTGTTTTCTTTTGCGCACAAAAAGCATTCTCACAGCTTCTAAAATTACGGTTGAAATCGCTGAGTTTACATGGACTGTTGTATTCGAGTCCTAACCATGTTTCCCCCCCCCTGGGCCCTGTGAACAGTTCAGTTCCGCGGTCTTGCAGGGTTCAAAGCTCTCAGATTTCATCAAACCATCTTCATTTGTGTCAGAAGAGAACGAAGGTCTTACAGGTTTGAGACGATGTTTGGGTGGTATTTCCAATGGTCTCAATAAGGTTTATTTTTTTATAAGTGCACATTAAACTGAGATTTAACAAAGAAAAAAAAATGATTACACTGAAAATACATAATTTTTTGTAGAAACCATTTTCAGACTAGAATTGGCTAGTAAATGTTCAATGGTTACAAAGAACTGGCAAATATCACATTGTACTATTACTTTCATGTAGATAACATACTCCAGTCCTCTTTTTTACCTTATTTACAACTTCAAAAGTACTAGAAGTACATAACGGATTGCCTTCAATAGGAGGGTCTTGGAGTCAAAAAGGTTGAGAAACACTGGTCTAGATGAGGCAGTGTACTGATTTTTGTGGCTCTATAATGCGATAATTTACACTTTTACTAATAACTTCAGAACTATAAAGACTGTGTTTCATCTGAATCTCTCAGTGCCATCAACTTAAATGGTCAAATCAAATGGTCTTTTTCCCTTTTCTACAAGAAAAATCTTATGGCACTTTGGATTTTTGTTTTTGTGAAAACATGACATTTTCTCTTCGAAGGTATGGCTTCACCAAAGAAGTACTGAACAAGTACAAGGTAGGTCATTGTTTAGGCCTACATCTAATGTCTGTGCGCTGTAATTCCTCAGCTTCCTGTTCCTAAGAGTTTGTTTACCATATGGTGTTAGCTGTTTATCTCCATTATGAAACAGTAAGGGATATCCTGACACTGTCTTTCCCAGAACAGCACATATTAACAGCAAGTAAACACATTAACAGCAAGTGGCCTGCTTAGACTTACAGTTTAAAAGGGGAAACTCTGGTCAGTTCTCCTGCAGTTATTTTCACAGAATGTGGGCCAGTCTTCGGTAAGAGGATTACAACAAGCAGGCTTCAAGACTTTCTGTACTCTGTCACTGGTGGCTGTTAACTAACTAGATGGTAAACGAACAAACCTTTGACTACATATATGACCTTAGTAGGAAAGTGAATATATGGATGAATTCGTTTTTAACATTGGAAAGATAATATATTTATATTAGCATTTTAAAGAAGTTGTGGTTGTTAACTAGCTGGTAAATGAATAAACTTTTGTTTAACGTTTGATTAGTAGGGAATTTAATATACGTCTATGATTCTATATTTATTCTAGTATTCTAAAAGAAAATTGGGAAACACTACTTGGTATTCATAATGTATGTTGTATGCATTATATCTTTTCATAAATAATTGTAACCAAAATTAAAATGCTTTATAATATTTAAAGGTTTGTTTGTCTAGTATAATGTGTTTTAATGCATTATACTTTCTAAAGCTGTAACAGTGATTAGATTAAGTATTTTATGTATTACAGCTGGGGTTACAATTATTTACAAGACCATAAGGTGCATTGCAATGCACAATTAATGCATTCAAGATGCTTTTATAATGCATTATATATAAAGGTTTTAAGCAAAGTGTTCCCGAAAATTGCAGGTTAAGCAATAGGACAATGGTATGATCTTTACTAGTCAAGGGTTGGTTTTGATTTTGTTTTCTAATATCTTCAGTTTTTTTTATTTAAGTAAAACATTTAGGAATTTGTTGTGAATATGTTGTCTTATTTTTAAATATGTCTTTGTAGTTTATATTAAGTTAGACTTTTTAGTTTCAGTGATTTTAGTACTAAAACTGAAACTAAACAAAATGAGTATTGCTGACTTGGAAACTAGTAAAGTTATGTTTTTTATATTTATTTTATTTCATTTAATGTTTAAGTAATTATATTTGAATGGTTTTAGTTTTAATTTGATGATAATAGCTAATGATAGAAACTGTGCTGCGATATGATGATTTGATAATAACTCATTAACATCATCAGTAATGTGTTATGCTCTGTTCTTTTGCCGTGTTTCTGCTCTAAGCTTCACATAATGTGGACAGTTATTTGATGTGCATTGTTACCATAAATCTCTCATCTGTTCAATTGCTTTAAGCTGCATGGGAAGCGCATCCTGAAGTTGCTCCAGAAAATCTTCAGCTGGTTGCCTTTAGTGACAGTAATCGACCAACGGGTGCTGATAGTTCATGGAGGAATCTCAGATACCACCGATCTTGCTCTGATCGCTCGAGTGGACAGACACAGAGTGAGTCGAACGAATGGTTAACATGTCGTTAAAGCATGAACATCATCTATTTTAAATTTTTTAACTGATGGATGTTGTCTTTCTATAGTATGTGTCTTCTCTGAGGCCTCCGAAGAAGAAGACTCCGTCACGCACTAATGTATATGCAGATTCAGAGCGTTATGTTGAGATGATCATCTGTAAGAACAGAGGGGGCTCGCTGACCTTTCCCAAACCGTTTGATGCTCGAGAAAGTTTTCAAAGACGCTCCCTTCAAGACTTCTCAAGCACCGTGGCTCGGACGCTTGAGGAGGAGTTCGAGGTTCGCCGTAGACAAGCAGAGTTTAACTTGTCCAGCTTCAGCAAGTCACACCGCATTCTGAGCTCTGCTCTGTCATCTGATTCTGAACCAGAATCATCAGAGTTTACCGACACCGGCAATGATGAGTGGAAACAGGTGGGCTTCATTTGTGCTGTTGTAGATACTGTTCGTGGTTTGACTGATTTGCAGTACTAAATGTAGGTTACTAAAACAGTGGTTCAGCCTTTTTGACCTCCATTATCCATAACAATATTCAATGGCCCAGTGATTTTTCCAGTTTTACAGAATGCAGATTTTTTTAAATGTTAATAAAATGTTTTTGAACTTGACATACACTCTTTAAAATAAAGGTTAGAAAAGGTTTTTTTTTTTTTTTTTGTGCAGTTGACAATAAGAAACCATTTTTGGTTCTGCAAAGAAGCTTTTAGTAAAGAGCTTTAAAAGAAAAAAATGTTTTCTTAATGTGAAGAACATTTAAAAAAATCTAAAGAACCTTTTTCAACTCTAAAGAAGCTTTTGTGGACAGGAAGGGTTTCATGGATGTTAAAGGTTCTTCATGGTACCATAGATGCTAATAAAGAACCTTTGTTTTTAAAGGGATAGTTCACCCAAAAAAAAATTCTGTTCATTCTTCTCGGGTTTGGAACGACATGAGGGTGACTAAATAATGACAGAATTTTCATTTTTGGTGAACTAACCCTTTAAGTACTGTTCAACTAGAATAATGTATGTTCATAAAATGTATAAAATGTCCAAGGAGTTATGAGATGTATTAATTTAAATGACTTTTCCATGTGTAAAAAAATAGCTTTTATAAATCTTCAAAGAAAAAAGTTGTTGAGAAGGTGAATTAAAATAAGAAATAGCTTAATTTTTCAGTTGTTTAGACTTATTTTAATGTTTTGACAATTTGAGGCCCCCTAGTGGACTCCGGCTCCCTGGTTGAGAACAACTACTAATACAATACATGTGTAGTTTTGCACCATTCATTTCAACTCATACCTCAGTATATCAAATAAACACAAATTGCTTTTGGAGTATTTCAAATAATGTATGGAAGGTTTTTATGAGACATTGCATCAAATTAAATAATAAAATGCACAAAAAAGTATAACAGAGTAAAAAAACTCTGAAAGTATATTCACAAGACAAATGTTAGCACTGTATGTGCTAACATGAGACTAGTGTGGTAAATTTGCATCTAATTTGGAACATTCTTTTTAAAAGCAATGCAAATAGTTTCACATTCTCGTTTTGTATTTATGTGAATACATATAACAGCCCACTGATATGAAGTCATTTGTAAGAAACATCTAATGTTTGGTATCTCTTGTGTGCCATCAGATTTTGGACCTGCTGTGGAGTGACCCCATGTCTCATAATGGTTGCATTCCCAACGAGGTCCGTGGCGGAGGCTGTTATTGGGGTCCTGATGTCACAGAGGACTTTCTGAACAGGCACAGCCTCCAGCTCATCATCCGCTCACACGAGTGCAAACAGGACGGATACGAGTTTTGCCACAATCGTAAGGTCAGGAATGCAGTGATCTGGGAAAGTCTCAGAAAGACTTTTGAGAAGGAAATAAATGATGACTTTGTCAGTTTGACTTCTTTTTGGTAGTTTTTAGATGTGTGTTACGCAATACGTGAATTGATATGAACATGCTCCTCTAAAGGCTTTACACACAGTCTTACATTTACGTTCATGTGCTTATGACTGCTCATGTTAATTTAGAGCGTAGTAATTAGAATGTAGTAATTCTCTTGCTGACCTCAGAGTAAAATTATCCTTCAGAGGTTGCCCTTTCATAACTAAAGAATACAAGTTCTCATTTACTGTGTTTCACAAGCATTGTCTCAAATGCTTCTCTTAAAAAATTCCATTTTAGTGAAACAAATTAGATAAAGGGTTCTCATTTGTATTTTTCCTTTCTTTTAGGAGGACATTAAGATCGTTTTAATGTATCATAATATTTAAAAAAGCCCTCAAATCATTTGCTTTGTCAAAATTAATTCATTTTCCACCTATGCTTCAGTTGTGCAAATAGACATTTATAGTTTAGCTTAAATGTCCAAACATTTTTTGTATGTTTGTAGAAATGTTCTTGACAGGTTGATTGGATTAGGTTGATTATGGTTGTCCCTCCATGTATTTTTTCAGGTCCTGACCATTTTCTCAGCCTCTAACTACTATGAGGTTGGCAGTAACAGAGGAGCCTTCATCAGGCTGGGTCCAAATCTTGTGCCTTACTTTGTTCAGTATCAGGCCACCAGAATGACCCGAGGACTGAGCTTTCCACAAAAGTAATCAACTCACATGCTACCATCAGCCATTTGACTAACTAAATATGTGCTTCTCAACCTTTCTGACTCCAAGGCCCCTCATTGTCCACAACAATAATCAAAGTCCTAATGACTTCCAGTTTTTCATGATTTACTGGATAAGGATTAAGGATATAGATTTTTATTTAATAGATTTAAAGATTTTTAAATTGTACTTTTCCAAGTCTATAAATCACACTTTTTAAATAAGGAAGCATAATGTATCTAGTTTTTTTAAGATCATGGGAATTCTGGATCTTTAAATAAAAAACTAAATTTTATGAAATGAAGACATTTTTATTTTTAGTTGAAGATTGCCATTAATGTAATGCTTGTTTTGAATCTTTTAAATCATCTTGAGGCCCCCTTGGAAGTTCGCTGAGGCCCCTAGTGGGCTCCGGCCCCCTGGTTTTGAACCACTGAACTTTTTTGAATTCACTATTTTAAATGTGTTGTTTGGTAGTGACTTAGTTTGAGTTGGAAAAACTACAGCAGATGTTGTGTTGTAATCATTTTGGATATGAATGTTACTATTGCTGTCACAGTGTTAGAGTTTCATTGTCATGTTTCTGGCTCATTTCTTCTCTCATTTCTTCTTTCAGTGTAAAACGCACAGAGCACACAGCTCTCAAAGTCCTACGAGAGCAACTGTTTGTGCACAAGTCAGATCTCCTCAGTGCCTTTCAAGAGATTGATAAGGAGAACACGGGTACGCACAACTAGCTGGCATGAAATGCATACTTTAATACAGTACTGCAGTATTCTGCCACCTAGTGATTTGAAGATATCACTTTACTGAATAACTAAAGAATATAAATCAATCTACCGTTTTCTTTCTGAACCGTCCCTTGTTTAGTCGACACACATTTGAATGTTCCAGGTCCAAACACTCTATCAGATGCCAAAAGCAAGCAACAAACGGTGCTAATATACACTCACTGTGTGCTGTAATAATACTGAGAATTCATAATCATAACCTTTATCATCATACTGAAATCTCAGATGGCCAGACAGTGATTCATCTTTTATGAATCATTAAAATATTGGTGAGATGCTGTGAGCTCTAAGACTATAGTGTACACTGTGAGGTTTTATAAAGTTTAGTTTAAATGTGTGATATGAGTAAATAATGCTCATAAACAAGGGATGAGATGAGATGGTATTCTAAACTGAAATTAGTCGAGGCTTGGACTCAGAAACAGTATTCATTATGTCATGACTTAACAAGCAGGTAGGTTTTCTAGTAACTTGGTGGCTGGTTTTGCAGTTGTTAAAATGCCAAAGTAATGTCAATGTATGAGTATGAGCGTTTCTCTGTCTGATCTTTGACCTGACAGGACTGATCTGTTTGAATGACTGGGCGAGTGCAATCGAGCGAGTTCTTCACCTGGATCTGCCCTGGCGAGTGCTTCATCCTCAGCTCGTGTCCAGCACCACTGATGGGAAGCTGGACTACCACGGCTGGTTCCGTGATCTTGCCCTAAAAAAGCCCAGTTCTGAGGTAAAGCAGATCACTTAATCACCATCTGTTGCGTTAGCATAGTAAAATGTCAATACATTGCAGAAACTGCTATCCTCTGTTGTCACTACAGCACATTGAGCAGACTATGCTGGAGACGCTGTATAGACATCGCTCCACACTGGAGACCATTTTCAGAATAGTGGACACAGATAATTCAGGTATGAAAAAAAATATATGCAGGTTGTAATAATAATAACAATAATACACTCCATTCAAGGTTTGGCATGAATTAAAATTCACCACTGATCTATAAAACAATTTTTTAAAAAAAAAAAAAACCCCCCCCCCCAAAAAAGGGGTTTTTTTTTTTGTCCCTCAAATCCAGTCCTAGAGGGCCACTACCCTGAGTTCAGCTCAAACCCTGATCAAACTCACTTACCTGTATTTTCTAGGAATCCGGCTGAAGACCTTGATTAGCTTGCTCAGGTGTGTTTGATCAGGGTTGGAGCTAAATTCTGCAGCGTATTGGCCCTCCAGGGCAAAATTTGAGGATACATTTCTAGATTTTATTATGAGTGATTCATAAATGTATTTGTTTAATTTTAATACTTTTCTGCTCTTTTCCCAATCCACTTAAATTCCACCCCTCTAAAATCGACTGAAAGCTTGCATTTATCTCAAAATCCAATCAAAAACCGATGCATTGAATCAAGTCCCCAGTAATTTTTCAGTAATCTGTTAAACTCAAGATGTATGTCACAGTATGAAAGGACAGATCAGTAGCTAATGTCGTCGTGACTTTACAAAATGGTTACTTATAAACAAATGACTCATATTTTAAAATATATGTTCAAAAGGACAAACTCAGATAAGATGAAGACTCAAATTAGGTAAAGGTTTTGCTGAGGAGGTCTTTAAAGTCAGCATGAAACATAGGTTGCGATTGTCCTTTCTTCGATATTGTGACCTGTATATTTGAGGGAAATGGCTTCTTGAATGAGAAAAAATGTAGGGTGGGACTTACTTTTGTCCATTGGAAATTTATTGGATTGTTGTTGTTTACTAATTCTCAATGGTTACAGGGAGGGATGGAGTTTTGTCCCGTCATTTTGAAATATTGCAAGGACATGTGCACGAATAAATCATTTATGATCAACATGGCGATATTCCATTAAAATATGAACAGTCCATTTTGATTACACAGTGGCATTAACAATTCCTAGCAAGAACAGACAAAATGTTGTTGGAAGGCTTTGAACAGCACACTCCTATGGCCTGTGTTTCCGTTTCTCTCAGGTCTCATCACTTTTGAGGATTTCCGTCAGACGTTGAAACTGCTCAGTGCCTATCTGAAAATGGAGATTTCTGATGAGGTCATCAACGAGCTGGTTATCAGCACCGACACAAATAATGATGGTAGCATTGACATTGATGAGTTCATGGAGGCTTTCCGGCTGGTGGACAAAAGCAGACTCGAGAGAGGTAAAAGCCTATTAAAGCTCATGCAGGACAACCAGAGCCTTCCTCAGGAGACAGAAACCCCACGGACTGTCTACTCTACAGCTCCACAGACTTCACAATGTCCAGCTTCACAGCCTGCAGATCCACCAGCTTCAAATACTACAGACTCTGCATGCTCACAGACCGCAAATCCTCCAGTTTCACAGACTGCAGACTCTCCTGGTTCACAGACTGAAGATCTCTGCCACATTTCTGTTGTTGTTCCACCGCAATAACTGCTGACTGTTGTAAAATTACACTGCTGTAAACTGTAGCCTTCCCTTGGTATTTAACCCTACAGATTAACCTTTTATAGTCTTTAATCTTCCTCTCTTAACCAAATATACTTCAGGTTCAGGTTTAGAATACACCTAGATGTTCAGTGATCAATAATACATGTTCTCCATGCTTCATTACTGTATTACATTTTATAAGCTGCTGATATTTCAACGATATCTGCACTTGTTTTTATCTCCCTGACAACTGGTCCAAGATAAAGAGGCTTCGAATTTGCCTTCATTGCAAATCTTATTCACACATTCTGCATCAAAACGAGCCATCGGTCTCTTGATATGTCCATGAGATTATATTGTAACAGAGTATATGTTGTTCATAATGTAGGCTAGTTGATGTGTGTAAATGTGCTATGCAAGTAAATGGGTAAAACGTTTGCCTGTAACTTGTGTTTTGAAGGATATTTTTTAATAAGAGGCATGTTGACGTTATTGCTGTAAAAGGCATCCTAGAAAACAGACCAGCCAAAAAACAGACTGATGCTTTCCTTTCTACCCACACGCACGGAGTTGGCTTATTAAAAATAACATAATTTCAAGTTTAGTTTATTTCTAGCGCACATTTAAAAACAACAGTAGTTGACCAAAGTGCTGTACATAAAGGGTCGTAAAACAAACACTGCATAGGTTAGAGGGAGGGAGTATATTCGCAGTTTTATGTAGTCGTAATGCTGTGAGGAAGTATTTTATAACCAGAAATCCATCTCAGCCAACCCATTGCTAACCACCAAATATGGCATTTCTCCGCTCAACTCACGTATGTATGACTGATAAAGTATTTAGCGATATTTTCTCAAAGAATATGATTATTACTAACTGCGTTTTACCACGAGGAGGCGGTGCTGTGTCATGTCTGTGTAATGACTGCGGTGCTTAGAGGAGTTGAGAGCCGTATACCGCTGTCTGCTCGCTCGCCCTCGGCTCTTTTGTGAACACGAAGAGGGACTGTGTGGGTGATGGAAGAAGGCCTGGACAAGTACAGCTATCAAACAGCGCTAGTCTTCACATGTCTGCTGTGAGTCACTGCATATCACTTTTTTTGTCGTCAGGTTTCGTCAGACCTCCCACTCTATACCTCACTTTAACATCAGAGGTTATCGCCACACTAGTGGTTTCAACACTTTCCTGTAGTTGTGGCCAAATGGGTTGGTTGTTTTAACGACCAAGACCTTTTTACATCTAGGTTATTCAAGTGACTGACGCAGGACAAGCGTTGCTTCACTTCGTCTGATTTGAAGACCAATGCATCGGTTATTGAGTAACAAAACCATCAAATCCTTCAACTGGGGTTCAGTGAAATGTCACAAATCAAAACATTGACAACAAAGTAAATCTTCAACTTTGGACAAATATGCTGATTTAACTATTTGATTATGCTGTTCCTCATTAAAGAGGAAATGAATACATGAATATTAATAATTATTGTCATTATTTACTCGCTACATTTTCATTCCAAACCCTATGGGCTTTTGTAGACTTGGAAATGTCTTGGCGCCTAGTCATATGGACTTTTTTCTTCTTCTTTCAGGAGGTTGAGATGCACAGAATAGTTGTTATATGGGAAAAAATCTGTCATGCATATATTTAATTATGTTTTACCCCAACACCAAAGCTTAACCACTGACGTAGGTGTGTGTGGTGTGTGTGTGTGTGTGTGTGTTTGTGGGTGTGTGTGTATGTGTGTATATATATATACAGTATATATATAAATATATATATATATATACACACAGACAATAAGTGAGCCAGATTGCAACCTTTTGGGTACCACACTTGTCCTGGAACAGAACCTTAAAAGAACATATTGTACCTTTTTGTTTTACCCTAATGTTACATATAAATGTCCTTTTAAGGGTACTGCTCCAGGGACAAGCTGTTGTAACTCAAAAGGTACAATTTTAAACCCCTTTTCTCTGTCTCTGTGTGTGTGTATATATTATATCTCTTACTGTAGTGTATCTTCACCCCAGACCATTGATGTTCCCAAATTCCTATATGAAAACTTTACTGTTAAATGCTTTTGTTTTGGGGGAAACATTAATAAAGAATATTTACACATTTTTCCATACAACAACTATTCTGTGTTATTTACACAGATTTTTTTATGTGTAATTGATTGATTGAATTTTTCACATTTATGTTACAGAAGATTTCGATTTCAAATAAATCCTGTTCTTTTGAACCTTCTATTCCATAAAATAATTCAATCAAAAAAATGAATCACCATTTCCCCAAATTGTATAGCCCTATTTTTACCATATGTAGTAAGTATTTGTGAGCTGCAAATCAACATATTAGAATGATTTAAGGATTATGCACCACTGAAGAAAGGAGTAATAGCTGCTGGAAATATGTACAGTATATGAAAATTGAAATTTAATTTTACATTACAATTTTAATGTATTTTGATTGAATAAATGCAGCCTTTATGAGAAACGTATTCAGAAAATAAGTGTAAAAAAAAAAAATCCACTTTTGTATTTCTTGAGTCCCTCTGTCTGTAAATGGGCCAGACAAGAAAGCAGAAACATGACAAAAGAATTTGCAAGAATTAACTATTTTATTATTTTTTTTGCAAATAACACTAAAAATGTTTACAAAAGCATTGTAGAAAGATTTGTGCAGTGTAAATTATCAAAACTAAAAATGAATATTACTTGAAATGATTTTGCACCTAACATGACATAAGGATTGTCATTCTCAGCAGCAAAAAACGCAATGCATCTCAGGAGGACACGATGAAGTGTTCAGTGTTTTTAAAAATCACCCTCAAAGATGTCGTGAGGAACAATGCTTAAACATTTTGCTACTAAAGCAAGTGAAATAAACAAGGATGGTATGGCACTAAAAGCTCATCCCTGAAGGAGGGCATCATTCATCTAAGAAAAAAAGGTTAGATTGCAAGTGGAAATTTCCCTTGTACCCAACATGGCACTATGGCAATCTTCCTAAGTGGAACTCAAAGACTCTCAGCCTTCCCTTTGTTATTCCAGTTGGACAAACAGTGTGTTGACAGCTTGAGAGTTGTATAACAGGAGATCATTACACACAAAGGCTCACACCCCACAGATACAACACAAGCCTTTCTCCATCGAAGTTAACAGTTTGAAGATTAGGACAATATTCACTTGGTACTACTTCATAAATCTGAAGGAAAACAAAAAACTAAAATGAAGAAAACAGAAATGTGTTTGATGACCCCACTTGTAAAATTACAAAATAATTAAAAATATATAGAAATGAACAAGACCAAAGAAAAGACCTTACAAATTCAGATAATGTACATACCATTGAACATATGAATACATAAATATTCATCTGTCTGATTACAAAACCTACTTCATTATAAAATTTGCTTTTTACATATCGTTGTATTGCTGAGTCAATACATAATACTGAGAGTTTCTTTGCACTCTGTGGCAACACTTTACATCTTAAGTTCTTTGCTGTATTATTAAACACAATATAAACTCACATAGAATGCTCTGGAAATTATTTTGAGACTTTTTTAGTATGCCGCAGTTGGTATTCTCGTTCCCAAAGCGACTCGATGCAGCTCGATTTCCTGAAGGGGAACGTCTCTAGGTTATGTATGTAACTATGGTTCCCAGAGGGAACGAGACGCTACGTCTCTTTGCCATACTCCCTGCATCACTCCAGGCGCTACTTCATCGAAGCTGGTTTACGCCCGGCCAGATGCGCTTTTATGCTTTCTGGTGATTACGTCACCCTGCTCATGACGTCTCACTGCTCCATTGGACAGATTTGAAACGTGCTTCAGAACGCGGTCACGCAAAAGGGCGTTCCCATAGCGACTCGACGCAGCTCTCGGTCCCCTCGGGGTAGCCCTGTTACATCCGTAACCTAGAGAGCATTCATATTAATTTAACATGTTTCATATTAATGAATACCGCTTTTTTCAGTTGTTTGTAATATAAATTTTGTGAGATTCACCGTTTGTGACAGTACTCTGATATTGTATCAAGACGCAATTTATGGCAACGTAGTTTGTCCTAAAGTACTTCACCATCAGCAACATATACATTTTTTTTATATTTAGTAGAAGTACGTTAATTAGCCCTCAGCAAGTTTGTTTTAAACATGAAGTTCAAACTCGCATATCATAACACTAAGCAGCCCTAAAGTGTGTTGAGATGGTTTAAACTAAATGATTCTTTCAGTCGATTATTGCAGACAGAAGTCTCTCTGGAAAGCTCTGGACAGGAAAAGCATCTCTGCATCTTTGAGGACTAAAGCTCTGGAGGTCAGAGGTCGGCTGGTACCTTTCCTCTTTGCTCTTTGCTTTGCGTTTGGCATCCGGGATATCCAAGCTTTTACTGAACGTGCTTTGACTGCAGCGGGAGACAAATCCAGCGAACAGTGAGTCTCTGAGCCCTGAACTAACGGCTCTAGAGAATAAAGGACAGCGTACAATATATACGTATAATACGTACAAAGTATTTCTCCCATTCGTTTGTATTTCAGATAGCTTTTTTTAGAAAGACAACCCCAGATTTGAAGCGTCACATAAAGAACGGAGTTTAAAAAGGTTGAGTTGAAAAAAAAAGCGAGTGATTGGTGAACGAGAATGTGTTTTTTCTCAAGCCTCACAGCGGCGTTTCTCAAAACAAACGCAATGACAAACAGCTGGAGGGGCCATGAAATAAAAAATATAAAAAAAATCTTAAAAACAAAAAAGTTACAATTATAAAAATAATTTCAACTCGTCCCTTAGTTTGTGAATAAAAAGAAATTAAACTATCAGTCAGTTTAGAATAATTACGATTTTATCGAATGTTTTTTGTAAGAAGTCTCTTATGCTCAACAAGGCTTCAATGGTTTGATCAAAAAATATACAGTAACATTTCTTACCTCTTTCCTTTTTTAAGTGTATTTGGTTAATTACTATTTATTTGTTTACTTACCCTAAAGTTTTGAAGGTATTGTATCACAGTTTCCATAAAAATAGTAAGCAGCGCAACTTTTCATCATTGATAATAATCAGAAATGTTTCTCGAGCAGAAAATCAGTATTTTTAGAATGGTTTCTGAGGATCATGTGACACGGATTTTAGCACGAAATCAGATGACATTTTATAATATATATTCACATAGGAACAGTTATTTTATATTGTAATAATATTTCACAATCTTACCCTGATGTTACTGTTTTTTTGATTAATTAAATGCAGCCTTGAGCATAAGAGACAGTGGAAGTCATCATGAATGTTGATGGATGGATGGAAACGGAGAATATCAGCAGTGTGTGTGTGTTTTCTGCACCTCTGTCCGTGTTGTGTCATGTCGATGGCTCGTCGTGCTGGTACAGGTGAACCTCCATCCGTAACGCTCAGCACCTCCATAGACTTCCTCTCCGGCCTCCTCTTCCCATGTCTGTTCAGCATGGGTGAGTCGACGCGCTTCCGCGGGGGATCTGCACACACACACACACACACTACACACGACATAGACACACAGACACAAACACACACACACAGACAGACACACACGGACACACACACACACACACGGACCACAGACACACCACCACACACACACAAACCCCCAGACAGACACACACACACACAGACACACACACACGCCCACACACACACCCCCACATGCCCAACACCACCCACACCCAAACAACACAGACAGACACACACCACAGACCACACACACACACACAGACCACATCTTCAAGAAAAGCAGTGGTCTATAAAGCCGCTCTCAATGCCACTTCTGATTGTGAATGAATCATTAGCACCAGCGCCTGCTGCAATTAATGCATTTGTTAAAGCACTGAGGGCATTTCAGTGAACCGCATTTGCACTGACTACTGGCCTGAAAAAAAACAACAACTTTTAATAATGAATCAAAAAAGTAATTTTTATTACAGTTATTATAGAAAAAGTTATTATTCTGACCGTTTATATGATATATAAGTTATTTATATATATATACACACCACACACGATATATTTTTTAATCATATATTTTGACAAATTACTTTATAATACTTGTTTGTAACTAATAATTTTTTTAATTATTCAAAAAATATATATTTTTTTTAATAATTAGTATTTAATATAACCAATTTATATTAAAAAAGTTGTACCTAAAAAAGCATGATATAAATTTATAATAGTACATATATGTTCCAACAAAAGAATAAAGTCATACCGGTGTAATTACATGAGGGTGAGTAAATAACGAGAAAATTTTCATTTTTGCTTGATCTGTGCCTTTAACACCCATTTAAAACCCATTAACCTCGTTACCATAATTTATGCAATTGTAATTGTAGTGAAATTCCTTCATTCACTTCGGAGCTGCCATAACTGGGTCTGTATGCGCAATTCGGATGCACTTCTGACCAATCTCTATATCTATATCATGGCCTTTGTAGCCTAACAGTTTATGCGTAATACATTTTATGTCGAATCAAATAAAATAATTCTAGCTACTTTTTGTAATGTGTATTTGATGCTTTTCTCATTTAACACAATAATAGCTTAAAATGATCTTTTGAGGGTATTTTCACAGCCAAATTTAGTTTGCGATTAATTAGATTAATTAATTGCCACACCATGTAATTAGTTAGATGACAGTAGAACATTATATAATATACATACTATGTTAAATTAAAATTTTTTCTTTTATTTAAAATACAAAAAATTCTATAAATAAATAATAAATTAAAAATGATATCATAAAACAACAGTAATTTACTAAAGAATAAAGTATATAAGATTAAGTATTAAGTAAGTATTAAGTCACTTCTGTATTCATTTTTGGTTTCATAATTCAGAGTGATTATTACCTATATCGTTGCGAGGAGGGAGGTTCTGGTCTTCATGGCTGGGGTATCTCTCCTTACGATCCAGCAGAAGGAAGTAGATCATCTTTTCCTGATTCTCACTGATGAGACAGGAGGACAAGACACAGCCATTTATCCAAAAAAAAAAAAAAAAAGCCAATTCCCTATTTTTTTGCCTTCTAGTGCTATAACTATAACAGAAGCTATAACGACCAATTTAACGTAGCCCACTCGTCCGTCGCAGGTCCTCATCGCTGTTTCTTTTCCCCGGAAGCAGCCCTGAGCTCATGCTCTCCAGGACGTCCGGGTCGATGTCGTCGGCTGACGGGACGCTGCGGATCGCCACCTTCCTGGGCACCGGCTGCTCCGGCTCCGGCTCGTTCTTCCCTCCTCTGAGGAGAGCAGAAGCAGTCAGTGCCACTGACACACCACACATCCAACAACAACACAAGCTCCATCACACAAAACACACAGAGGAACTGTGGTCCTTACTAATCATTTCCAGTGCTAGAGAAAACATGGACTGACTAGACGTGACCTTATCACTAATTAAATGGACTGTCATTTCTTAACTTTTGCTCTCATCAATATAAATATGCTGCCTATTTGACATGTGGGTTGATATTGCAGAACGGGGCAAAACTTGTTACTTTACTTTGCTTACTTTCTTACGTCCCACTGCAACAAGTATGCCAAAAATGAAGCTTTTTCTTGTAAATTATAGTGGTAAATTAATCATTTTACTTCTGTAGTGCAACATATTTCTGTGTGAATGCTGGATATTGGCTATTAGATCATATGAATTGATGTTAATATGAATAATTAACATATAATAAGTATAGTGGGTGTTTATTAAATTACATAAACTGAATATTTTTATATTTTCCAAAACATTAACACGTTTTTTTGTTTGTTTTATTTCTCCCACACTAACCCCTTCCACCAAAATAAATCATTTAAATATACAGAAAGATAAATAAATGAACAAATGCACGCATAAATAACTGGCTGGCATTTAGTTATGTAAAAATAAGGTAAAAGTATAAAGAATAAAGCTCGTTTGTTCAGTAGCCTAAATCAATGCTTATGTATTGGGCTATTGGATAATATTAATATTAGTACGAAGATAATTAACATAGAACACTATATATATACTGTGCATAATTATTCATAAATTAATTCATTACTTAAAAAAAAAATCGTGGAAACCTTGACTTATAATCAACAGGAAACAGCAAATGACTAATAATAGTACTTAATTTTACATCCTTGCTAAATAAAAGTATTAATTTCTATTAATGCGCAAATTGGTGCCCCCCCACCCAAATAGATCATATATACGTGGGGGGCAAAAAAGTATTTTAGTCAGCCCCACTCAATTGGGCAAGTTTCTCTTCCCACTTAAAAAGATGAAGGGCCTGTAATTTTTCATCATAGGTATCCCTTCAACTATGAGAGAGCCAAAATGGAAAAATCAGAAAATCACATTGTATATTTTAGAATTAATGGGTGGTAAAATTCCGTCGTAATAAGTATTTGGTCACCTACAAACAATCAAGATTTCTGGCTCTCACAGACCTGTAACTTCTTCTTTAAGAGCTCCTCTGTCCTCCACTCGTTACCTGTCTTAATGGCATCCTGTTTGAACTCCTTATCAGTATAAAAGACATCTGTCCACGACCTCAAACAGTCACACTCCAAACTCAAGTTTGGCCAAGACCAAAGAGCTGTCAAAGGTGACACCAGAAACAAAATTGTAGACCTTCACCAGGCGGGGAATACTGAATCTGCAATAGGTAAGCAGCTTGGTGTGAAGAAATCATCTGTGGGAGCAATTATTAGAAAATGGATGTCATACAAGACCACTGATAATCTCCCTGGATCTTGGGCTCCACGCAAGATCTCACCCCGTGGGGTCAAAATGATCACAAGAACTGTGAGCAAAAATCCCAGAACCACACGGGGGGACCTAGTGAATGACCTGCAGAGAGCTGGGACCAAAGTAACAAAGGCTACCATCATTAACACACTGCGCCGCCAGGGACTCAATCCTGCAGTGCCAGACGTGTCCCCCCTGCTTAAGCCAGTACATGTCCAAGCCTGTCTTAAGTTTGCTAGAGAGCATTTGGATGACCAGAAGAGGATTGGGAGAATGTCATATGGTCAGATGAAACCAAATAGAACTTTTTGGTAAAAACTCAACTTGTCGTGTTTTGAGGAGAAAGAATGCTGAGTTGCATCAAAGAACACCATACCTACTGTGAAGCATGGGGGTGGAAACATCATGCTTTGGGGCTGTTTTTCTGCAAAGGGAACAGGATGACTGATCCGTGTAAACGAAAGAATGAATGGGGCCATGTATCGTGATATTTTTGAGTGAAAACCTCCTTCCATCAGCAAGGGCATTTGAAGATGAAACGTGGCTGGGTCTTTCCGCATGACAATGATCCCAAACACACCGCCCAGGCAAACGAAGGAGTGGCTTCGTAAGAAGCATTTCAAGGTCCTGGAGTGGCCTAGCCCGTCTCCAGATCTCAACCCCATAGAAAATCTTTGGAGGGAGTTGAAAATTCCGTGTTGCCCAGCGACAGCCCCAAAACATTATGCTCTAGAGGAGATCTGCATGGAGGTATGGGCCAAAATACCAGCAACAGTGTTTGAAAACCTTGTGAAGACTTACAGAAACGTTTGACCTCTGTCATTGCCAACAAAGTGTATATAACAAAGTGTTGAGATGAAATTTTGTTATTGACCAAATACTTATTTTCCATTATAATTTGCAAATAAATTCTTTAAAATCCTACAATGTGATTTTCTGATTTTCTCATTTTGTCTCTCATAGTTGAAATGATGAAACTCTATGATGAAAATTACAGGCCTCTCATCTTTTTAAGTGGGAGAACTTGCACAATTGGTGGCTGACTAAATACTTTTTTTCCCCACTGTATATAACGACAGTAAAATGCTGATATTTGGATCTTTCTATTCATCAAAGAATCCTGAAAAAATTTACTCAAGTTTTTTGAATATTGATAATAGTACTACACATATTTTTGAGTACTAATTGAGAATATTAGGATGATTTCTGAAAGATCATGTGATGCTGAAGACTTGAGTACTGATGCTGAACACTCAGCTTTGATCCCAGATGAAATTTAATGCAGGCTTTGTGACAAAGAGAATTTTATTAAAATCTTTCCGTCCAGAAACTTTTGACTGGTAGTGTACACTGTAAAATGTCTTGCTGCAATTAGTTATAACAACTTAACATTTGTTTAGATAACTTAAATATCCAACTTAACTAAACTTGTAATTTCACGTCAAGCACAAACACATTATTATTTGCTCTAATGCTAAAAAAGTTGCATTTGTTAGAAGTAATCGCAACAATCATTTTGTACAGCGTAAGTAAATGTATGTAACACCAAATACACATTCACTAATGAACATCAATATAAAACGAGTTAATATTATCCAATAGCCCGTGTGTCCTCTGTGATATCGGTGAAAGTGAACGTCATTTCAAAGGCGTTTTAATGAACGATTACAAAAACAAGCAATTTTGTCATTAGAATAACGTGTGCTAATGAATTGTGCCCATACATCCCGCAGCATAATCTACATACGGACGTGTCAGATCACAATTAATAAAGCAACACAAGCATGTGTTTCATTCTCAGCTTCGCAATCCTAACAACCACAGCCAGTTCTGACCCTAAATCCATGACAAGCTTCCCTCCAAATATTTGCTGTCGCCATCTGTTAGAAAAGACGGTGGAGCAGCGAAAAACATAAGTATTCTGCTTAAACGCAGGCGGCGTGTCTTTGACCCCAGAGAGGGACGACCTTCGCCTGCTGTCTCTGTCTCTCTGGAGGAAGCCAGAGGAAAAGTGTCCTTGCTGCTGACATGTGAGGTCTGTGCCGTTTATCACGCCGCGTCTCTGAGACAGATACACTTTCAATCCCGTCTATCCAGCCCTAACGCCCAGCCCGCTGTTTCTGTGTCACAACGGTTGTTTCCTGTCCCCAGAATCATGGGAGTTCAGTACTTACATGTACCAGGTGTGCTTCTGGATCAGCTCTAACTGTAAGAGAAACACACAGAGCGAGACGGTTAGAGCCACTGCAGAAAAACAGCAGCCATCAGTGAAGCACTTTAGAGAACAGGTCTCAATCAATCACTCGAAACGATACTCGCAAATCTAAATTCAAGTCAATCTGAAAATAATATTAAGATAAAAACAACATTGGAAAATGTGTGTGTGTGTGTGTTGTGTGTGTGTGTTCATTAATTGTAATTGGTTTCTCAATACTATGTTTTTAACATATTACATTGTCATTTAACACATTATATTGGTGCGTTATAATTAAGAGGGGGAAAAAAATGCAACATTGCCCCTGGCCTTTATGTAAAATTCGTAATAAGGGATATTCCATATGTGTTTTTATATGAATATTATAATTTTAATATGATCAAATAATTAGGGCTGCCAATTTAAAATGGTAATTTAGTGTTACTAATTATAAGAAAAAAATGCATACTCATGACCCCTGTTTTTAGTTTCAATTCAATATCAGATATTATAGTTCTTACTTATATTTTTGATTGCCGTTCTTATTAATTTGAGATAGTTTTGTTTTCATTTTCATTTTAGTTGGTTTTTGTCATTTTATTCTGTGATTTTTGCCATTTTTTGGAAAATTTTCTTTATTTTTAATGTTTAGTTCATTAATTAATTTTACATAGTATTTTTTTCTTTCAGTTTTACTTTCAGTCATTTTATTATACATCAAGTTAAACTACATGTAAGTGAGGAACGTTGCCTGAAATAAAGTAAAATAAATAATAAAAATAAAATACGTTGAAATAAAATACGTTTTGGTACATATAATTTTATTTTAGTTAACGTTTCATTTCTTTCAAGTAATGGATATTCAAAATCTATTTTCATTTTAATTATATTTTTGAATTGGTATTCATTTCAAACATTATCGTTGTGCAGTTAGTGATTAAAAATGTACGATTCCCCCAGCCTGTGCAATACATATATTTCATAATAAGGAATATATTCGATTTTTTGTTTGTGGCTTGTTTTTGTTTTTAATATTATCACATTAGGACTGTCAATTTAAACATTAATTTAGTGTGATTTATGACTGGCTGGATCTGGAGTTTGTGAGTTTCACTAAATGAAATCTCTGAAAGACTTTCACATTTACACAGCACATAAAAACAAAACACACGAGGTTGTTCGCTTTACATATCAGCCAGACAGTCTCTTCCTCTCTAACAGCTTTTGACTAAAATAAGTTGGAAAGACCAGCATCCTTTAAAGACTTCAGTGCAGTAGCCCACTGTGAACTCTAGTGTTGTAGGCTTGGTAAAAGAGCCGCCAAGAGCAACCCTTCTGAAAAATGACAAATGGGACGGGCCACGGTCTCGTGACCTTCGTGGAAACGTGTAAGTGAAGGCCACGAGACCGCAAGTTCACATCCAGCACCCAAAGTCTGGCTCCAGAAGATGAATACCAGAGCGAGTCCAGCTGAGCGGTAATGGAGACGTTTCGTCTGAGAGCAGATACATCAGCGTCTGATGACTAATGACCGGCTGTGTAGAGATGAGGGAGCAGAGATCCAATTATTATTTGCATATCTGTGCTGGAGTAGGACGTAACTGCTGTCTACTGTTTTCCTCAATCATCTGTTTCTATGATATGTATTTCACATATGCTAACGCCTCACACACAGGCAAACACATACGTTCGCTAGCATGTGGCAAAACCCTCGACATGAAAAAAAAATAAATAAAATTCCAATCAACAAGTATAATTACCCAGGAAAATGAACAGATGCTATTTAAAAACGTTGATGGTTCACTCACAAAACACAAAGAAGTGTTTTACGCAAACAAATTTGTGTAAAAACATGCATGTGTCCATTTTGCTTTGAACTGAATGTGATTTATATGTAAAAATGTGTTTTTTTTACCAATGATTTGCACCATGTTTTATGAACGAGGCCCAAAGTTTCAAAGACACTAGGTGTTTATTTACAAACTTTGGCCAGAGCAGTGTATTTATTGGTCAATGAACCAAAAGTAATACTAAAACTGTTAAAATTGTTTTCAGTAATTGAAATACATATTTTTTAAAGCATTTCCAAAATGCAACAGAACAATAGAAATTTGTGAGAATAAATAAAAAAAATATATGCAAATTGTGTATATATATATATATATATAGTTTACCAATTAATAATATCATTTTTATTCACAATATAATTGAAATTATATTTTTTTATACAATTTCAAAATTGACACCTAACAAATAAATAAATAAATGCTGTTTTAGATAGATAGATCTGTAGATAGATGGATGGATGTGGATGATAGACCGACCGCAGACAGACAGACAGACGACGACAGACATACAGAGCAGACAGACAGACAGACAGGACAGACAGAACAGACAGACAGACAGACAGATAGATAGATAGATAGATAATTGATAGATAGATAGATAGATATATCTATAGGAGGTATGGTGACAGTCATGGATAATGGAGTAGATGGATAGATAGATAGATAGATAGATACGATAGATAGATAGATAGATGATAGATAGACAGACAGACAGATACACAGACAGACGACGATAGATAGATAGATAGATAGAAGATAGATAGATGATAGCTAGATAGATAGATAGACAGAAAGACAGAAAGAAAGATAGATAGATAGATGACATGCAGATGTATTAGGGATAGATGGATATATATATATATAGATATATAGATAGATAGATCGATAGATAGATAGGTAGATAGATAGATAGATCGATAGATAAATAGATATAGCCAGACAGAGGATAGATAGATATATAGATAATTAGAGAGATAGATAGATAAGATCATAGATCGATAGAATAGATAATAGATGGATGATAGACAGACAGACGATAAATGTATAAATGGATAATGGATAGATAGATAGATAGACAGATAGATAGACTAGATAGATAGATAGATAGATAGATAGATAGAACAACAGACAAACAGACAGACACACATATCGATAGATAGATAGATAGATAGATAGATAGATAGATAGATCTGATAGATGATAGATAATAGATAGATAATAGATAGATAGATAGATAGATAGATGATAGATAGATGATAGACAGACAGATAGACTGACAGACAGACAGATAGATAGAGACACACAGACAGATAGATAGATAGATAGATGATAGATAGATTGATAGATAGATAGATAGTTTGATGGATGGATGGATGGATAGATAGTTAGATAGATAGATGGATGATAGACCGACAGACAGACAGATAGACATATAGATAGATAGATAGATAGATAGATAGATAGAAGATAGTAGATTGATGATAGACAGACAGACAGACAGACAGACAGACAGATATATATAGATATAGATAGATAGATAGATATATCGATAGATGATAGATAGATGATAGATAATAGATAGACACAGCGACAGACAGACCGACAACAGCAGACAGACAGAAGATAGATGATAATGATAATAGATATATAGATAGCTAGTAGATAGAGGATAGATATATAGATAGATAGTCAGATGATAGATAGATAGACTTATAGATAGATATATAGATAGATAGAAGATAGATAGATAGAGAGAATAGTAGATGATAGATAATAGATAGATAGATAGATGATAGATAAACAGACATACAGACAGACAGACAGCCAGATAATATATGATAGATAGATAGACTAGCTCGATTTTTAGAAAAAATAGATCTATAGATAGGATAGCTAGATAGATAGATTGATGATAGACGACAATGATATAGATGATTTATAGATACGATCATAGATAGAATATAGATAGAAGATAGAACAACAGACAGACAGACAGACAGACAGACAGACAGACCGACAAACAGATATAGCGTAGGATAGATAGATAGATAGATAAGATAGTTAGATAGATAGAACACAGATATACAGACAGCCAGACAGACAGACAGAATAGCCAGATAGAGAGATAGATAGATAGATATATAGATAGATAAATAGATAGATAGATAGTTAGATAGATACGATAATAGATAGACAGATAAGACACTATAGATAGAAATAATAATAATAGATAGATAGATAGATAGATGATAGATAGACAGACAGATAGATAGATAACACAGACAGACAGACAGACAGACAGACAAGACTCAGATATATAGATCGATAGATAGATATATGATAGACCGACCTATAGATAGCATATATGATAGATAGATAGATAGATAGATAGTATAGATAGATAGATAGATCGCTAGATAGATAGATAGATAGAACAACAGACAGACAGACAGACAGACAGACAGACAGACAGATAGATAGTTAGATAGATAGATAGATATATAGATTAGATAGATAGTAGATAGATAGATAGATAGATAGATCAGATAGATAGATATACATTAGGCTAGATAGATGAGACAGATAGACATATCAGAAATAGATAGATAGATGATAGATAGATACAGATAGATAGAGACAGACAGACAGAAAGAAAGATAGACAGACAGACAGATAGATATATAGATAGACAGATAGATAGAGTCAGAAGATAGATAGATAGATGATAGATAGATAGATAGATCGATCGATAGATAATTAGATAGATAGACAGATAGATCGATAGATAGATAGATAGATAGATAGATAGATAGATAGATGATAGAAGATAGATAGATAGAACAAACCGACAGCCAGACAGACATACAGACAGACAGACCGATACAGATAGATAGATAGATAGATAGATCATATATTCTATTATAATAGATAGATAGATAGATAGATAGATGGATAGATAGATATACAGACAGACAGACATACAGATAGACATATAGACAGATAGATAGATAGATCTATAGATAGATAGATAGATAGATAGTATAGTATCGATAGATAGATGGATGATGACCGACAGATATATATATCCCTATAGATAGATAGATAGATAGATAGATAGATATATGATATATAGACAGATATATGGTATGATAGACAGAAAAATCTGACCCTAAATTTGTTCCTGATTTGGGTTCAACTGTGTTCTATAGTATTTCAGAAAATATTCTGTCCCTTGTCTTGCACGTCAAAACGTGAATCACCGCCTGAGAAACTGACAGATATCAGTTCCAGAAGGACTCTGATTTGATCATTTATTCAAGTCAAAAGCAGCTTTTTATTGTTTAGTATCTGCGTCCTCTGTGAGGAGAGAAAGGTCACAGTGATAGCATGGACATGCTGAGCTGATCTCCAAACACACAAACACACTACCTTTGAACTGTCAGACTAGCTTTACTATCTGCACATCAAACTCCTCTTTCTCTTTATCACCGAGTCACAGTATCAAGATTCCCCACTGAATCCAAAACAAGAGAGTCAGAAAACGCCAGAGAAACACATTTTCAAGATAAAATCCTACCTTTCTCTGACTGCTAAATACTAACATCTTATTTAGCATCTCATCACATTAATCATACATGAAAAACATGTAGAAGACATCTGCAACCAAAGGAACAAGATCCAAAGCATGTTGTCCGACTTGTTTTTGTCTAAAGCCCAAAATATACTTTGGTTTTTATGCGCAAGTGAGGCTCCGTGTACTTTACACCGAGTTTTGTTACCCACATTCTTTGTACACGCATGTCGCACATGTGCACTGAATTTGTTTTGCACTAATAAGTTGTTCCTCAAGGTGGCAGCACTTTTTTGGTCAGTTGCAAACTGCAACGTGGACCAGACTTTATGCTGACAGTACAAATACTTTTACTGTTCCAGTTGGTGATTACTAGGATTAAAATGAAATTAAATCAATCATTTATATGTATAAACTGATATTATAACTAACCCCTGAAATGAGATGGGAAGATTCCCTGATTCGCTCGGTGCATCTGCATAAAAGTTAACGATGCGATGCATCCATTTAAAAAGTGTGCATCGGCTACAAGTTGTCATTTATATTGCAATGCATCGTTTCTAACATATTTGCATAGGTAAAAACGATTTATTTATATATTATTAGTAGCAGATTTTATTATTTAGAAAGTAACCAATAATTTGTGACCAATATTTTATAAGTAGATTGATTTCTCCTCTCCCCCCCCAAAAAAAAGAAAAAGGAGCCCCCCCCCCCCCCCCCCCCCCACAAACAAAAAAAAAAACCACCCCTAAACTGTTTTCCTCAAGTGGTTCTCTCTTATACGTTAACCGATTGCCGGCGCGACCTCGATCATTCCTCGCAGAAGGTTCTGGCAGTCCGGTGGGATAAAATGGGGCATGTGAAAGACACCCAGCTTGACTTTTTCTAACAAGTTTCTTAAATTATCATCGTCAAACGGCAGAGCCCCCTAAACGAAAGACACAGACAACAAAAAGAAAATGCATCAGTCTGAGGAGAAATTCTGAGTAAATAAGGCTGGAGAAGAAGAACAAATTAGAAGAAAAGTGCTCAGAGGATTGACCCATAAATGCAAAGTTTTCATTAATTAACTCTTATGTAAGGGGTCTGTCGGTACTGCTGACATGCTACAGCTGAGGGTGATGAGGTTTCATTTTCATTTCTGATGAAAAACAAAACAGAGTAATAACAAAAAACAAAAGAGACAGAACGAGAGCATAAATGCACTCCAATCATTTTGGATCTGAGAGGATTTTGTGCATTCAGCATCGAGTCTGTCAGAAGTCAATTTTATTTTTGGTTTAGGTTCTGTCTGCCTTTCCACAGCAGGTCCATGTATATTTCATAAAGGGACAATCGAATGAACTTCAGCAGAGAAGAGAAGAGAAGAGAAGACAAAATGAGAAATGAGAAGAAATGAGAGGTGAAAAAACCTGAGATAGACAAAGACACACATTGATATATGAAGACCTAGAGATGAGACAAAAAGAACATTCAATGATATGGAGGCCAAAAAAAAACAGAAGATAACAAAATGAGATGAATGAAAGAATACAAGCCAAATAATGTAATGAGACAAAATAAGAAGCCAAAAATGAGACGAGACAAGGAAAAAATTAGAAAATGAGAAGCAATGAGATGAGAGAGGAAAATAGAAGAGATGAAACAATATGGAACAAGACCAAACAGACGACAAAACGAGATGTAATGAGATGAGGCAAAATAAGAGCCAACAATGAGATGAGTTAAGGTGACACAAAACGAGATAGAATTAGATGAGACTAGAGAGGAAAACAGAAGAGACAAGACAATATGACACAAGACCACATGAGACAAGACACAATAGGTAAAATAAAAGTAGAGAATAGACAAAAATTAGACGAGGTGACATTACAATAAATTAGACTAGATTAGATGAGACAATACGAAAAAAGTGCAGAGACAAAATGAGACAAGATGAGATGCAATATGATGAGACAAAACGAATGAAGAGAATAGACAAACTGAGATAAGGAGAGGTGACACGAGATGAGGCAAAAATTTAATGAGAGAGGAAAACAGAAGAGACAAAACAATATGACACAAGATTAAACAAAAGAAGACTAAATTTAAAAAAGAGACAAAATGAGACAGGAAGAAACAAGGTGACAAGAGTTGAGATAAAATTAAATGCAGATGAGATGAAACAGAAACTAAAAGAAAAAAATATTTGAAATGAGAAAAAATGAAAAAAGAGCAGAGACAAAATAAGACAAGATGAGGTGAAATAAGAAAAGACAAAAAGAGCTGAGACAAAATCAAAGAAGAGAATAGATAAAAATGAGACAAGGTAAGGTGACATGAGATGAGACAAAATGAGATTAGATGAGAGAAGAAAACGGAAGAAAAGAGACAAAACAACATGGGACAAGATCAAAATGAAATGGAATAAGACGTGACAAAATGAAAGAAGACAATAGAAAATGCAAGCTGACGTGTGAAGATATGAGATGAAAGAGGAAAACAGAAGAGACAAAACAACATGAGACGAGACCAAACGAAATGAGACCAAATGAAATAAAATGAGACAGTGAAAAAAGCACAAAAAATGAGACGAGACGAGGTGATGTGAGATGCAATGAGATGAGAAAAGAAAACAGAAGAGACAAAACAATGAACGAGACCAAACAAAACAAGACATATTGAGATGCAATATGATGAGACAAAATAAGAGACAAAATGAGACGAGATAAGGAGACGTGAGATGAGAGAAAATGAGATGGAATGAGATTAAATGAAATTAGAGAGGACAACAGAAGAGACAAGACAATATGACACAAGACCCAATAGGCAAAATAAAAGTAGAGACAAGGTGACATGAGATGAAATGAGATGAGAACATAAGAGACGAAACCATATGGCAAGACCAAGAACAAGACGAGATTACATGATCCCTACAAAACTAATTGAGATGAAATAAGACGAGACAAAAAGACAAAAGAGGAGATAAGAGAAGAGACAAGATGAGGTGATGCAAGAAAAGAAAAGCAATGTTGAGCTGTTCCTGAGTGGTTGTTTGAATGCAATGTGCAGCTCTAGTCTGTTCTGAAGTCACAGAAGCTCTCTGAATGATCTCTGAAGAAATGACTCGGTCATCATCGTTTCTAGAACGTCAAAAACAATCCAGCTCGGCTTTAAAATGCAGGCCAGTGGCTCTGTGTGGAGAGATAAACCTCTCAGACTCAAGGTTCTCAATTTTACTCTCAAAATTGAACAAGAGCATTTCAAATGAGCTGGAACTCTCGGGGATACTGCTGCGGTTCAGACGCGCAGGTAAAACATTTCGAATAAAATCAGCTAATAATGCAGTGCAGAGGTGTGTCCCATACTTGCTCCAAATTGTATCGTCTTTGGGACTTAGAAACATCAATTCCCAGCCTTCAATTCAAATATGCGTGTTCATTTCCACAAAATACCATTTCTGATGAAAAAGGATGGCTGATAACATTCTGAAAACTTGAGTTTAACTTTAATATCCATCACACTGTCAAAACAAGCAACATAATACAATGTGTTTGAATGTTGTTTGTGTCTTTCTACACAATTTAAGCAAACTGAAGAGAAGATATTTGCCATAATCCCGATTATTCCACACAAAAATGAAAATTCTGTCAAACCTCCATGACTTTCCTTTACCAAAAGGAGATATTTGGTTGTCATGTTCATGCTGCTCTTTTCCAAACCTAAAACACTTTTATAAATATATATATATATATATATATATATAATATATTATATATATTTAATGTTTCGCAATAAATGTAGTCATATGAGTTTAGAACATCAAGAAGGTGAGTAATTGTTGGCAGAAATGTTATATTTGGGTGAACTATTCCTGTAAGGTAAAGTCTGGAGTGACTCACCACCAACAGAGCAAACAGAATGACCCCACAGCTCCAAACGTCTGCTTTTCTTCCGTCATACTTCTCTCCCTAACAGAGACAAGACAAAGTCAAAATGCAATCCTTCTGATTCCAGATCAGGTCACACATTCAGAGTTGTCTTTTTTTTTACTTCCACAAAGCGCGAAAGTCTGACAGTCAGGCAACACCTCCCCCGGAGAGCTTCAGGACACGCGTACTGAAATCTGTGAAAGACAACATCACTTGAGTTACCCACAGTACTCACTGCTATTCATCTCTCAATATGTTTGTCTTATTTTAATTATTTTACATTTGTAACCCCCCCTCCCAGGTTTTTATCCTTCATTAAACAGCCTTTGCTGCCAAGTACAGTAAAATGTTTAAAGAAAGACATTTTACAGTAAAAGTGCAATTTTACAATAAAAATTAAATATTATAATTGTTTTCCATACAAAATGTCTCAATATATAGTGATTTTTTTAATTATAAATACATAATTAAATAACATTTATAAAACCATTTTACCTTTAAATTACTTGTAAATCCAATCTTTAGCAGTGGGCAATACTTTTTAATTTATTTTTATTTCTTTGCAGCACGTAACAACACATTACCATATAATTTAATCAATATTTTTAAAAAGCATCTCGGAACTCATATTTTGAACCGATTCGCTGAAACTAACTATTTAAACAGTACTGATCTGCAGTCAAAATAAGGTGGGACCGTACACATAAATGGTTGTAATTCCTAAGCATTTTATCTTATATTTTTGTTCAACCTCTTGAATTAAAGCTTAAAATCTGCACTTCAATTTCATCTTGTTTGTTTTATTTTAATTCTATTCTGGTGGCATACAGAGCCACCCTAACTTATGTAGAATTGTGTCATTGGTACAGATATAGGGAACCTAACTACAGAACAGACAGACAGATAGACAGACAGACAGATAGACAGATAGATAGAACAACAGACAGACAGACAGACATAGACAGAAACAGAACGATAGTAGATAGATAGATAGATAGATAGATAGATAGATATTATATAGATAATAGATAGATAGATAGATAGCTACGAACAAAAACAGACAGAACAGACAGACAGACAGTACCGACAGACAGAACAACAGACAGATAGACAGATAGATAAGATAGATAGGATAGATAGATAGATAGAACAACAACAGCAGACAGACAGACAGACAGACAGACAGACAGAACAGACAGATAGATAGAGATAGATAGATAGATAAATAGGATAGCTAGATAGATATATCATATAGATAGATATATAGATAGAACACAACAGACAGAAAGACAGACAGACGACAGTGCTAGACAGACCGCAGACTATAGATAGATAATAGATAGATATAAGATAGATAATAGATAGATAGATAGATAGATAATGGAGATAGATATATCGAGACAGACAGACAGATAGATAGCTAGATAGATAGATAGATATATAGATAGATAGCTCGATAGATAGATAGATATTATATATAGATAGATAGATGATTCACAGTACACAGACAGACAGAACATAGATATATATATACTTAGATGTAGTATATAGATAGCTAGATAGATAGATAGATAGATAGATAGATTTATTTTTTTACAGACAGACAGACAGACAGACAGACAGATTAGATAGATAGATATATAGATAGATAGTTAGATAGATAGATGGTAGATAGATAGACAGACAGACATATACAAGTATTTAAAAAAATGATATACACAATATATTTCAACAATTTATAAAACAATATCATAAACAGAGAGTTTTATAAATTGTTGAAAACATACTATACTGTATATGAAATCAAATAAAAAATTACATTAAAACATCACAGCTGTGGTGCTCATTGGGATGACGGTGGTTCGAGTCTGACCTGCAACATCTCCTAGACTCTTTTGAATAATATTAGTCACTATACTATTTCTGTCAAATGCACATATAAAACCATAGAAGACAAGCTGTAATTCCCCAAAGTAAACGTGCTCTGAATTTCAGTAGACTTTTCCCATCTGCACTGATCCGTGACGTGCAATACTGTTTGCTCAGAATGATTAATACCAAGATCTGGTCGGAGGGACAAAGATACACTAAAGACGACGATAACATCTTCCCAGAGTAATTAGGGTCACAAAATGTTGACGGTACTTCCTGTTTCACCAGCTGACATCCTGTCTCCATGAATCTTTCTTGACAAATCCTCTTCTACAACAGTGTTGTGCATCTGCGCATAACGCTCTTCCCATCGACGCAAGTGTGAACGTGTTTTTTCAGAGATAAACAGGCACGTTCAGAGTTAATCACATTATTTGGAGAGTTTCTCAGTGAGCTGTCAGCATCTCCCATGATCCCTGGAATACCTTCACAAGTGTGCGGCTATGCAAATATGAATATCTTGTTAGCGAGAGCTTTGGCTTATCATCTAATGTATTCAACTTGAAGAACTCCAGCTGCATACAGAAACACTAGAAACGTCAAGAGAAAAGAGAACGACGAGAGATGATGTGGAGACGTAGGAGGAAGACCTTCATGTAAGGAAGCTTGTTTCTGCCATAGAATAAAAATAAATAAATAAAACAGTTAATTGCGAGTTTATATCTCACAACCCCCAATCATGGAAGAAATAATAAAAACTGTTTTTTTCATTCAAACTTTTTCTTGTGATTGCGAGCTTGTATCTCAATTTTTTAAAATAATTTCTCAGAATTGTTATCTCAGAATTCGTATCTTGTAATTCTGTTTTTGTTGTTGTTGTTTCCGCCATGGAATTAAAAATAAAAACGGTAATTGCATTGTTTTTCTCTCACAATTTTTTATTGTTTAATTTAAATTAGATTTTTAATAAATTCTCTCTGCATATTGCAATTCTGTTTTTAGTGTCCGCCACAGAAATAAAAATAAAAACGGTAACTGCAACTTTCTTATCTAGTAATTCTGTTTTATCCCAAAATTTGGACATTTTTTCCTCACAATTGTGAATTCATACCTCACAATTTGGACTTCTCTTTTTAAAATTGCTTCTTACCTCATAATTTGGAATTTTTTTTCCTCGCAAATTCTTCCCACAAATTATATATCACAATTCTAACTTTTTTTCTTTCTCAGAAGTTTACATCTCACAATTTACAAGTTTACACTATCCTTGTAAGTTTACATCTATAATTCTTGATTTTTTTTTTCTTTCTCGAATTCAGAGGTTACAGGACATGTCAATAATTCTCTTATTTTTTTGCACCACAGAATAACAAAAAAGCCATTGCAACTTTAAAGCTAACAAGTCCTACTTTTTTAACGTTTTTATTGTTTAATTGGGAAAACAACATAATAGAATTGAGGGATGTAATCTCAGAATTCAGAGAAAAAAGTCAAAAAATCTGAATTTAATGTCGAAATTTCGCGTTTGTATCTCGAAATTGTGAAGCATTTGAGAAAATGTAGAACTTTTTAGGTATTTAAAAATAAATATTAAAATTCTGAATTGTGAGATAAAAGGTTGCAATTACTTTATTTATTTTTTTATCCCATGGCAGAAATAATTTTGAGTTTGCAGAAAGGCACTATATAAAATAAACAAATTATTATTATTATTCTAAGCTTTCATATTTATGGACAACTCTGAGAGAAAAAGTAGAATGGTGTAATAATTCTATCTCAGATAGAGTTGCCAAAGCACATGGCATCTTCCAGAATACTCTACAAATATGCATCACAAAAGTGTTTTTCATAATTCATAAGTCGGTTCTCGGACTGGTGAATTTATTGATTCTAACATGCATCTGCCATTATGCGTTTTATAATAAAACATTGCTGAATCTGTTCAGTGAACGTCAAACTCTCAAAAGACTCAAACTCAAAAATCATTGCCCTCAACACATTAGCCTCGACGGGACTTTTGCTTATTACGACTCTGAAGCGCAACGCTCGCAGCATTTCAGTGTTTTCCTCCGCAGCAGGTGCGTTAAATCGAAGGGATCAAAACGAATCGGATGTTTTCATTGTTTATGTTGATGAGGAAGGCAAGTTAGAGATAAAAATACAGCCATTAAGGGATGAGTTTATGGAGGACCCCTGCAGAGCGTGGTGCCAGATCATTTATCTACTCCAAGCTGTTTGCTAAAGCTCATTTCCTCGCTCATTTCTGCAAAACTCGCCAACCAATGACAGGCAGATATGAGATGACTCATTACTGATGTGGGTGTGTGAACTATCAGACATATGGGTTCAAACGTCTCTTTTTGGTACGATGTACAATGATCATTAAGCCAAAACAGTGCGTGGTAATAGGGACATGACAATAAACACCATAAACTCCAGCAGAAGGCCTCCATGAAGCTCTGAATCAATAAAGCCTGTATTATTTCGAGAGTGTAGGTCAGACTCCGAGCCAAAGTGGGGCTGTTTCAGGTTTTGTCGTTACACAGTCACTCTGTCAAACCCTGCTTGTATCTACATGCGCATTGCATAAAAAGGTTTCATTTATTAAGTTTTATATAAATTAATATCCACAAATGAATGAAGCATACATTTTTTTTTTTAAGAATCAGTGTTAAATAATATCAATCATAAATACAATATTGTTAAAATTGAAGAACAATAAATCCTTTTATAACAAATTAATTGTTTTTTTTTCAGAATTTTGGTATTGGAATTTAAATTAATGGAAGAATGAATGAATAAACTTTCTAAATTAATTAATTATTAAACAAATAAAATGAACAACCTTTTTTAAAATATGAATGAATGAATGAATGTTTTAAAAGAATGAATTTTAAAAATGAATAAAACATTTTTAAATGAATGAATGGACAAATTAATTAATAAATAAATGGATAAAAAAAGCTTTATGAGTTTTTAATTGCATGGATGAATTAAGAAATGAATGAACAAATGAACGAATGAATGAACGAACGAACAAACGAACAAACACGAACGCTCTAATGAACACGAACCTAATGAATTAATGAATGAATGAATGAATGAACGAACAAACGAACGAACAAATGATCGAGCGAATGAATGAACGAACTAATGAACAAATGAATGAATGAATGAATGAACGAACAAACAAATGAACGAATGAATGAATGAACGAACTAATAAACAAATGAATGAATGAATGAACGAACAAACGAACAAACAAACGAACGAATGAACAAACTAATGAACAAATGAACGAACGAACGAACGAACTAACGAACAAACAACAAACGAATCACGAATGACTAATAAAATAAATGAGTGACTGAATGAATGCCGAAAACGACAAACAAAAGAACAAATGAATGAACAAAGCATGATGAACACTAATGAAGATACAAACTAATGAACAACAATGTAATAGGAAGAAAAAAAAAAAAAAAAAAAACGAACGAACGAACTAATAAACGAACGAATGAATGAACTAATGAATAAATGAATGAATGAACAAACTAATGAACAAATGAACGAACGAACGAACGAACGAACAATTAAACCCGAACGAATAAAGAACAACGAACGAATGAATGGAAGGAACCTAATGAATAAATGAAATGAACAAACAACGCACACAAACAAAGGGAAAAAAAAACAAACGAGATGAACAAACTAATGAAGCACTACAAAACGAACGAATGAATGAACCAACTAATGACAATGAATGATCAACAACGAACGAACGAATGCATAACTAATGAATAATGAATGAACGAACTAACGAATTCATGAAGGAACTACTGAAATAAATGATTGACGAACTCACGAACGCATGAATGACAAATCTAATGAACATGAATGAACGAACGAACACGAACGAACAAAGAATGAATGAATACATGATAAATGACTAACGAACGAACTAACGACTGAACAACCGATGAATGAACTAATGAATACAATGAATGAACGCACGAACGAAAAACCTAATGAAGAAGGACTAATTGAATAATTGAATGAACGAACGAATGAATGAATGAACTAATGCATAAATGACGAACGACGAACGCATGACGAATGACAAACTAATGAAACAAATGAACGAACCGAACGAACGAACGAATGAACGAAACGAATGAATGACTAATTAATCAATGAATTGACGAACGCACGAAAAACGAATGATGAGGACCTACTGAATCAATGAATGAACGAACGACGAACAACAAACAAGATGAACGACTAATGAACAATGAATGAATGAATGACAAACAAAAACGCACGAATGAACAAATATGAATGAATAACGACGAACCGAACCAACAACAAACAAACAAAAAACGCACTAAGATGAACGAAACTAATGAACAAATGAATAATGAATGATGATGACGAACAACAAATGAAGATGAAGGACTAATTGAATAAATGAATGATGAATTGGGAAAAAATGACCAACAAACCAAACGAACGAATGAATATTAATGATTGAATGAACGAACAAACAACAAACGAATTAAGAACGACTAATGAACAAATGAAATGAAATGAATGAATGACCGACCGAACAAACAAACAACCGATTGAACGAATGAATTAACACATGAATGAACAATGAATGAACACATGAATGAATGAAATGAATGACCCACAAACGAACGAATGAATGAACAACTGAATGAATGAATAACCTAACGACGAACAACGAACAAACAAACAAACGAACGAACGAACGAATTAATGAACGAACTAATGAACAAATGAATGAATAAACGAACGAACAAACGAACAAACGAAAAAATGAATGAATGAACGAACTAATGAACAAATTAATGAACGAACAAACGAACAAATGAATGAACGAACTAATGAACAAATGAATGAATGAATAAACGAACGAACGAACAAACGAACAAACAAACAAACAAACAGCAAACTAACTAATGAATGAACTCCTATGACATATGATGCATGAATGAACGAACAAACAATGAACTATGAAGGAACTAATGAATATGAATGAATGAATGAACGAACGAACAAACAAAATGAATGAATGAATGAATGAACAAAAACAAATGAATGAATGAATGAATGAACGAACAAACAAATGAATGAACGAACGACTGAATGACAATTAATGAATGAATGGATGAATGAATGAATGAATGAACGAACAAACAAACGAATGAACGAATGAATTAACAAACTAATGAACAAATGAATGAACAAATGAATGAATGAATGAATGAATTAACGCACACATGAACAATGAAGAACAATGAATGAAGAGCTAAACTCGCGAACGAACAAACGACAAACAACCAAACGAACGAACGAATTAATGACGAACTAATGAAGCAAATGACTGAATCAACAAACGAACACAAACGCACAACGAACAAACGAACGAATGAATGAACGAACTAATGAACAAATGACAATGAATGAATGAATGAATGACTGAATGAATGAATTAATTAACCGAACAGAAAACACACACCGCATTAATGAACCACTAATGACAAATGATGAAGGACCGTACGAACAACAAACAACACTAACGAACAAATGATTACAAAAAACCCAATAAAAAACTAATGAACAAATTAATGACGACAAACGAACAAATGAAGAATCGAACTACTTAACAAATTAATGAACAACCCGAACAAAGGAAAAAAAAAAAAAAAACGCACAAGTAATGACGAACTACTGAACAATGAATGAATGAATGATGAACCAACGACAAATGAATTAATGACTTAAAAGGAACTAATGATGTGATAAATAAACTGAATGATTTGAGTTTTAAAGTGTGAATAATAAACAAACTAATTAATTTAATAAATGAATAAAATAAAATTAAATGAACAAATATTTAATGAATTCTGAATAAATAGATAAAATGTTTCAAATGATAAAGACTATTAATTAACAACCAATAAAATTAATGAACAATATTTGAATGTAATTTCTGAAAAATAAATACAAGTGTTCAAACTGAATAATTAATTATTAAATTAACAACAAACAAACACATTAAGTACAATATTTTTTACAAATAATAATCTGAATTCATGAAATACTAATGATACATAAAAACAGTAAATAAACACAAGTTTTTAAAGAGTGAGGGATGAATAAAAAAGAAATTTTTTAATGAATGAATGAAATGAAGTGAAAAGTCATAAAAGGACTAACAAATGTTTTTAAATGAAACAAATAAAAAAACTACATTACACATAAATCACACCAAAATATATAAACAAATAATGTTTTTTTTTTAATAATGACTGTTTGCGAATAAACAATTATTAAATGAGCAAATCCAATATAAAATAAAAAATAAAATTAATTAATTTTCACACACAGGTGGCTTTTTTTATTGCATAAAGCTGAATACACTTATGCATTTATATCTGGTAGGATTAAGTATCTGTGTGATACAGAATAAGAACCTGAATGTAACGTCAGCCAGACACTATTACAGAATAACCCTTTAAATGAGGGTTGGGGGGTCCCTGTAAGCATCAGGACACTGGGTTCAGAATCAGCCCAATCGCTTCGGGGCTGAGGTGAGTTCACAGATTCATCCCGATAGGAGAATTTTTGATGTCCCGCCTGCTGCGAGAGACTGCCCCCGCGCTGAGCGAACAGGTCGGTCAGCGGAGCACTCATTATATAACGTGAGGTGACTCTGCCTCGCTGATTTCCCTGCATTCAGCTTTAATCTATGGCCACGGCTGGCGGTAATCCTAAAGGTCAGGCGAACGAACACGGCAAAATTAATCCACTGACGAAAGACACGAGGCTTTGTGGCATATGTGGGGGGCGAAGGCAGTTATTGAAAGGAGAAATAATGATATTAAGAAAGAAATGAAGGGCAATAAATGAGTCGAGCTCGTATCTCTCCAGCCCAGGCCTCGATGAAACCAGAAGAAAAGACTAATCCCACTGATGATGTCAGAGGGGGCGGGTCATACAATTCAGCTCAAAGTTCATTGGCTGCTTCCACATGATTGACTTCCCATTAAAGTGCACATTTTTTAAACTCAACTGGACATTTATGAATAAAAGCAACGCAAGAGTTTTAAAAAATCTGATTTAGAATGACTAATGCATTTTTTCTACTTTAAATTATAGACTTTTACAGCTTTATTATATAAACTACAGACTTTTAAATTATATTTATTTTTCAAATAAATTATGTTCTTTGGTACTTTCTATCAGTTTTATTTAGTATGAGATATAGAAATTTTACTATCATTTTTATTAATATTTTGAAGTACTTTTTATTTGCATATTTTTCATTTTAATATACATAAAAATTACTAATTTTGTTGTGTGTTTTTGACATTATCTTTAAAAAAAATTCTATCATTCATTTTCTATTCATATAAATATATTATTGCCAGGACTGTTATTGGAAAATAGAACTTGTTCTTATCTGATTGCCTGGTTAAATAAAAAGGTTAAATCCTATATTATACAGTGGGGAAAAAAAGTCTTTAGTCAGCCACCAATTGTGCAAGTTCTCCCACTTAAAACGATGAGAGGGCCTTTAATTTTCATCATAGGTATACCTAAACGATGAGAGACAAAATGAGAAAAAAAATCCAGAAATCACATTGTAGGATTTTTAAAGATTTTATTTGCCAATTATGGTGGAAAATAAGTATTTGGTCAATAACAAAATTTCATCTCAATCCTTTGTTATATACCCTTTGTTGGCAATGACATAGGTCAAACGTTTTCTGTAAGTCTTCACAGGTAGGGGGGGTCCCTCCTGGAGGTCCAGGTGTGCCCTCGGAGGAAAGGCGTCCGGGAGGAGAGAGGACGAGGCGGGTAGAGGGGGTACTGCGGGGTGCCCCCTCAGGCCGGCGTCTTGGTTCCCTGGATCGGGTAGAGAGGGGACTGCGGGGTGCCCCCTCAGGCCGGCGTCGTGGTTCCCTGGATCGGGTAGAGAGGGTACTGCGGGGTGCCCCCTCAGGCCGGCGTCGTGGTTCCCTGGATCGGGTAGAGAGGGGACTGCGGGGTGCCCCCTCAGGCCGGCGTCGTGGTTCCCTGGATCGGGTAGAGAGGGGACTGCGGGGTGCCCCCTCAGGCCGGCGTCGTGGTTCCCTGGATCGGGTAGAGAGGGGACTGCGGGGTGCCACCCTCAGGCCGGCGTCGTGGATCCCTGGATCGGGTAGAGGGGGACTGAAGGGTGCCTCAGACCCTGGAAGTCCGAGGCGAGGCGGCCAGAACCTAAGTCGATGAGGGGGTGGCCAGTGGTAAATCCCCGGCGGGGTGACCAGTGGCTTGGTTCTCCGGAGGGGGCGGCTGGCCAGGTCAGTAACCCGGGCTTAAGTGTGGGATGCCCGGGTTCGGCTGGCGAACAGGTCGAGGTGGTCCTCCGGAGGTCCAGGCGGTCCCCGGAGGAGAGCCTCCCAGGGAGGAGGTAAGGTGAGGCGGGTTGCGGAGGGTGATCGACGGCCCTTACCCGGCCGGCCACGGAGACTGAGCTCCAGGGGCTTCATCCAGCGACGCCGGGCCCACGCCAGAGTGAGATGAGGCCCTGTGTCTCCGTGACAATGAAAGCCGAGCTCCGGGGGCCTTTTTCGAGCGGTGCCAGGCCCACGTCGGAATCACTCCGGCGGCCGTGAGAAGAAGGGAGGTGGAGGTTTGGGTCGGCCGTGACTCGGGGCCCGAGGCGCGCAGGGCCGGCAAACTCGGGTCGGAGTTGGGTCTCGGGGGTCCCCCCGGAACGCCCCCGGGCCCGAGGTCCCGGGCTCCCCCCGGCGGAGACACGGGTCCCGACAGAAAGGGGTGCGCTTTGGCAACGAGGGTCCCGGAGGCCCGGGACCGTGGTGGTCCGAGGGGGCACCCAGGGAGGAGCCACAGCCCGGAGTCAGGAGCCGCGGCGGGCTTCGGTTTCCGGGCTAGGGCCGTTTTCGTCCGGAAGTGCGGTTTACGTAAGCGGGCGTGTCCGGGGAACGGAAGGCGCCGGCGTGTCGAGACGGGGGGGGACGAGAGCGCTCGCGGGGATCCTCCCGCGGGCGGAGTACCGAGGCCGTGGGACCTTCCGCCTCCGAGATACGGCCACTTCCTGTCCAGATTCGACGGGGCCCCGGTCGGACAGGAAGCCGAAGCCGGCGCTGAAACTCGGGGCGTCGGCAGGGCTCCGGGGGGGCTCTCCAACGCGACCCTGCCGGACTTCCGGCGCGGTCCGGTTCCGGAGTTGTGAGGGTTCAAAGTCTCAACTTTGGGGGGCGCTATCCCCGGCCAACGGCGGGCCATCGACTCGGGTTGGCGGCTTCGGATCGGGGGCCTCGGGGTCTACCTTCACCCAGAGCTTTACGTTCCTAGGCCTCGGCCTCGGCGAGATACAGCCGGTCAAAATCTCAACTTTGGGGTGCGCTATCCCCGGCCACCGGTGGCCTATCGACCCGGGGCGGGCGGCATCGGACAGGGGGCCCCGGGGTCTACCTTCACCCCGAGTTTCGAGTTCCTAGGCCTCGTCCTCGGCGAGATATAGCCGGTCAAAGTCTCAATTTTGGGGGGCGCTATCCCCGGCCTGCTGCGGGCTATCGACTCGGGGTTGGCGGTTTCGGATAGGGGGCCTCGGGGTCTACCTTCGCCCCGAGTTTCGAGTTCCTCGGCCTCGGCGTTCCAAATCGGGCGCGGGTCCACTCAAACACAGTGTTTATATTTATGTTTGCAAATGTTTGTCAGAATAGGGTTGTCAGGGCAGTGTATTACAGACTGGTTGTTCACGCAGGCATCAGAGAAAGATACAGGCAGAAAGAGGATGCGAGAGCGACAAAGCCCAGGCCAGGCAGAGAGAGGAGAAGGAGATGACCAGGTGAGCATTTCAACTGAGTTCCAATGGTATCTAATAGGGCCACAATAGGGTTGTCAGGGCAGTGTATTACAGACTGGTTGTTCACGCAGGCATCAGAGAAAGATACAGGCAGAAAGAGGATGCGAGAGCGACAAAGCCCAGGCCAGGCAGAGAGAGGAGAAGGAGATGACCAGGTGAACACAAATTTACATTTACATTTAGTCATTTAGCAGACGCTTTATCCAACGACTTACAAATGAGGACAACAGAAGCAGTTAAACTAACAAAAGAAGAGCAGTATGCAAGTGCTGTAAACAATTACCAGTTAGCCTAACACAATACACACAGAATTTATTTATTTATTTTTAAGCAAAAATAGAAGAACAAAGTGCTGTGCATAGAGTAAGAAAGTGCTAGAACACACACAGTAGACATACAGTAAACACCTGTGATGACCGGCCTCTGTTAGAAGCTTTATTTGTACAATAGTGCAACTAAAATGGCAATTAATGAAGGAAGACAGGGCAGCTGGTCATTATAATTGTTTATTTTATCTCTCTGAAAATATCTGTCTTGGTGATGTAAATGATGTTTTTAACCTTGGCAGTTAGCTGCTTACTTTTGTACCATTTAAAGTTTTTCACTGGACTTGAACTACTTATTTTTTTTTTATAAAAACTATAAAAATGGGGGTGCTCTAACATTTTTGACTGGTAGTGTATGTGTTTAAGGCCCCCCTTGAAAACTACATGGTTCACCTCAAGGGGTTATCCTTTAAAAAATTGTCAAACCATAAATAAATAATTGTCAAATAAGCACAATTACACATAGCATTAAAATCTAATAAAGTGCGAGTGATGTCCATGTAGATGTAATATACACTCACGGCCACTTCATTAGGTACACCTGTGCAATCAAATACAACAGCTCTTCCATAAATTCTACTTTAGCGAAGCAAATACATTTTCTGTTTTTGTTGACATTGTCAGAAAGTGATGATTATACTTTATTATTATTATTGAGTTTGTAGTGGGTGGGGGTGCAAAAGAGCTGTAGTTCTTAAAATTCTTCAGTATTGCTAAAAGATAAGACTGGAACTGGCATGAGGTTTCCAGCTGATTTGATTGGATGTTCCAAACTGAAACAATTGGACTTTGTTTGTTTTAACAGAGTATTGGTGCTACTGATGAATCAGAGTCAGATTCTGACGATGGAAGTGAATATGTGCCTACACCAACCTCCCCCGACAGTGAAGACTGCAGCTTGGGTGAAGGTCCAGATTTTCCAAAAGATACTGAAACACAAGTGAACAAGATCAACACTATCTTAACTCAGAAAGTTGATGAGCACAAAAGTG